>JACEHZ010000415.1:0-588427 GCA_017893485.1 Hemerocallis citrina
TCGCCGACGCCCCCCTTCGTCGACGCCCTGCCACTCACAACCACCACCACTGTAGCCTCCACCGCCCTCGCCTCCTTCCTCCTCAACTCCCGCTTCCCCCTTCTCCTCCCTCCTTTTCCCGAAACCCAGCCAAGACCCCCATCTCCTGTCCTCGACCTGCACCACCTCTTGTCCTCGCCGGAGCCATCCTCGCCGGAGCCGTCGCACCTCACCGCCGGCCAGATCCGTGGGCCCCTCTTTGCAGTTGCCACCCGTGCTCTTGATCTGTCGTGGTCTGCCATTGTTGTGTTCTACCAAAGATCTACGCTGGTTCTTCGCATTCGGTATACTCTTTCCATTCTTACATATTTGTGTTCTACTGCCTCATTATCTAGTATATTATCTAATTTGCCTATCGTCCACAAAAATAACCGAGATTGAGTGTTCCACATGCCTGAATAGAGTACGAATCGATATTGAACTTATTACTGGCTAACACATAGAATTTAATTATTGATCATAAGGTTGAATTATTAATTGGACTGTATTACTTGATTCAATTCTTGAAAACTCATCAAACCTGTTAACTGCTAAAACTTCCAACTTAGACCCGCACTTTCATGTTGGTAAAATTAACCCATTAAGATTCTTGGAAATTCTCTATTTTAGGGTTGGTTTTACATCAAACAGTAACTCCAGTTTTGCACCGATAAGTCGATAACAAGCATGGGATATGGATACACAACACAAGGACATGAATATGGAAAACCTGAATAAAATTTATACATCGTGAATTGGTATTTGGTAGAATGACCAATCATGTAATGGACACTAAATATTTCATGAAAAAGAAACATTTAAACTAGGCAGTGATCCTATACAAAAAGGGCATGTCCTTATTTCTTAAGCAAATTATACTTCTGTAAATTGTAGTTAAGATTCAAGAAAGCAATTAAGATGCTTTTACTTCCAACAACTTTGGCTCTCCTACAAATTAATCAAGAAAAAAAAGAAGTTACCTCTAAATCATTACACCGATGCCGAGCAACAACAGATGCTGATCGTTGCGGCCTTGAGCTATGGTCATTTCTGTAGTGGCTCTTCCCCTCTCTAGGAAGCCGTTCACGATGAATCACTTCACCACTATATAAATTCTTCTCATCCTACAGCAGATGGCACTTATCTCAATTCTAAAAATTAAATAGAGTAGATTCCTAAAGCCTTATTCTGAGCATCATAAATCAAAATCATAAGCACGTCATTGATACGCTAAGGATGTTAATTCGATTTCTTTTGCACATTAGGCACTACACAATGAACAAGAAAATACACTTGGGGGTCCAACATAAGAGAGCCAATATGAGCACTATATAAATTATGAAAAAGGGCACTATGTAGAACCTAACGTGTTATGCACACATATAAAGATATAACTAAATAATTATAAGCCCTCATATTACTAAGTAATAAAACTGATTCAAAAAACCTCAGGACCACAAGCAAAAGACAAGACAAAAAAGAACTTCAAAAACAAAGTGACTTCAATTGTGATAGTTAATAGCAAGCAATTAACATACTACTATAACTGAACTACACCAAATCGAGATCAAGTTGGATTTTTGAAGTTACCATAATTCAAACTGGGTGTGGTCTATTTTATCTTTTGTTTGCATCCTTCTACATTGGGAATGTTTATTATTTTCTGATAAATGAAACATGGGGCTTCTACCAATGGTTTTTTTTCTCAAAGAAAAAAATATCAGATCAAGAGCACTAACCTATAGATAATTTCCAAAAGGACTATTTCCCAGATAGTGTTCTTGCTTCATTGGAAACAATGGTTAGCGCTTAGAACCTATAGATAACTTTTAAATCAGTATCTTAGGTGTAGCATGGCACAGATAAAACACATGGAATTTTTTATTTTTTATTTTATCATAGCCAGTTGAATATACAACAATCCAGATATCAATAAAAGCGAAGCAAAAAAGTGAACATCTCCTACAAAACATAGGAAAATTCAAGTATAGATTTTGAGACGAAGCATAAGATGAAAATTTTGAGCCAATAATGCTAATATCATCTTTTAGAGGAAGAAGAAGATTGGGTTGGAAATTTTAACGTCATCCTAGACGACGCACAATTTCAAATTGTTTTTGGTTGGATTGAATGAATCAAGAACTGTATTAAATTGGGTAGGTACTTTAATCAACAGGTCTCCATTAGTTGCTTTTAGAATTGATGAAACCATTAACGAATGGACGGTTTTAAATGAGATGTTGTCCCATCTTATCATCCAATGTGTTTCCAAAAACCTACAATGTTGCAGTTTGTACATGCCAGTTGGAAAGAAGAAAAACGTAGTGTTAATTGTCAAAAATAAATGCCTCGTAAACTTTTTATCAAGTACGAATTATATGGATCGGTAGTATTTATAGTGACCATGAAATATACATTTCTCATCTCCTCCCTACTATCCATCACCTATAATTTCCCTTATAATCATCCTCTCCAATCCAATCAATGTGAATTCAATGAATCAATAAGCAGATGTTATGGGTAATATTTTGTTTTGTAGCGTTAATTTACTTGAAGTAATTTGTCTGATCATGCATTTTTTGTTCGAATACTTAAACCTAGAAGAATTCTTTTATCTTCCCCAACACAATTTAGAAAACTCGATATTAAAGTGATTGATAACTGTTGCACGATACCGATTATGGATGTATTGTAAATGACAACCAGAAGTAACAAGTAGCAAAAGAATATTGAAAATTACAATGTTATGTCAGTAACATTTGTAGAGTTATCTCAAATAGCATGTATTAAATCCTTCTAAATTTATTTCACAATCAAACATAGTAACTCATAATAAATATCAAAATCTTTTATAAAAAAATTATAATATGCAGCTAAATTGCCTCAAAATCAATCAAGATCGTAAATTTTACCTCAAAACCCCCACCCCTCTTCCCCCTAACCACCGACACCGACCTTCTCTCCCCCCTCGCCCCCTCCGAATTCTTCGAAACCGACCTCCCTCTCCTTCTAGAAGATTCCGTCTCCATCCTAAATCTCCCCAATCTCACCTCACCCTTCCTCTCTTCCTCACTCTCTTCCACCTTCGATCCGAATAACTCATCCGCCAAATCGTCGAGGCTCACCTCCGGAAACCCCGATCCCCTCGTCTTGTTTACGAACCTCGACCGAGGAGTGGCATCATCCGGCGGCGAGAACCCGCTCAGGCTTCTGGACCGGCGGTGCGATCCGGCTCGGGTCGAGGAGGCGGCGTCGCCGGGTGCGAGGGAGGAGCGGCGGATGCCCGACTTGAATGAGGGTGTCGCCATTATTGGTAAAAAATTTGCATTTTTAGGGTTTTGAATCTTTTGATTTCGAACGAAATCGACAAGGAAATGACGGAGGGATCTATGAGGTTTTTGGAGTTCAAAAGTTGAGAACTAGGGACTGATATTTACACGCTCTGTTATGGTCAGGATCGCGCTTATTGGGTTTGGATGATTGCGGGGTTTTTGCAGGGTTGGGGCGAGGTTATCAGTTTTGTATGGAGAGGGTGAAGTAAGGGTTTAAATGCCCCCCTGGGTTTAAGGAAATTACGAAGATGCCACCAGTTGTGTTTAATGCGGTAACTAAAGGTGGACCAACGGTCCAACGTTGGGAATGGATTATAGTCGGTGTCTGTTGTGTGCACGTGTCGGGATTGTATTCGTGAGATTAGAGGGACACGGACGATGAGGAGATCTAATGGTTGTTATGTGTAACGTAGACTATTTTATTGTTATTACTAGGTTAATATGAGGAGATTTTGTGGGCCCCTTAAGTTTCGTTGTTGTTAAATCATGAATTAGGTGATATTTTGTTCAAACCTTAATTGTCATTTTGTCCAAGTATTTTTGAGATTTGATTTATGGTGGTAGCAAATAACGGACCGAAATAATATTAAGAGGAGAAACATCATGATTAAGAGGAATAAATTTCAACGGTCTCTAAGCTTGTTTTTTTTTTAAGGAAAAAGGTAAAATATGGCCACCCTATTTCATTAATAAAAAATTAATGAAATAAACCCAAAATATTAGACCAGATTACAACCCAGTGTACTGGGCAAGATTACAAGTACTGGTCTCCAAGCTTGTTCATTAAGAATATCATTTGTTTGCTAGTGCCTAAAATTTTTAATCGGATTTTATAGAGTGAAAATAAAATTAGTAATTTTCATTATTTTATTTTTCATTGTTTATTAATAAGTAAAAATAGTCTAAATTTAAATATTGAAACCAGATTTTGTTCTTTTTTGTTTGTTTGACAGGAAAATTAGAAGAAGAAAAAAATAGAGAGAAAAAGATAAGTTTTTTCAAACCAATTCACCTCATGTTACGGTGAATTTATTTTTGACATTTTTGATGAATTGTCAAACCTTTAACAAACTTTCGTAAACAATATATTTTAAAATATGGAAAATAGTGAAATTGAGAATTATGATGTGGTATGCTAGAAAAAACAAATCTGTGGTGTTTCTTATCAAACAAACGCCGCCTAAGTGGTCAAGATGCGAGAAAGTCTCAAGTCGTTTTTCGAATAGCATGAGTCAGTGCTAACAGTTAGAGCATCTGTAGTCGTTGAATGGTAAAATATGGATATATGGATAAATATATATAGATATCGTAGTTTTGCTGCAGTCGTTGCGAGCTATATTTTAGCTATCTATTAATATTAAAATACGCGACGGCACATGATGTGCCGTCTGAAGATAAAAAAATAAAAAATAAATAAAAATTAGGTGGGACGGCACATAATGTGCCGTCCGAACGCTGAAATAATTTTTTTTTTTTATAGGCGAGACGGCACATGATGTGCCGTCTGACCAGAAAAAACAAAAAAAAATTGCCCCCTCAAATCCTGGACGGCACATAATGTGCCGTCCGACGCCCATCAAAAAATAAATAAAATGGCATTAGGAAAAATTAACTTTTACAGAACTGCTTAAAGCACTAAATTAAAACCACAGAAAATGGTTAAAGCACTAAATTAACTTTCAGAACTGTTTAGGATTTAAAATCGTCAAAGATTAAATGTGCTTTGATCGTAAAAGATTTTAAAAAAAAAATTTTAAAAAAAAAAACAATGGGACGGCACATAATGTGCCGTCCGACATATGGGGAAGGCATGAGATGGCACATAATGTGCCGTCCGGGGTGGGGGGCTTTTTTGGATTTTTTAATTCCGGTTTGGGATTTATAATTAAATAAAATATATTATTTACGAATGGGACGGCACATTATGTGCCGTCCGACGAAAAAAAAAATGATTTTTTTTTTGGGACGGCACATGATGTGCCGTTAGCCAAATATGCATATGTTCTATGCGGATTGTCAAATATAGCAATCTACTGTAGCGATTTATCCAAAATATGGATAAATAGCTAACGACTGCAGCGACTTTTTATGGATAATATGCATATTATCCATAAATAGCAAACGACTACAGATGCTCTTATACAGTCAAGTAATAGACAATGAGATTGACAGTTACAGCAGAGGTAGCATGAAAGTTGTATTGCATAATCAAGGCTAACCTAATATGAAAAGATCTCGGTTCAATGTGATGGTTTTCCATATAGGGAGCGTTGTTTGATAGGAAAGATCTTTTTTCTTTCTTTCTTCTGGCAGGTTACATCAGCATTTTCAATTCCACTATTTTCATATTTTAAAATACATTGTTTGTTTGAGATGAATGAAAATTTGTTAAAGTTTTGACAACTCATAAAAAATGTTAAAAATCAGTTCACCATAAAATGCGGTAAATTTGCTTGAAAAGGCCTCTCTCTCTCTTTCTCTCTATTTTTCTTCTTCTAATTTTCCACTTAAACAAACAAAGAAATAGCAAAATTTGCATAACATCTTGTTACCGCTGATTCTGGTGTGGGGGTAAACAGATGAGATTTGTGAGTTCGCGAGAAAACCTGAACAGCGGATTCAAGCCTTCTGATTCCTGCCGCTACCTGCAAGGAAGTGCGATACACCGGGGTTGATTCCGGCGACGCACCCTCCGACGCTCTTGTCAATAACCAGTGGTGATTAAGAAAGAGCTTAAGGTGGAAAAAGAGTGATTACCTGGTCACAGTAGTAGGGGGAGGTGTTTATAGTCGCCATGGGAGAGATTAGGGACCTGATTTCCTGTGTAACTGTCAGGAGGAAAATCCTCCCAATCTGTTTAGGAAACTGACCCTTGATTCTCGGTGAGAGCAAATCAGGCCCGTTGATTCAGTCAAATCAGTGACCCTGATTTTCCTCTTGCTGGTCTGGGTTTGTCTTGGGTCGAGACCCGTACCCAGTTGGAGTGGATCCGTTTGTGGGGTGTTGGATCTGTGAGAAGAAGACCCAGTACCCGTTTCGGACCCATTTGTATGTGAAATTACCGTTTTACCCCTGAGCTTCAAGATTTGTGCCCAATCTGGACGGTTCCGATTTAACCCCATTTTTAGCCATATCACGAGCCCCCCACTCCTAAAGACTGAGTGTGATCAGCCTTTGAGGAGTAGTTTAACTGTTTCAGTGGCAAGTGGAGTTGTATCGGAGTCTGAATGGAGGATTTTGAATCTCGAAGGGGGTAGTGAGGTAATTTTTTGAAGCCATATGCTGTTCTATAGCCATATCGAGTATTTGACGGCTTTTATCTATTTTTTCGGACTATTTATTTAATTTTGCGATGTGTTAACTAATCGTTCGGGGGCCTTAACAGTACATTCTAGGCAATAATTGTTCGTTCAGGGGCTCAAAAATATCCCCCCGAATTTTTAATTATTTTCTAGAATTTTTAGTTAATTTTCCCGAATTTTTAGCAATTTTTCGCAATTTTTAAATAAATAAAACGATTTAAATAAATAAAAATTAGTTTTTAAATACCCATTAATGACGTGGCGCAATCTGGACCCTTGATCAGTGCCGAGCGCGAATTTCTGAGTGATCAGACGATCCTTATTCCTCGACAGGTGGTTTCATCGTTAACGAGGGTCGGTTCCTCGGTACCTCGGCTCGGCAGGTCGGCTCCTCGGCTCGGAATCAGCCGAGGTACGTGGCGTCATCTGGGCCGTTCATCTCAGCGCGGATCCCCAAAAAATGCTATCTTGTCATTTAGTGGACGTGGCAAGATCCGAGCCGTCCATCATGACGAGCGCGTTTTTTGACAAGATCCAATGGCTGATATGGGTCGGCGTGTTTTTTCGCCATATACGAGGGTCGGCTCCTCGTCCCCTCGGCTCGGCGGGCTTTTTCGTCGTATACGAGGGTCGGTTCCTCGTCCCTTCAGCTCGGTAGGCTTTTCCGCCGCATAAGAGGGTCGGTTCCTCGTCCACTCGGCCTGGCAGGTCGGCACAGATAGTTCGGAGTCTACCGAGGTACGTGGCGAGATCTGGGCCGTCCGTCATGACGAGCGCGCTCTTTGACAAGATCTGACGGTTGAGATGGGTCGGCGGATTTTTTCGACATATACGAGGGTCGGTTCCTCGTCTCTTCGTCTCGTCCCCTCGGCTCGGAAGGTCGAGGCACCAATGGTTCGGGATCAGCCGAAGTACGTGGCGCGATCCTGGGCGTCCATCTCAGCGCAGATCCCCAAAAAACACTATCTTGTCGTTTAGTGGACGTGGCGAAATCTGAGCCGTCCATCATGCTGAGCGCATTTTTTGACAAGATATGACGGCTGAGGATGGTCGGCCGGTTTTTTCGCCATATACGAGGGTCGGTTCCTCGTCCACTCGGCTCGGAAGCTCGATGTCGTTAGTCGAGGCACTGAGTTGGACATTTTGAAGGATGTGGCTTTGATGGGTCGCTACCTTCCGAGCCCAGTAGCTCGGCTGCTTGGCCAAGCTGTTCGGTAGCTCGGTTAAGCAGGCCGGTGGCAGGCAGTTCGGAAGGTGCACGTGGTCGGATCTGGTGCGTCCATCATGGTGCGAATCACGAGGATGGGGTTCAGATCACGAAAAAACGTTATCTTGTCATTTTGTGGGCGTGGCGCGATCTGAACTGTCCATCGAATTCTGACACGAATTTTGGAGAGATCCGACGGTAATTTCGCCTCGGAAGTATTTTTCTCCATATACGAGGGTCGGTTCCTCGTCCTTTCGGCTTCAGAAGCTCGGTGCTGCAGGCCGAGGTGCTGAGTTGGAGATTTTGAAGGATGTCTTTGATGGGTTGCTATCTTCCGAGCCCAGTAGCTCGGCTGCTCGGCCAAGCTGTTCGGTAGCTCGGTTAAGCAGGCCGGTGGCAGGCAGTTCAGAAGGTGCACGTGGTCGGATCTGGTGCGTCCATCATGGTGCGAATCACGAGGATGGGGTTCAGATCACGAGAAAATGTTATCTTGTCGTTTTGTGGGCGTGGCGCGATCTGAACCGTCCATCGAATTCTGACACGAATTTTGGAGAGATCCGACGGTAATTTCGCCTCGGAAGGATTTTTCTCCATATACGAGGGTCGGTTCCTCATCCTTTCGGCTTCGGAAGCTCGGTGCTGCTGGCCAAGGTGTGGAGACTTAGTACCTTGGAGCTGTCTTAAAGAGACTTAGTGGCTCGGTTGCCCGGCCAAGCTGCTTGGTAGTTTGGTTAGGCACACCGGTGGCCGAGTCGTGGACTTGGTGATTTGAGGATTCTCTGTTGTTGAAACTGAAACGTCGTAATGCTCCGCTTTGGTGTTTTGGCTTCTTAATGGGCTTTTTAGATTCCCAAGGCGGCCCAAACTCGCTTTTGGGGTTATAAAAGATCATTCCCCCACCCCCAAGCTCATTCTTCACTTTTCACTCTTAAGATTTCACTTTTACTCTTTGCTCTCTGCTAGTGGTGATCTTTGCTCCAAGGCGGTTGTGCTAGCTGTCGCGTGGTCCAGGCGATTTCCGGCGATCTCATTCCGACCGTGAACGTCACTTCAAAGGTCAGTCTACTAGCCTTAGCTTTTTTATAGATATGTCAAGAGTGAACTCGGGGAGTGAGGCCTCGTCCTCGGACAATGATGGCACCGAGGAAAGGAGGAAGGCGGAGATCCGAAGGAAGGGGAAACAGGTCGCCGAGCCGTCTGCAGCCGAGGCGAGGAAGGATAAGAAGAAAAGGAGGGTGGTCACCCAATCTCCCATGGTCGAGGTGATCGTGGAGAACCCAAAGCAGGCCCCCGAGATGAGGCGATACCCTTCTGTACTGTCCGGGCATTCGGGGGTTAGGCAGTACGAAGGTGATCTTTTGAAGAAGGCGATCTTCGGCCAGTCGGAAGTACACGAGGAGCCCAATCCGGCACTTCCTACCGAGGCAGACGAGATCGGGTCGGTGCTATCCAAGAGGGACCTCCTTCGGATAAGAAAGGGATTCGCCATCCCTCCGGAGTATAAGTTAATTGTCCCCGACGCTGGGATGCGGGCGAATTCCAAACTATCGTCGTCGGATATGTGCATGTTCGACTTCGAATCCCTGAATGCCGGACTACGTTTTCCGCTGCATCCCTTCGTTCTCCAAGTCCTCGGATGGTTCTGCCTCGTGCCGACCCAATTTATGCCAAACACATGGCGTCATGTAAACGCCTTCCTGCTCCAGTGCCGCAACGCTAACGTCGAGCCGGACCTGACGGTCTTCCGAGGCCTGTATCGAATAAACCGGATGCACAGGACCGAGCATCGGTACTACTTGGGGCCGAGGAAGGGTGTTAGGATCATAGAGAACCCGGACTCAATTAAAGGCTGGAAAGAGAAGTTCTTTATATTAAGGGGGGAACCAATATTGCAGATTCCGACCCGGTGGAAACCGGAGGTGCCCAAGTTTGCGAGGGCCGACCCCGTACTGTCTGCAGCCGAGGATGAGGTGGCAAGGAAGATCATGGCCCTCCCTTTGTTGAGTTGGAGGGAGTTGACGGAGGAGGTGCTGTTCGGGTCCGGCCTTAGCCCCATCGACCCGAGTATGCTCCTGACATCTCATTTATTTTTGTCTTTCTTTCAAGTCTTCAGCTCGTCTTACTGATTCAGTTTTTGTTTCGTTTGATGCAGAAGCGATGAAGATAGATTTCAACGCCATGATGGCTGATAGGTCCAAATTGGCCGGTGGCAGGAAGAGGAAGAGGCCGACTGTGGCTGCCTCGTCAGCTCCGCAGCCCAAGGTCGCTTCGACAACCACTCCGCCTCCTCCTACCACCGAGGCGCCTTCGACGGTGGTTGTTGCCGAGCAGCCCTCGGCGCCTGTGGCCTCGGCCCCAGTTGGTGGGGCCTTTGATGTTAATGCGGCGTTGTCGCTCGAGGCTCCGCAGTTGACCGGCGCGGCCGAGGAGATCCTGACCGAGCAGCACAAACAGCTGTTCGTACCGAACTGGCGAGTGAAGAATCACGACGGATTCCTCGGGAACTCGCAGATATCGGTGCAGGTCGTCAAGCACCTGGCGACCCCGAAGGATAGAGCCGCGCTGAAGGCGGGGACGGTCGGCGATGATACCTACGAAGTGGCTCGGTCGCTCGTATCGGTAAGTTGTTCATTGTGGATTTCTTTAAGTCTACTGCTCGGCATGTATCTTGCGCTTATTGTTGTCTTCACAGGCTACCTGTCACTTCGGCCATCTCCTTGAGACGTTCGCCGAGCAGGAGAAAGAGCTGAAGGCCGCCAGCGATAAAGACAGGG
Organism: Hemerocallis citrina; assembly: GCA_017893485.1. NCBI lineage: Eukaryota > Viridiplantae > Streptophyta > Magnoliopsida > Asparagales > Asphodelaceae > Hemerocallis > Hemerocallis citrina. Next base: position 10,634 of record JACEHZ010000415.1, read on the forward strand.
CGGAGAAGGTCAAGGCAGTTCGGCAGCTCGAGGCCGAGCAGAGGCGAGTCGATGCCTTGGAAGTCCGGGTTGCCGATCTTGTGGCAGACCTGGAAAGAGCCAAGGGGCGACTCGATGCGGAGTCTGCCAAAGCCGCGAAGGCTGTCGAGGAGCTGGCTGCGTCGGCGAAGTCACTGGCCGATCTGAAGGCGGAGAAAGAGGCCCTGGCCACGCAGATTAGGGCCGAGGTCGAGGCCGAGGCCGAGACGAAGAAGCACATGGCCAAGAACATGGAGATGTCCTATCAGAGGGCGCTCGACCATGTTCAGAAATGTGTCCCCGGCTTCGAACGGGTCGGCTACAGGCTGTGGCCGGGATCACCCTCAGGCGACGAGGAGGGGGAAGGCAAAGGTGACGAGGAGGAGGAGGTGGAGGCCGACCCTTTGGTGGCAGACCCCCAGGTCGAGGGGAGAAACGAGGGGCCATCTAGCGACGCGCCTGTGGTCGAAGCGGCGATGCAGGTGGACCCCTGATCTCCTCGTAATTTTCGTAGTTTTTGTTTTTTTTTTTGAAAAAGTGTAATGCCTTTTGCGGACTGGCCACCGCTCTGATGATGAATGAAAAAGATTGTTTTGGTTTTGGACTTGTCTAAGTGTTTGGTTCGGTCATGTAGTTCTTCAATGCTGTCCTTTTTTATTTCAAATCGCCAAGCAAACTCGTATCATCACGGCAGCTCGGCGCCGTGCGGAGTTGTTTCAGCAGTCCCGGGAGGATCGCCTCGAGGGCGAGGTCCATCTGACGAGGAGAATACGCTATAACGTAGAGAAGAGAAACAGCGAGTTGTTGGCCGAATTGCACCATCTGCGGATAGTCGAGGCCGAACTCTCTGTGAAGGAGGAAGAGTTGGCCCGGGCCTTGGCCGAGCGAGATGATTTCGCAAGGAGGGTAGAACAGCTGCAAAGGGTAACGGTCGATAAGAGTATCGAGGTGACCCACTTGCGCCGTGTCATATCTGATAGCACCGAGTATCCTGGTTCGGCGAAGCTTCCTCAGTTCAAAGTAATCGTGAGGGACGACGCACTGAAGGATAGGATCGTTGAACTGGAGGAAGAGGTTGCTCGGCTTAAGCCTCAGCCGGTGAGGGCTAATGTTCGGAGTACTTCGTGTACTCGCGAAGAGATTGACCGAGGGATTAGTTCTATCAACTCGCGAGCCGAACCCCCATCATAGGTCGGACAGCAGCCGACGCCCAAAGTGGAGTAGCGGTATCTTCAAGCGGTGCTTCGGTTGGAGCGACTGTCAGGGTCAGCGGCGAGGGGGCATCTCGATTCGTCGGCTTAGAGACGAGCTCGGAGGTCAAGAAGCGCCGACCCAAGGTATCCCTGAACCGGAGCGTCCCCCTTCCGAGGAGGAACTAAACGGGTCGTATTGTGTTTTTGGATCTCCGAACTGTCTTTTGTTGTAACCTTTTTGTAAATTTATCCAAGTTATATTAATGAAATTGGAGTTGGCTCGCTTGTTGTGGTGCTGTAATTGCTTTAGCTAGAGTTGGCTTGAAACGAACCGCGAGAAGCGAGTGTTTGCTTCGTCGATCACCTTGGTCACGAAACTCACGCTTTAGCCGTGATCCTGACTCTTGCTCGGTACATACTGGTGCAGTTCGGTGCCGCGGCAGAGATGTGACTGCTTCGAGGCTGGGGCCACGTGGCCTGATCTGGACGGTGGATCATGATCAGGGCGCGGATCACAAGAAGGGAGGCGCGAGTTCCAAGAAAACACTATCTTGTCGTTTTGTGGACACGTGGCATGGCCATCTCCGTTCATCACACTCTAGCGCGCGTTTTGAGATGATCTAACGGTGAAATTGGTTCAGTGGAATTTTTCTCCATATACGAGGGTCGGTCCCTCGTCCGCTCGGCTCGAAGATCTAAGTCAGCGCAGTCGATCCGAACGATGTAATCCGAACTAGCGTTAGCATTGCTCGACGGTTGTGGGAGTGGTTCCGAACGGTGATCTACTTCTGGCTTGCCTAAGGGCGAACCGGGGAAGTAAAGTCGAGCCGAGTGTTGGACTCCGAACCATCGATGTAGTTCAACGGTTGTGGGAGCAGTTCCGAACGGCGATCTACTTTTGGCTCGCCTAAGGGCGAACCGGGGAAGTAAAGTCGAGTCGAGTGTTGGACTCCGAACCATCGGTATAGTGCAACGGTTGTGGGAGAAGTTCCGAACGGCGATCTACTTCTGGCTCGCCTAAGGGCGAACCGGGGAAGTAAAGTCGAGCCGAGTGTTGGACTCCGAACCATCGATGTAGTTCAACGGTTGTGGGAGCAGTTCCGAACGGCGATCTACTTCTGGCTCGCCTAAGGGCGAACCGGGGAAGTAAAGTCGAGCCGAGTGTTGGACTCCGAACCATCGATGTAGTTCAACGGTTGTGGGAGCAGTTCCGAACGGCGATCTACTTCTGGCTCGCCTAAGGGCGAACCGGGGAAGTAAAGTCGAGCCGAGTGTTGGACTCCGAACCATCGATGTAGTTCAACGGTTGTGGGAGCAGTTCCGAACGGCGATCTACTTCTGGCTCGCCTAAGGGCGAACCGGGGAAGTAAAGTCGAGCCGAGTATTGGACTCCGAACCATCGATGTAGTTCAACGGTTGTGGGAGCAGTTCCGAACAGCGATCTACTTCTGGCTCGCCTAAGGACGAACCGGAGAAGTAAAGTCGAGCCGAGTGTTGGACTCCGAACCATCGGTGTAGTGCAACGGTTGTGGGAGCAGTTTCGAACGGCGATCTACTTCTGGCTCGCCTAAGGGCGAACCGGGGAAGTAAAGTCGAGCCGGACATTGGACTCCGAACCATTGGTTGAAATAAAAAAACAAAAGATAAAGGTGGAGAGATGCAAGCAAATTTATAAGTATGAAAGAGCATTCTTCATTGATAATTGACGGTGAACCGCTTTTACATATAACAACTTAAGAAACGGATTACAAGTTAGAGGAGAGGAATGGTTCGACACCTCGTGATACTCAGAGAGGCGCCGGGGCGCTTTCTTGGTATTTTAGGAGGTGGTCGGCATTCCAGGTCCTCGAAATTTCTCTGCCCTCTAGATCTTCCAGACGGTAAGCTCCGGGCCGAACAACCTTTGTGATCTTGTAGGGTCCTTCCCAGTTCGGGGCCAGTTTGCTCCTCTGATTAGGGAAGGAGATGGCTAGCTTTCTGAGAACCAAGTCCCCTTCCTTGAGATCGGTGGGTCGGACTTTCTTCTTGTACGCCAGTTCGACTCTCCTCCGGTAGTTCTGTTGGCGTATTGATGCTCTTTCCCTCAGCTCGTCCACCAGGTCTAAGTTCGCCCGGAGGTCCCTGGCATTCTGTTCCTCACTGTAGGCTGCGAGACGAGGAGAGGGTATTCCGACTTCGAGTGGTATCACCGCCTCGGACCCATAGGTGAGGTTGAACGGGGACTCCCCCGTGGGGGTCCGCTTGTTACTGCGGTAGTTCCACAGCACATTGGGGAGCTGGTCGACCCATAAGCCTCTAGAACACTTGTCAAGTCTCTTCTTGATACCAGAGAGGATCTGCCGGTTAGCATTCTCCGCCTGTCCGTTCGACTGAGGGTGGGAGACGGAGAAGAAGCGCTGTTGGATGGCCAGGTCCTCATACAGAGCTCGGAATGCGGCACCAGTGAACTGAGTCCCGTTGTCCGTTACAAGGACATGGGGGATGCCGAATCTGCAGATAATGCTCTTCCAGAAGAACTGAAGCACTTTGTTCTCGGTGATAGTGGCAAGGGGCTCGGCCTCAATCCACTTCGAGAAGTAGTCGATGGCTACGACCAAGAACTTGAACTGGCCCGGAGTTGGAGGGAAAGGCCCTAGTAAGTCCATCCCCCACATTGCGAAGGGGATAGGACTTGATAGGGAGGCGAGGTTGGCTTGGGGGAGGCGACGAATGTTGGAGTGTCTCTGGCAAGAGCCACATTGCCGAACGTGTCGCTCGGCGTCTTGGAGGAGAGTCGGCCAGAAGTATCCGTAATTCAGAGCTTTCCGAGCCAAAGACCTAGACCCTGAATGGGCTCCGTCGATGCCTTTGTGGAGCTCCTGTAAGGCATAGTCGGCCTGTTCTGGGGAGAGGCACCTTAGGTATGGTCGGCCGTCAATCTGCGAGAAGGAGCGCTTGTATAAGATCCCTTCGATCAAGACATACCGCTCGGCCCTGGTTCTGACTCGGCGTGCTTTTTTGGGATCCTCGGGGAGGAGTCCGTCCCTTAGGAATTCCACTAAGGGTTTCATCCAATTATCTTGTAGCAGGACCGGTAAAGACTCCACAGAGTCGAGGGTCTCGTCTTCTATGCTCGGCTTCATAAGGACCTCGATCAAGATGGTCTGCTCGAGGCCTTGGAGGGAGGATGAGGCCAACTTGGAGAGGGCGTCGGCTTGTGAATTCTTCTCTCGAGGGACTCGTTGGATGAGTGCCTCTTCGAACCGGCCCATGAGGGTTCGGACCTTGGCGAGGTACTTCGCCATCCGTTCGTCTCGTGCCTCGTATTCGCCCAAAACTTGGTTCACAACCAGCTGGGAGTCACTATGGATTCGGAGGCGTTGCGCCCTAGCACTTCGGGCAAGTCCGAGGCCCGCGATTAGTGCTTCATACTCCGCCTTGTTGTTTAAGGCCTTGAAATTCATGCGGAGGGCATACTGGAGGACGAAGTCATCAGGGCCGTTCAGGATGATACTGGCGCCACTACCCTCGTTGTAGGAGGATCCGTCCACGAAAACCGTCCAAATGGGGGGTCCGTTTGGGACATGGCTGACCTCGGGAATGGTGGACTCGACGATGAAGTCGGCGAGGGCCTGAGCCTTAATCGCGGTCCAAGGCTGGTATGAGATGTCGTGCTGGCTCAGTTCTATGGACCACTTCATAAGCCGACCTGAGGTTTCGGGCTTGTGGAGGATCTGCTTCAGCGGTTGGTCGGTGAGGACCACAACCGAGTGGGACTGAAAGTACGGACGAAGCTTTCTTGCCGCCATGATCAGGGCGTAGGCCATCTTTTCTATCTTCAGATAACGGAGCTCAGCGTCCCGAAGCACCTTGCTCACATAGTAGATGGGCCTCTGAGCCCGGTCTTCTTCCCTCACCAAAACTGCGCTCAAGGTCTGCTCGGAAGCAGCTAAGTAGATGAAGAGGGTTTCCCCCGGAACAGGTTTGCTGAGCAGAGGAGGGTTCACCAAGTAGGCCTTCAGTTGGTCGAACGACTCCTGTTGTGGTTGGCCCCATTCGAAACCCTTAGCCCCCCTGAGAGCTTTGAAGAAGGGGAGGCACTTTTCCCCAGACTTCGAAAGGAACCGGCCAATAGCGGCGTGCCGGCCCGTAAGCTTCTGTACTTCCTTAACGTTCCGGGGCAGGGCCATGTCCAGTATGGCCTTGATCTTCTCGGGATTTGCTTCGATCCCTCGCTGGCTCACCATGAAGCCAAGGAACTTTCCCGACGAGACCCCAAACGCACACTTGTTCGGATTAAGCCGCATGTTGTGCCTCCTCAATACGCTGAATGCCTCCTGGAGGTCGGCCATGTGATCGGTACCTCGGATGCTCTTGACGAGCATGTCATCGACGTATACTTCCATGTTGCGGCCTATTTGGCTTTGGAAGACCTTGTTGACGAGGCGCTGGTAGGTGGCTCCAGCGTTCTTCAAACTGAACGGCATACTCTATAGCAGTAGAGGCCCTGCTCGGTAATGAAGGAAGTCTTCGAAATGTCCGGGGGGAACATTTGGATCTGATTATAGCCGGAGAAGGCGTCCATGAAGCTGAGGAGCTCATGGCCCGAGGTGGCATCGATGAGGGTGTCGATATTTGGGAGAGGGAATGGATCCTTCGGACACGCCTTATTCAGGTCGGTGAAGTCGATGCATATCCTCCAAGAACCGTTGGACTTCTTAACCATGACCACATTGGAGAGCCACTCGGGATAGTTCACCTCTTGTATGAACCGGGCTCTCAGGAGCTTGTCCACCTCCTCCTTGATGGCTTGTTGTCGTTCGGGAGCGAACTTACGCCTCTTCTGTTGAACCGGTTTGCACCCCGGTTCGACGCTGAGGCGATGCACTAGAAGCTCCTCGGAGATCCCGGGCATATTCGCGGCGGACCAAGCAAATAGGTCGCGGTTCTCTCAGATGCACTGCACCAGGTTGGAGCATAAGGCAGTCGGTAAGGACTTGCTGATGAGGAACTTTCGACTCGGGTCCTCGTCCGAGAAGAGTACTTCTTCCAATTCGTCCGCCGGCTCGGACGTGGGTCGAACATTTGGCTCGGGGATTTCTAGAGTCTCGAGGGAGAGCATCGGACCCCCAGTGGAAGTCATGTAGCACTTCCGAGCCGTCTCTTGGCTATCCCTGACTTCTCCCACTCCCGACTGGGTGGGGAACTTCATTTTTAGGTGGTATGCTGAAGGAACAGCTTCCAGGGTAGCTAGGCCAGGCCGACCTAAGATGACATTATATGTAGTGGGCATGTCGACGACCATAAAGTCCATCGGCTCTGTCCGGGTAGTAGGGGTCTGCCCAGCAGTTACATCCAGGGTGATAACCCCTTCGACCGTCACTGGTACCCCCGTGAACCCGTGGAGCGTGTTGCCATCCCGAGACAGCTGCAGCCCTCGGAAGGCCAAGAGGAAGAGGATGTTCACCGAGCTCCCATTATCAACCAGGACCCTCTGCACCTTGAAGTTTGCCATGCGAAGGTCGATGACAAGTGCGTCGCAGTGGGGAGTTCGGACCCCCTCGAGGTCTTCATCGGAGAAAGTCACTGGGATGCCAAGGCCTTTGAGGGGAGGGGCGCTGTGAACCGAGTTGACATCTCGGACGAAGGCCTTCCGAGAGGAGTTAGAGGAGCCCCCCATGGAGCCTCCGTGGATGAGGTGCAGAACTCGTTCTTCCTCGAACTCGGGGGTCTCATCGCGTCGCTCGGAGCGCTTGTTAGCCCCCCAAGGCGGAGGAGTGTTGCGATCCCCCTGATTGTTCGCCTTCACAAATTTGGCCAACTGGCCCCCTCTGGATGAGGGCCTCTATCTCATTTTTCAATGCCCGGCAGTCGTTGGTGTCGTGGCCGTGGTCCTGGTGGTAACGGCACCATTTCTCCTTGTTCCTCCTCTTGGCCGGGGTGTTCATCCTCGGAGCGGGAGGTATAACTCCTTCCTTCTCCACTTCCATCAGGATGGTGGAGACATTGGTGGTGAGGGGAGTGAACTTCTCAAACCTGGGGGGAGGACGGCGCTGGCCGCTATTATCTTTCTGCAGCTTCTTGGACCCTTCCTCCTCTGCTGTCTTCCTCTTCGAGCCAGAGGCAGGTCCTCCGAAACTCGGGAGGCACTCGGCCTCTTCCGCCCGAATGTACTTCTCGCATCTTAGGAGAAGATCGGCGAAGTTGTGCGGGGGCTTCTTGGCTAGGGACGACCGGAGGTTGGAGTTGAGGACGTTCGACTGGAACGCAACGGTCGCCACTGACTGGTCTAGGGAGGCAATAGACCTGACCTCTGCGGTAAATCTCCTCACATAGTCCCTCAGCCTTTCTCCCCTCTCCTGTCGGAGGTGGAGTAGGGAGAGGCTCGTCTTCTCAGTTCGCCTGCTACTCACAAAGTGAGTTATGAAGAGCGTTTCGAACTGCTCGAACGAGAAGATGGAAGAGGGATCGAGCCTGGAGTACCATTCCCGAGCCGACCCCTTGAGGGTGGCGGGGAAGGTCTTGCAGAGCATGGCGTCGGAAGCTTGATGGATCAGCATTAAGGTCTTGAAGCTTTCGACATGATCAACTGGGTCGGACTCCCCTGAGTACATTTCAAACTGCGGAGGTTTGAAACCCCTCGGTATGGGGGCCTCCATAATTGTCCGAGAGAAGGGGGGTCTGCTGGGGCGGACGGTCCCTGCTCTCGACTCCTCCTCTTTGTCCATGCGACCGATGCGCCTCTCCATCTCGTGGAGACGACGGTAGAGGGCATCGTCTTTCCGCTGGTAGTCAAACGATCCCCTGGACTCTTCTTCATAGGAAGGGGGGCGGGGACTGCGGCGTCGATAGTCCTGGGATCGGTGAGGACTATAGAGGTGCTGCTGGCGACTGGGAGCTGGGAGAGGACTTCTGGATCGGTGGCGAGGACTTGGAACCCGTGGGGGTGTTGGAACCCTCTGGGCATTATGGTTGTTGGGGCAAAGGTTAAGGGCTTGCAACACAGTCTCCTGGAATTGTAGGAACTCGACACGGGTGATAGGTGCCTCCTCGTTCCTCGGGTGATGTCGATCAGCAGGGGAACGTGGCCTCCTCCTGTGACGCTCGGGAGATGCACCCCGTCCCCTTCGGTCCGGAGACCTCCTGCCATCTCGGCGATGAGGGGATCGCTCGCCTTGATGTTGGCGGGAGGCTCCCTCTCGGGCCCACTTCTCATCTAGGCGATTGCGAAGGTCCTCATCCTTTTGGCGGTTCAGAACGGTGTTGCGGAGGTCGGGGTGATGAGAAGCCAGTGAATCTGAGGAGGCATTGTGAACCGAGACATGGTCTTGGTGGAGAGGTTGCTTCTGCCTCCGCCCGTTATGGCCAGCAGGACCATTGGGGGGTTGTTGATTGGGAAGAGGTGGCTGGCCCTGTTGGACTGGGGGAGGAAGTTGTTCAGGCTGTGGAGCGGGATGGATGGGGACTTCCTCTGGCTGATCAGCGGGATTGGGTCCGCGGTTGGACCCCCTAGATCTGACCTTTTTGGGAGGCATGGTTGGGGAATGGCTAGTCGACAAGGAAGAGGCGGGGACTGTTCGTGTGGTGTTCCCACAGACGGCGCCAATCTGTTACCGCTGATTCTGGTGTGGGGGTAAACAGATGAGATTTGTGAGTTCGCGAGAAAAACCTGAACAGCGGATCCAAGCCTTCTGATTCCTGCCGCTACCTGCAAGGAAGTGCGATACACCGGGGTTGATTCCGGCGATGCACCCTCCGATGCTCTTGTCAGTAACCAGTGGTGATTAAGAAAGAGCTTAAGGTGGAAAAAGAGTGATTACCTGGTCACAGTGGTAGGGGGGAGGTATTTATAGTCGCCATGGGAGAGATTAGGGACCTAATTTCCTGTGTAATTGTCAGGAGGAAAATCCTCCCAATCTGTTTAGGAAACTGACCCTTGATTCCCGGTGAAAGCAAATCAGGCCTGTTGATTCAGTCAAATCAGTGACCCTGATTTTCCTCTTGCTGGTCTGGGTTTGTCCTGGGTCGGGACCCGTACCCAGTTGAAGTGGATCCGTTTGCGGGGTGTTGGATCTGTGAGAAGAAGACCCAGTACCCGTTTCGGACCCATTTGTATGTGAAATTACCGTTTTACCCCTGAGCTTCAAGATTCGTGCCCAATCTGGACGGTTCCGATTTAACCCCATTTTTAGCCATATCACATCTTATTAATTTATTCTTTGAATGTTCTCTTCAAATTGTATTTGTACTACTTTTATCAAATTTTTTTCTTAATTAGGTGAGTGGAGAAAATACATACATTATATTTATATTTTATACTAGTAGAAAAGAGAGTCTACCCCCTCTCCCCTTTCTCTATTTGAAAGAAAATGAGAGTAAAAGTAGGGATTCATATTTAACTAACACATGCACTATGTATGATTATTTTTATTAAAATAAAAAATAAAAAATTAAAACTCTATTCCCTCAAACATAGTCTCTTCCCCTCTCACTTTCCCAACATCACAAAATCTCACAGCTCTTTCCAAATCCACCCCCATCCCTACCCCCGCAACCCCCAAGCAGCTTTAATAATAATCAATTGTATAATATTATAGTTGGACAATGATTCTCTAAATTATCTGCTATCTGATGATGATAATGAAGATTTCAATAATTACTGTATGAATGATATTTATAAATTTCTCATAATTCTCTCACATTTCGAAGAGTCGTCATAATTTTATGAGTCCTTCAAAATTAATTTAGATTGTACAATTTGTACAGGATAACACTAGTTTACTCGTATACTAGCATATTTTGTTTCTACCCGTCCAAAAAAGTACATATATTGCAAATATAGAAATTAACTCAAAAAAATTAAGAGTAAAAACTAATATTCCTATTATAACTGTATGTCAGTAAATTACTGGACAAGTAAGGTAGTGTTCTTTTTCTCCTCTTAGAAGAGATTTATCTCTTGTAAGAGGTGGTCCCCCTCTTACAAGAGTTTTTTTAGTGTTCTTTTTTTACCTCTTATAAGACATTTTTCTCAAAATATCTTATAAGCCCAAAAGACTTCTAGTAGCCTCTTTCAAATTCTTATAAGACTTCTATCACTTAAAAAGTCTATATTACCCCAAAGTCTATATTATAATTGTTACTAATTAAACTAGTTTATATATTAGTCTATAGTAGCCCGGAATATGCTATCCTAGAAAAAGTGTAATCATATACGTAGTTGACTGTAATATGCTATCCTAGAAAAAGTGTGGGAATTCATTCTTCACAATCTCGAACAATTATGTTAGGGATGTTTTTATTTATTCATTTATTTATTTATTTATTTATTTACAGCTAAGGGAGAATTTATATTAGCCCATTGACCTTAAATTTTTTTAATCCAACTTCTTGGAAACAAATTATTATTATTTATATTTATACATACTAATTTTCATACTAATTAAAAGTCTATAGTAGCCCGGAATTATAATTGATGATTTACACTGATTTGTGAATTTAACTTGCCATTAAACTAGTTTATATATTAGTAATTTGAACTTATCTTTTCTTGTCCTTCATCTCACTATTTTTATACTTTGGGGTAATATAGACTTTAGGGTAATATAGGCTCTTGTAAGAGGTGAAAAAAGAACAGAAATATCTCATAAGAGGTTCTTATAAGAGATTATTTTTATATAAAAAGAACACCTTAAAAAGTGGCTCTTACAAGAGGCTCTTACTGTAAATCTCTTATAAGAGGTAACCTCTTATAAGAGGAAAAAAAAAAGAACAGTACCTAAGTTTTAACTTAAAAAAGTTGAGCAGATGATACGATGTGGACAATAAGTGTAGGTTATTGTATTTTCTACCTATGGACGTCCGCTACGAGTGTATCTAAGCTGGTGGGCAAGTCCCAACTAATATTGGGTAGTCAGAGGTTGTTGCAATCATCTATTTTTTCCTAAATAATACTAGTATTAGGGCTAGTATCGGTTTCTATCGGATCGGGTCATTCATTACCCAGATTCGGATCCGGATCCGGTACTTTACACATTCAAAAATTAGATTCAGACCCGGACTTCACTAGCATGAAAGTTGTATTGTATAATCAAGGTTAACCTAATATGAGAAGATCTCGGTTCAATGTGATGGTTTTTCATATAGGGCGCGTTATATATATATACTAGATTCGCCCGTGGGCACGTGCCTACGGCACGTCTTCGGAACGATACAAAACACGAAAAGCCTGTAAACAGTAAAACAACAATTATGTAACTTAAGTTTGAATAGTATGACAATAATTAGTTGTAAATAAAAGTCCATGTTTCCATTAGTATATGTTGAAAAATAATTATAAATGAGGGTATAAAATCTAACTTCTTAGAACTTTAAGTGTGGAGTTGAAAAGATATTTACTATTTTCAATATAACATGTGCAAAAAAAACATTAAAATTCTGAAAATCTGAATTTCTCAGTAAATATAGAAAGAATGGGAGAGAGATAGGAAGAAAGAGAAAGAGAGAAATATGAAAAAGTGAAGAGAGAAGAGAGAGATAGTAATAAAGTAATAAGTTTTTTAGTTTTAGGGGGAAATTTTTGATTTTGGGGTTTGAAATTTTGGAGGGAAAATATGTTTTGTGAGGTTTGATCTGGGCCTTTGATTTTAGGAGGAATTGATTGTGAACCACTTGATAGCTTTCTTTGTAATTTATTTTATATATATATATATGTGTGTGTGTGTGTGTGTGTGTGTGTGTGTGTGTATGTGTGTGTGTGTGTTTTTCTTCTTCTAATTTTTCACTTAAACAAACAAAGAAATAGCAAAATCTGCATAACATCTCAGAGCATCCACAGTCGTTCGATGTAAAAAATGGCAAAATGCATATTTTGCCCATCCAATTCGATGAGCATCCACAGTCGTCGAATGGCAAAAAAAATGCATAAAGTCGTTAAAAAAGAAAACAGACGAAACATGATGTTTCGTCTGCAATTAAAAAAAATACGGGACGAAAAAAATATGGGACCAAAAAGGGGGAAAAAAGGAAGTTTTTTTTTTTGCAAAAAAAAAAAATGCAAAAACAAAATTTTAAAATAGTTTGTAAATAATATTTGCAAAAACAATTTAAAAATTTGCAAAAACAATTAAAAATATTACAAAAAGTTCTAAAAAAATCACTGTAGCTGGACGAAGCATGGTGCTTCGTCCAGATTTTCTGGAAGTTTTTTTTGTAAAAAAAAACTTGCAAAAAGAATTTTTAAAAAAAATTGGAATTTTTTTTTTAAAAATTGTAATTTTTTTTCAAAAACAATTTAAAAATTTGCAAAATCAATTTAGATAATTGCAAAAAAAATTTAAAATTTACAAAATTAATTTTTGAAATTAATTTTTTTAAAAAAAAATTGGATTGGGACGAAGCATGATGTTTCGTCTCACATTGGGACGAAACATCATGTTCATTCCCACGCTTAAATTCGTTTAACGGTTATTTTATTTGGTTTTTTTTTTTTACTTCGGACGAAACATCATGTTTCGTCCGATCAATTAAAATAATAATTAAATATGCTATAATATGCATTTTGCTATATGGAATGCTATTCGCCCCTTTCTACTGTAGCGATTTTGCCAAAAAATGGCAAAATAGCAGACGACTGTGTGAGCTACAGTAAAAAAAAATGGAAAAAATGACAAATAAGCAAACGACTGTGGATGCTCTTATTAATTTATTCTTTGAATGTTCTCTTCAAATTGTATTTGTACTGCTTTTATCATTTTTTTCTTAATTAGGTGAGAGTAAAAACTTAATTGCTGTAAAAATAAACAAAAAATGAACAAATATACCAATACATACATTATATCTATATCTTATACTAACAGGAGGAGAGTCTACCCCGTCTACCCTTTCTCTATTTGAAAGCAAAGGAGAGTAAAAGTAGAGATTCCTATTTAAATAATACATGCAATACGTATGATTTTTATTAAAATAACAAAAACAAAATAAAAACTATAATTCCTCAAATATAGTCGCTCCCCCTCTTACTTTCCCCATTATCATAAAATCTCACGGCTCTTCCCACCCCCACCCCCATCCCTACCCCGCAACCCCCAAACAACTTTAATAATAATCAATTGTATAATATTATGGTTTGACAGTGATTCTCTAAATTATCTGCTTAAGTGATGATGATAATAAAGATTTCAATAATTACAGTATGAATGATATTTATAAAGTTCTCATAATTTTCTCACATTTTTTGAGAGTCTTATATAATTTTATGAGTCCCTAAAAATTATTTTAGGTTATGCAATTTGTACATGGTAACACTAATTTTACTAAAATTTCAACTGATAAAAACAAAAAATGAGGGTGGCGGCGGGGATTGCGCCCCCACTAATTTTACTAAAATTTCACTAATTTAGTAAAATAATTTTACTAAATAATTTTACTAAATTTTCAAAACTTTTTCAACCGATGAAAACAAAAAAACCCTAGATCTAGAGAGAGCTTGGAGGGGGTGGCGGCCGAGATTGCGCCGCCCACTCCCCCGATAGCCGTTCATTGCCTCGCCCAGCCGGTCGCCGGGATCGCGCAGCCCCACCACCAAGTTCGACGCCCCGTCCCTTTTCCCAAATCCATCTCCAGCCAAAGTCGACTCCCCCTCCCTGATCTCCCTATGATTTGATGCCTTCCCCCCTCCCGTCTCCCCTGCCGTCACGCCGTCGACGGTCTCCAGCCACCGTCGCGCGAGGCGCACCTCCGGCCACCTACGCGCTCAGCCTAGGCACCTTACGAGCGAGGTGCCTCTCCGGCCACCTCCGTACTCAGGTAATAGGTTCGGCAATTTGGTCCTCGTCCGCTAGGGCTCGGTTTGTGGAGCCGGGAGGGAGTTGGTTGGGGTTTGGGTTTGTGAGTTGTTTGGGGTTGGGGTTTGGGTTAGGTTGGGATTGTGTGGCTTTACTAGATGTTTGCCTGGATGTTCTGCGCGCTTGCTACCATTTCCACACTCTCGGGGCCAATCACGTCTACGGCTGTGATTTGGTTTTTGCGAGGGTTGGTAATGCGTGTGAAGATACCGGGAGTTAGGTTGTCTTGCACGATTGTGGAGCTTGGGCCCAAAGATGGGGTCCCTCCGTGTTGTGCGCTCACTTGTCTCAGCTTCCGGGATGCTTGTCTCAACTGTCGCGGAGCGACTATGTCGCACCAGAGCATCCTCCCGCGCCTGTTGTCGCGAATACCATAGATCTAGGGTTCAAGTGTGTGAGGTCGGTGGTTCGGTTTGGGGCCCGTGGGACCAGACCGGTAGTTTGTTGGTGTTGGGGGTGATGGGGTGTGGGGTTTGGGTTTGGTTGGTCTGGAGTGCCCTACGATGTCGCTGATGCAGTCTTTACAGTGCCTACTATCAAGCTATTGAGCTTCCTCCAGCTTAGGCCACTAGCTCGTGATAGTGCTGCCTCTTCCCTCGGGTTGAGAATATGAGTCGAGATAAGTCTGTGTGGTGAGAAATCGCCAGAGAGAGCTTGAGCGTGAGAGAGATGAAGGTATCCTCTCCACGGCTCTCTCCCGGAGCGTGGTGTTTGCTGGGGTGAGCGAGATAGTTGTTTGGTGAGAAATCGCCTGAAAAAGCGCTATTGTGTGAGAAGTGAATGTATCCTTTTCACGGATATCTCTTTGGTAGCGGCTGTGGGAACTACTGTCACTTTTCTAGGATGGGTGGTGGAGAGGGTGGGAGGGTGCGATAGCTGTGCATGTGCTGCGGGATCAGTTTTTGATCTGCGGGGCTTGGGCCCAAAGGGGGTCCCCCCAACGAGGTGAAGGCAGGGATCGGCGGGCGATATAATCCTGCCAGACTTGTTTCAGGCGGGTGTGTATGTGCCATGGAGGCATTGTACGAAGCCAAACTGACGTACTTACAATTTTGCTGGACCGAGCTTGTTTGTCGGCCCACCCTCCAGGATTATTGGAAGGATTTGTTATTTGTACGCGTCATGTTGCTTCATGTATATTTTATTTTCTGTCTGTAGTTTGTACTTGAGCATAATACTCTGAATTTGTTTCATTAAACTCTTATTAATGAAACATGTGGCCAGATTCCACATTTTTCTTTAAAAAAAAACACGAATTTTACTAGTATCCTGGCATATTCTTACCGGTCCAAAAAAAGTACATATATTGCAAATATAGAAATTAACTGAAAAAAGTTAATTGAAAAAACTAATATTCCTTATAACTGCGTGTCAGTAAATTACTAGAAAAGTCAGTTTTAACTTAAAAAATTGAGCAGATGATACGACGTGGACAATAAGCGTTGGTTATTTTGTATTTTCTTCCTATAGACCTCCGCTAAGAGTATATCTAAGCTGGTGGGCAAGCCCGAGTAAAGATATTTTTGCCGTCATAGGCCACTTTTTGATAGTATTTGCGTTTTTGGGCTAGCCTGTGCCATATCAGCAGCAGCCGCTATTCCCAATAGCGGCCTCTTCATTTCGAGGTCGCTAATGGGAATAGCGACCTATGTTTTAATTTTTTTTTGATTTTTTTTTGCCGTCGCTATTCCCACTAGCGACCTTAGTATAATGAGATTAATCAGCTCGAATGAATGTATTGAGAACATACTTAGCGATTCCTAAAAAGTTTTCTCCAAAAATTTAAAACTGAGATCGCTATTGGAAATAGCGACCTTAGTACTAAGGTCACTATTCCCAATAGTGACCTCAGTAGGAAACACAATCTACTTATTCTTTGTAAAATTTGCAAAATAGTTTTACAACTAAGGCCTCTATTCGGAATAGCGACCTTAGTTAATAAAGGTCTCTATTCCGAATAGCGACCTTAGTTTTAAAAAAAATTGATTGTCATTTTTCAGAGAGCAAAAGCTCTCTAGATTTTGCTAAGTGCTAGAATACAACTCATTAAAGGTCGCTAATCCCATCAGCGACCTCATTATACTAAGGTCGCTAGTGGG
Organism: Hemerocallis citrina; assembly: GCA_017893485.1. Taxonomy (NCBI): domain Eukaryota; kingdom Viridiplantae; phylum Streptophyta; class Magnoliopsida; order Asparagales; family Asphodelaceae; genus Hemerocallis; species Hemerocallis citrina. The sequence goes on from JACEHZ010000415.1 coordinate 26,768, forward strand.
AATAGCGACAGCAAACAAAAAATTCAAAAAAAATTAAAACATAGGTCGCTATTCCCATTAGCGGCCTCGAAATGAAGAAGCCGCTACTGACATGGCACAGGCTAGCCTAAAAGCGCTAATAGTTAGGCAACTGGCCCAAAAACGCAAAATCTTTCAAAAAGTGGCCTATGTACGCAAAAAATTCCCCAACTAATATTGGGTAGTCGGAGGGTTGTTGCAATCATCTATGTTTCCCTAAATAATACTAGTATTAGAGCTGGTATCGGGTTCCATTGGATCGGGCCATCCATTACCCGGATTCGGATCCGGACCCAGTACTTTACGGGTTAAAAAATTGAATATGGTCAAATGTCGGACCCGTATAAATCGAACCCGGACCCGTATAGATTGAGTCGGTTCCGGTCAAATGTCAGGGCCGGATTGGGTCCGAATCGGATCCGGATATCGGGTCAAAGTAACAACATTAAAACTAGTATAACCCTATGCAATATATTGTACAAAATTTTTAAATATAATCCTGTGCAATATATTTGACATAATTTTTAAAAAGTGAGAAATGAACAAAACTATTTTTGAAAAAAATCTCTAATAACATCTCTATAATATTGCATGCTTATTGAGATTTGATTCAGGGATATAATAGCACTTGAAATTTTGGATGGAGAAAAAGTGAAAAGTTAGTTCTTATATTTGCTCTTATTTTTTTTGTTTTTAAAAGAAAAAAATAGAAAAATCATTCGACCAAAAGTGGTTTAGCATAGTACTATTATATAGATTGTATAGATGTATAGATGTGGTGCTTAATTCATTGATTAATCAATTAATTAATTAATAAGTATGTGGCTTTAATCGTCTCCACTGTGTGAAATCATTAGAAGAAAAAAAAAGCGACCGATTCCAACCAAATCACGATTACATCCACAATGGCAATTTTCGTTATTATGTTCAACTACCATGGGTGTATTAGGATCAACGTAAGATTTAATACAACTAGTCGAGTCAAAGAATATTAATTATTAAACTGGGAAAAAAATCTATGGTCCATAAGAAACTCTTTTAGACTTGGGCCCATAGGATTTTTTTTCGAAATATAGTGTTTTTTGAAAAGGAATGGTTATGCTCATGCAGTCTCTTTCCCGGGCTTTCAAAAGTTGTAGCTTGTTTTGAATTTGAACTTCATCAATTTGGGACTAAAAATAATTTACTATAACCTAATTTATTTCTAAATTGCGTATTTCATTGTAGAATTTTACAACAAAAAAGGGGAAATAAAATTCAATCAGTGCATGTATGAGCCTACGGTCACGGATCATAGTGTACATGTATCTCAAAATATTTTCTTGCACAATCTCCTTTAAGTTAAGAAAAACTTAAGGAAACACACATTTAAATTGAATAACAATCTATTGGTTAGACGTATTTTAGTCTCATTGTAGGAAAGTAATATTATAGTAGAAATAGTATATGACTTATATAGCGTGACTATGATGTAAGTAATTTGTTGCTCTTGAGTCTTGATATTAAACTTAGATATTGCATGAAGGCTATACAACTCTGATATGAATATCATTCAACTTTTTAAGCTATCCCGTTCAATCCCTAGGCAATTACTCCTCGCTTTCAACTCTAGACAATTACTCATCGCTTTCAACTGGTGTATATGGTCTTTTTTATTTATTTATTGTAATTGCCTTTTTCCTACAATAAAATCTCTTGGTTCCGGTGACTCTCTCCTCTCTTCTTCTGTTAACTTCTCCCGGCATATCCAAATCCATGATGGCCTTGTGAGCTTCAATTTTGTATGCAAATGGGTAATCAGAGCTTTTCAAATTGCAATCTGGATTTTCATCATGTGCATAATTATGAGTTGGTCGATGTTGATGCAACCAAGTGGGGGTAAGATGCTAAATCAAGTTGGAATGATCGATGTTGGGGAGACCAATGGCGGCATAAGCACTAAGTCGGGGGGAATTGATCGATATTGATGTAAGCAAGAGACTAGGACACTAAGTTAGGTTGATGTTGGAGTAGCCAAGGACACTATGACATTGTATTGGATCAAATAGGTCGATGTTGGTGAATTCAGGAAAGTTTAGGCACTAAATCAGAGCAATTTGATCAATGTTAGTGCAACCAAGAAGGGATGAGCACTATGTCAGGCCGAAAGTTGTTAGCAATTTGAGGATCTTGTTGAGTCTTTGACACAATCAACACAAACCACCAAACAAAACTAGATCGCACCAATCACACAAAGCACACAAGAATTGTCCCGGTTGGAGTTTTCGCCTTAATCCGAGGGAGGAAGAACCGAGATATTATTTCAACTAGAGAAGATACAAGAATATTACAATTCTCACCACGACCCTCTCTCAAGTCTATTGGAACTTGATGCTGCTTACAATGGAGAAACTCTCTCACCCTTCTCTATGAAGTACACTCTTCTTCTATTCGGCACTCAATAGAATCATATGAATCTATGAGCCGTTACAATTATTTATATAGATCTAGAGACAAACCCTAACCTAATATCTTGTTATAATAGCCATTGGATAGTACATAAGAGATAACCTTATTATAGGAGTCACACGATCCAACTTGAAGAGCAAGTTGGGCTTTTCACGAATCTGCCTGACTCAAGCTCGAAATCCATCAGCGCCGCGAACGATCAACCGCACCAACAAGCCGGTCAACTATCATCTTCTCTGGAAGACTTAATGCAGGGGTCGGTCAACTGCACATGAGTTGCGGTCGACCGCAACTTCTGCTGTTGCTGCCGCTAACTGTTTCTTGCCTCCACTCCGTTTCCAATCGTCCGATCCCTCCATCGTCTTATCGTCTTCGTATCCAACATCGTATGCAAGACATAAATCCAACAATCTGCACCTTGGATTGCATATGCATGAATCCATACCTATGTGATTTAAAACTCTTCTAGACCTTTCTTCTCCGCTTTGTAAACAACATGTTTCTATGGCTTCTTCTACTAGTTGAACAAACATCTACCTGTTTTCCTCCAGCTGTATGCCCCCCTCAAGGGCACACCCTTGTAGATGTAATCATGGAAGTGTCATCCTCCATACGAACTCCACCTACATCAAGGCTTTCTCCACCTTCCAACGGTATTCGAACATTACAGTCTCGCGTCGATAATTCTAGTGACGGCTTACTAGATGATGCTTTAGGAACAATGGACTTCCATACACTCGGTCGAGATTTTCTGTTCCCACAAAGCTGGTAGAGGTTGTGCTGACCCTGCCCAATCCTCCTATTATCCTTCATTACCTTACGACGACTATCTCAAACTGTCAAAACTCCACCTCGAGCCGTGTACCTGCAGCCACGAGCAACAAGAGTATTCAAGGATATAAGATTCTGCTGTATCGAAGGAATATGCATGGCATCTTCTAGTGTGAACCCTTTACCATCTGGCGTCTCCAATTCAATGTTCCCTCACCCACTACTCCATAAATCTCACCACTCCCCGTTCTCACACTGCGGCCTGTTGATGACTTGTAAGTAGAAAACATCTCCCTCTCGGAGCAAATATGAGAAGAACTTTCCGAATCAAGATACCAACTTGAATCCATATCTGAAGAACTTGAAATAAGAAGATAATAATCGTCATTATTACCTGACTCAGTTGAGCTGACTATATGGGCTTGTTCCCCTTCTTTAGTAGCACTCTTCTGACTCAACCACTTGCGATAGCCTCTCTTGTAATGACCAACTCCTCTACAGTAATGGCAACGAATCTTACCCTTGTGTGACGCATTCCTTCCAATTGAAGTATCACCATCCACCGCAAAACACCCTAAAAAAATAGATCCTCCTTTATGAGTCTCCTTTCTTAGTTCATCTTCCTTCAGACCCTTAATCACCCCGACTATAGTAAGTGTCTCCTTGGCTGATTTCTCATGTAGCATGGTAGTTATCAAGTGATCATAAGAAGTTGGCAGTGAATAAATCAAGTTGAAAGCTTTATCCTCTTCGCTAAGATCATCAGCGTTAATCGCCTTCAGTTCAGATATTACCATATTGAACTCCACAATATGATCTTAAAGATGGGTACCTTCCTTCATTGAGAACCTAAACAGCTTCCTCTTCCAATACATCCGATCTAGCAACGGCAACCCCGAGTAGTCAGATTTGAGTCTCGCCCATAGACTCGCCACACTTTTCTTCTCAAGAATATTACACTTGACTTCGTCCGCCAATTGCATTCGGATTAAACTCAAGGTCTTCAAGCAAATCTCATCCCACTTTTCCTACTATATGTCGATTGGCTTCATCTCTTCTAGGGCAATGTGCAAGTCCTTCTGAACCAAAACATCATACATGTCCACTATCCATAGATTGAAGTTGATCTTACCGTCAAACTGCTTGACCTTCGTCTTTTGATCTGCCATCTCTAAAGAACTCGAACAAACCCACGAACCTGGTTGCTTTGATACCACTTGTTAGGAATTTGAGGATCTTGTTGAGTCTTTGATACAATCAACACAAACCACCAAGCAAAACTAGATCGCACCAATCACACAAAGCACACAAGAATTGTCCCGATTGGGGCTTTCACCTTATTCCGGGAGAGGAAGAACCGAGATATTATTTCAACTAGAGAAGATACAAGAATATTATAATTCTCACCACGATCCTCTCTCAAGCCTATTGGAACTTAATGCTGCTTACAATGGAGAAACTCTCTCACCCTTCTCTACGAAGTACTATCTTCTTCTATTCGGCACTCAATAGAATCATATGGATCTATGAGCCGTTACAATTGTTTATATAGATCTAGAGACAAACTCTAACTTGATATCTTGTTACAATAGCCATTGGATAGTACATAAGGGATAACTCTACGATAGGAGCCACACGATCCAACTTGAAGAGCAAGTTAGGCTTTTCACGAATCTACCTGACTCAAGCCCGAAATCTATCAGTGCCGTGAACGGTCGACCGCACCAACAAGCCGGTTGACTTTCCTCTTCTCTGGAAGACTTCGCGCAGAGGTCGGTCGACCACACATGAGTTGCGGTCGACCGTAACTTCTGCTGTTGCTGCTGCTGACTGTTTATCGCCTCCACTCCGTTTCCAATCGTCTCGATTCCTCTATCATCTTATCATCTTCTTATCCAACATCATATGCAAGACATAAACCCAACAAAAGTGATAGGCCATGGCAAAGTATTTGTGGAGCTTGGTCGGTCCATTGAGAGATTATGTATGAAATTGTTTGTTTATGATCAAGGGGAATTTCATTTTCTTGCTTTGAAAGGACATATTTGTTAGTCGATCGAACTTGTTTGTATTCTTTTTCTTAAAATTGTTTCGTTAAGTACTTATTAGTGAAATGCCCCCCCCCCCCCCCCCCCCCCCCCCCGGGGGGGGGGGGGTGTCCAAAAATAGTAATTTAATAAATGTCCTTAGCAATATTTAAGAATTGGCCACAGATGAATCCCTTTATAAAATCCACTTTCTTTCTTACTATAGTCTGAGGTAGTGTTCTTTTTCTCCTCTTATAAGTGATTTACCTCTTGTAAGAGGTGGTCCACCTCTTACAAGAGTTTTTTTAGTGTTCTTTTTTTACCTCTTATAAGACATTTTTTTCAAAATCTCTTATAAGCCTAAAAGACTTCTACTAGCCTCTTTCAAAATCTTAAAAGTCTTCTATCACTTAAAAAGACTACATTATCCCTAAATTAAGCTCAAAAGCTACTGATTCAGATTAGAGATAAATAACAGATTTAAAAAACATGCATTCATTCATAAACGTCTATCAACAATTTGAATCTCAAATGCTATCAAATCATACTTCTTTACAAATAATAATTCATTGATAAACATCATCATATTCCAAAGCAACAATTAAATAATATCCACCAATATTACATAAACAAACCAAAAAAATCTTATTTTTCAGGTTACCGGAGTTTATCATAATCAGGTAATAAACATAAACTTATCCTTGGCTTTATATAACATCAAACTCTACCAACAGTATAAATATCAAAAACTACCAATTCATCTGAAAGAAAAATTAACAATTTCAAAAAATCATGCATTCATTCATAAGCATCAGTATATCTTTGCTCTTGTCGTAACACCGAACACTATCAACAATCACTATATATCAAACAATTCGTACTAACCAAAACAACATTCTATATTTCTATTCAATTAAAAAAATATATAATTTGAGCTGCTTCTACAACTATTAGATCAACTTGGCATCAGCTCTCATTATGATCTACAGCTTTGTTCAATCAAAACAAGATCAACCATGGAGAACAATACTCCTTGAAAAAGATGAACAATAGTTAAGACGGATTATATAGTAAGGGCAAAAATGTCTAAAAGTAGAGAAAAGGCTCTTGTAAGAGGTGAAAAAAGAACAAAAATCTCTTATAAGAGGTTCTTATAAGAGGTTATTTTTATATAAAAGAATACCTCAAAAAGAGGCTCTTACAAGAGGCTCTTACTGTAAATCTCTTATAAGAGGCCATCTCTTATAAGAGGAAAAAAAAAGAACAGTCTCTTAATCTCTAACTCATTAGCAAATTCGATTTTTTTATCTTTCTAAATTCAAAACCAATTCTCACTACTAACCTGATTAGAATTCCAATCAATTGTTGCAACCCAAGGTTCTTGATCAAGAGCGATTGAGGTTTGTATTTGATTTCATGTATTGCTTCTCTCTTAATCTTCTTGCTAATGATTTCTTTCATCCCAATTCATTTGTTAATTAACACCACTTTTCGAGATTCTATTGTATGTTCTTTGCACCCTTCATCTCTTTTATGGATTCAAACTCTCATTTGGTGTTGCATTGCAAAGTTTGTTTTGCTAGTTTTATCAAGAAACAAAATGTTTGTACTGGTAGTTAATTCCATCTTTGCATGCATCAAGTTTTCTGACCATAATTTGAAATTTTTTTCAGGTCTTGAGCTTATATCTTTCTGTTATGAGATAGACAGTTCAAGCAACAACAAGTTGTTGACTCTTAGTTTGGTGTGCACAAAACGTGTCTATAAATACTAATAAGTTTAAATTGAGTTGTTCAGATTTTCAGAATCAAATAATATCGATAAGAGATCCAAGAAAGATCAAGAATATTCAAAGAAAGAAGGTAATAAAGAAAGATTGCTAAATCAAGCAAAAGAAGAATATATTCAAAAAGAGCACATGATTGATTAATGTCTAAGAAAGCTATCAAGACCAGTTGCTATCATTCTATATTTGTGAGATTTTAGCTGTATTTAATTGATTGCTGATTGATTAGTTTTTTGTAAGAATATAAAGTTGATTTGTTATGAACATCGCGATAACGGTCGACCGCATCGCAGTCGACTGCACTTCACAGTTACGTAAGAAGCAGTCGACCCTTCATCTCTTGACTTTACGTTAGAGAGATGAACGGTCGACTGCACCGTAATTGCGGTCGACCAAACTTGCGCTGTTCACATTTTTGGAATGTATCGTTTCTATTTTTGATCGATACACTTTCCAGTCTATATATTTGAACGAACCCACTGTGTATTCTTCACCTAATACTTCTGAGAAAAATCTTCTGAACTAATCTTTCAACAATCAATCCGAGTGTGTGTGATAACTATTTGTATTCTTCAGTCAGGATCATTAAAGATCTTGAAATTTTTCTTTTTCTTCCACTTTAGTGAGATTGACGGGACATGTGTTAGAAGTCCTGTGTGTGTAATAGGTCTCTCGGCCTGAATCCAAGAATTATTGTACACGGGTTTGAGTATAGTGGAACGCTTGTGGCGGAGAATTGCTACAAGTAGGAGGTGTGGACATAGACCAGGGGATCGAACCACGATATATCGCTGAGCCACTTGTACTATCTGTGTTTGCTCTTCTTATCTCTTTTTATTTACTCTGCACCTTACTTTAATTATTTGTAATTTTGCACAATCACCCTATTCACCCCCCTTAGGGTGATTTACAAATACTGAAAAATAAAAATTCCTTGATCATGGAAAAACTCGAGTCATTTAGAAAAGATCATGATGTATTACTAGAGGAAAATGAACTCTTAAAACAACAAATTCAAGAATCCTTAGCAACACATGATGAACACTTGACATAAATTCATGAGAAATCTGTTTATATTGCTAAACTTACTGATGATTTAAAAGAATGTAAAAGAAAATTTGATGAAGTAATGGAAGGTTGTAACGAAGCTCTTGAGCAAAATAGAATACTTGATGCTACCCTAGACACTCTTCGTTGGAACACTAAAGATGATGAGATGACTAGGAAAAAACTTTGTAAAATAGTAATTGAGCTCGAGAAAATTGTTAAAAAATATGAAGGGCCCAGTTACCTTATTACAAAGAATTCAAGATCTTATCATAATAGTCGAGAGCTTGGTTACAATGAGCCAATACAACATAAAAAATCTAAGCAATCTTGTCATACACATATGCATAGCCACCAAAATAGTTACAAACCAACACACAATTATGCATATGTGCATGATCCAAAGCATAATCACATTACTTTTCACTATTGTTGTAGATTATGACATATTTCTTATAATTGTCCTTTAAAAATGAATACTAACTTCATTTGGGTAAAGAAGAATACAAGTGCAGGAACAATACCTACTTGGATACATACTAATCTTAATGTAGGTACATCAATGCACTTCACCTAAAGATCGGTAGCACCTTGATAGTGGATGCCTAAAGCTTATGATGGATGAAAACAACACTTTTGCATCACTATCAAGAAAAGAAAATGGAAGATCATATTTTTTTTAAGGTAAAACAATTCTAGTTTAATTCTTTGTCTGGTAAGCAAATTTAAACTCATTTAATTCTCAACTTGCTGATATTTTTACTAAGCCTTTAGATGAAAAACAATTTTATTTTTTGAAAGGAGAATTGAATGTTATTGATATTTCTGCTTAAAATTGGGTTTTTGTCGACTGGATGAGCGACTGTACGCCTGTGAAGGAGTACAGTCGACTGGGCGGTCGACCGGCTCGCTCTCGGTTTTCGTTTTGATTTCTGTGTGTTTTCAAAATTTTGAAGTTCAGAAGTTGCATTCGACCGTGCGGTCGACCGGTTCACCCTCTGTCTTTTGTTTCGTGCTTACAGGATGTGCGGTCGACCTGTTTGCTCTCATATTGATTCTTTGTTTTATATGCTCAATTGGTTTTGCGATCGACCGTGCGGTCGACCGGTTCTTTTCTTGGTTACTCATTTTGAGTTGTACGAACTTTCTATTCACTATTTCCTATAATATTGGTTTATTGAAATACTTCTTTTCCTGTTCTATGCCTTGCATCTGAATTAGGAAAATCTCAAATCTATGATACCATGAAGAGCTCTCCCTATATATCAAAGAGTTTCGCTATCAACGGTATCATGTAAGTGGATTTTCCTCTGCTTTCAAAAATGATTATATTTCCCAAATTCATCTCATGCTTTATCATGTTCCCCAAATTAACCTCTTCATTTGTTTCATGAACGTTCTTTTATTTACAAATGGCTTTCGGGGGAGAATAAAACATTTAATTAAATGTTCCTTTATTTAAGTCTTTTATAAATATTCTTATTATGCTTGTCTTTTGCCCCTCTTGGTGTGTTCCAAAAGGGGAAGAATATTTTTATGAATGTTTTAACTGAAAGTAAATATAATATTGAATATTATTATCTCTTCTTCATATATCTTCTATGAAAATCTTTGCTACATGAAGTACGACATTCAGGGGGAGTATTTATGACGTATTGTTTTATTTTTACATTCAACATTCAAAGGTATGTTTTGTTTACACCAAAATAGGGAGATTGTTGACTCTTAGTTTGGGGTGCACAAAACGTGTCCATAAATACTAATAAGTTTAAATTGAGTTGTTCAGATTTTCAGGATCAAATAATATCAATAAGAGATCCAAGAGAGATTCAAGAATATTCAAAGAATGAAAGTAATAAAGAAAGATTGCAAAATCAAGTAAAAGAAGAAGATATTCAAAAAGAGCACATGATTGATTAGTGTCCAAGAAAGCTATCAAGACCAGTTGCTATCATTCGATATTTATGAGATTTTAGTTGTATTTAATTGATTGGTGATTGATTAGTTTTTGGTAAGAATATAAAGTGGATTCGTTATGAACAGCGCGATAACGGTCGACCGCATCGTAGTCGACTGCACTTCACATTTACGTAAGAAGCAGTCGACCCTTCATCTCTCGACTTTACGTCAGAGAGATGAATGGTCGACTGCACCGTAATTGCGGTCGACCAAACTTTGTGTTGTTCACATTTTTGGAATATATCGTTTCTGTTTTTGATCGATACACTTTTCAGTCTATATATTTGGACTAACGCACTGTGTATTCTTCACCTATTATTTCTGAGAAAAATCTTCTGAACTACTCTTTCAATAATCAATCCGAGTGTGTGTGATAACTATTTGTATTCTTCAGTCAGAATCATTAAAGATCTTGAGCTTTTTCTTTTTCTTCCACTTCGGTGAGATTGACGGGACTTGTGTTAGAAGTCCTGTGGGTGTAATAGGTCTCTCGTCCTGAATTTGAGAATCACTGTACAAGGGTTTGAGTACAGTGGAACGCTTGTGACGGAGAATTGCTACAAGTAAGAGGTGTGGACGTAGACCAGGGGGTCGAACCACGTTATATCGCTGCGTCACTTGTGCTATCTATGTTTGCTTTTATTATCTCTTTTTATTTACTTTGTACTTTATTTTAATTATTTTTAATTCTGCACAATCACCTTATTCACCCACCTAAGGTGATTTACACAAGTCTGATAGGAAAACCCGTATTCGAGTAATACCTCTAAATTCAAGAAAAGGCATAGATGGTCAAGAATCTACTTCAATATCTGCCATCCAATGTCTACCATACTCCACCTTTTCTTTAAAAAAAAAAAAAAAATACAAATGAAGAAATAAGTGACCGGTGAGCTTGAAGAGAATTTGAAGGATTTAAAGTGGGGAGTAACTAGACAAAGAGGAAGGGAAATGAAGAATCATAAAGACCAACGAGGTGACATTGCAATACAATCTTCCGGTAATATTATGTTCCTTGATACAAGTAGGGATACAAACACGAATCTTCATGAACTGCCAAGCGAGGATGAAATGGATACTGCCATAAATCTTTTGTTCTTGAAATATGGGTCAAATTGCCAGTACTTAACGTAGGATCCTATTGAGAATCCTAATCCTAAAGCTACAAGTGATGAGTCCAAATGCAGAAAACTCAACTCAAATTTCAAATAGAATCTGAATCCTAAAGGGAAAGGAAAGGCGATGAAGGTCGCTACAGAAAACCCAAATAACAAGGGAAGCCATGCTGGTGAAAATGATAGGGAAGAAGCAGAGAGGAAGCCAGTAGAAGAATCTTCTTAGAAAATACTGAAAGAGAAAGATCAAATTTGATTGAGGAGTCCTCATTTTCTGAAGTAAAAAGGTAGGGAGAATCCGGCAATTACATGATCTCCACTTCTAACCTGAATATGTGTGACGACAGTCATGCATCTCCACATACATGCCCAAAGGCCCCAAACTAGATTACATGACGTATTCGAGCAGCTAGTTAAACAAATAACAAAACAAAAATTTACATGAGGTTGAGCCATCAGTGTTGCAGAATCTATCACAACTCGTAGTGCTAATAGCGGAACTCACACACCACAAGCAATAGAAACTTCCTAAGAACAAGATGAACCAAGAACAAGCCACCACAATAATCGCAAGATCTCACAAGAATACAATAATATGCAGACATAACCAATACTTCTTCTTCCCCAAGAAATACAAAGATTACGAAGAGATTACAACTCACAATCTTTCTCTCTCTCTCACCTTTGAAACACTCGACACACACCTCTCTTGAAATTGAACAATGATAATAGCTCACCCTAGTCGCCCTAGAGTTCACATCTACTGCTACATTTATAGCCCCAAGTAAATCCTAAAAGATAAACACAAATACATCTTATTGGACCATGAACCCGAAAACCCAAATAACATACAATGCCGAAGTCAGTCGATCGCACTTTGGGTCGGTTGACCGCAACGTGTCTCGCCAACACCTCGAAGCATGACCGGTAGACTGTCCCGCTCTCTGTTGAACCCTGTACACTCGAAGAACTCCTTTCAGCCCAGGTCGGTCGGTTGCACACCTGGTCGGTCGACCGCAACCCCTCCAACTGCATTCTTCTATATGCTGTTGTCTTCTCTAGCTGTCTTCGTCTTCTCATCTTCTTCTCCAACTTCAAATACTCTGTGCCTACGTGTATTTGAGGCCACAATACTAACAATCTCTCACTTGGACCAAATACATAACGCTTCAAAGTTATTGTAATCTTACCTCACATTATCTCTGTCAATCTTCCACTCTCATGAAAGACCCAAGTACTCCTCACTCTCATGAAGAGCACCTCCACTACTCCATCACGTGAAGTTCACCAACCACCTCTCATCACCTCATGAAGGATGTGCTCTGCCAATCACATAGAGAACGAATATCAGAGAAACAATCTTCCGTGTCGGATTCCGTGTTACAAGATTCGCCAACTTGCATAATCTCCATTAATACCGGACATGGTTCAAAGTCTCTCAATGCACCCTATGCACTAGAAGTCTCCGTGGACGATACCTCCATAAAATCCGCAGACTGTTCAACCCCTACAGTCCCATTTCGGTTACTTCATTGACATCACCCTGCATATTGATAACAATGCACTCTTCCTCATAATAGCAACTTGAAGCTTCGTCTGCCATATCGCAAAGTATCCTCACCGTAGCAACGTCTTGATTTCTAGGATCACTCTCATGGCCACCAGCTCCCACTAAATTAGCAATCTCCCATGAATTCCCACAACTGAAATAACTCGGTTGCATCCCACACAACGTACAACTCGATTCCGGCTAAGAGTCAACTACAGGAGAAACACCTCTCACGTCTCTAAGTAAATACATCGTTCCTTCAAACTTTCCTTTTGCATTCACTCTTGAACGTGCAGCTATATGCCACTCTACACTACCAACTATAGTAAGCAACCCCTCTTTGTCTAGCCTTCTAAACGAGATAAGATTTTCTTTCAAATCTGGAACATGCCTTGTCTCCCGCAAGACAACACTATGATAGTTATTGGCTTTCACACGAACAGTACCAATACCTCATACAACACACATTTGACCGTTCCACACAATCACATCTCCAAAAGAACCCACATTGTAGTCATCAAATATCTCTCTCTTCGGAGTGCAATGAAAAGAAGTTCCTGATTCAACACACCAATCTCGCGTGCCTAACTCCTCCCTAGTTGATAAGTATAACTCTTCAATTTTATCGGACACCACATTGGCTTCCTTCGGTTTCTCTTGCTTCCTCTTTATATAGGCCTTACAAATGCGCATCATGTGATCCCTCTTGTGACAATACCAACACTCAGGTTAGGGATGGCAACTGGGCCGGGTCAACCGGCGACCCGCCCGCGACCCGACCCGCGAACCTGGCCCGTTTAAGACATTGGCGAGTTCGGGTCGAACCCGGTGAACAGTACCGGGTCGACCCGGGTCGCAAATAACGCGAATTCAACCCGCGAAACCCGTCCCGCGAACCCGTTAAGAACGCGAATTCAACCCGCCAACTCGCGGGTCGACCCGCGCTTTACGACTCGTTGGACCAGTACGGGTCGAACGTTCGACCCGTTACGGGTCGACTGTTGACCCGCGGGTCGAACGGTTCGTAACCCGACCGAAACAGAGCTGTTGGTAACGGCTTTTTAGCCGTTTTTGGCTTTTTTTTGTTTTTTTTTTGTTTTTTCCCACATTTTGAGCCTATAAATACCCCCAAAAATCTCCTAAAAAATCACACCTTACTCTCTTACTCTCTCTACTATTATACATCATTTCTAAAGAATTTTTCAATAATTATAGTATTCATCAAATAAGTCTACAACGAGGCATATACACGATCAAATTTTGGTCGTATCGAAATCAAAATTCAACGTCTTCAACTCTCTTCAACTCTCGTCAAATCTACTTCAAGCTCTCCTCAACTCTTCAATTGCGGAATCGGCAAAGCGCTTCTTTCTAGTTCTATTCTATTCTTATTTTCACGGTTTTTTTACATACGCGTATTCCACGGTGAATGGTATCAAAATTTCATACCTCTCTCGTTATATTTTTTTTTGCATTGTAGTTAAAATTATTGTTGGTTTTTTTTATCTTTTCTATCTCAACCCTCTTATTTTTTAGATTTTTTTTATAATTCACCGTTCCTATATTGTATTTTTTTTTTTACATGCTTTAGCACATTACTACATTATGTCTAGATCACGCGGTAGCGGTCGTAGCAGACAAGATTCTTCCTCCTCTTCCCGTAGGCCACCAATTGTCCCAACTAGTGAGCCCGCCCAAGAATACCATGATCCTCCTACCCAACAATGGGGTACACACGACGAGGTTGTAGGTGACATATAATTGGAAGAAGAAGAAGAACAAAAACAACCAACCGAAACCACACAACTCCGTAGTAGTAGGAAAAGTAGAGGAGAAACTAGTGATTGGCATAAGTTTTACGATTATATCCCGGACGAACATACTCCGGGTATAGATTTGAAAGTTTGTAAAACATGTGGTAAAACATATAAATTCAAGAGGGGTGACGGCACTGGTACAATTAGTAGGCACATCCAACATAACCATAAAGACCTTCTTGCTGAACTATAAGGCTAACAAAAAATCAACCCTAGGACCGGTTTAGTTGATAGCCATCCTTATGATCCCGATCTTATTCGTCGGGAAATGACCCGATTAGTCATTAAGGAAGAGTTACCATTTTTCTATCCCGAGAGTAGGGACTTGGAAAATTTTAATCAAACGGCCTTAAACCCTCATTTTAGAAGAATTTCGAGAAATACTTGCAAATCGGATTATTTTAAAATATACATCGAAATGAAGGACGATTTGATTGCAATTTTATGGAGTTTAACTTGTAGGGTTAGTTTAACTTCGGATTGTTGGACGGGTGTCAACAATATTCCAACGATGAGAATAATCTGTTATTGGATCGACAATGATTGGATTCTTCAAAAAAGAATTATATCACTTGCGGCGTTGCCGTATCCCCATAGTGGCGCTGAAATAGCAAATCGTATTATAGAAATTTGTGATATTTTCCATATTCGCGATAAAATTATGTGTATTAGTTTTGATAATGCATCTAACAACAATGTAGCAATTACTACTTTAAAATCCCTATTAAATCCTCCATCTAACAATATTTTTCATGTTAGATGTGCATGTCATATTATAAATTTATGTGTCAATGATGAGTGTTACCTTTTCTATCTGTGCAACAATGGAGGTGAGTCTGTGAGTAGCAGGCCTTCATGACCAACAAGACCAAATAGCGTCTGACCAAAAACCTTGTGAGACTAAGGGAACTATAGCATTCCAAGCACTGGCAACAAGGGATCAATGAGTATAAGTTAGAAACAGACCGACCTTGTGTTGAAAACAGACTTGGGGGAAAATCATTATTATTCTTCTTATTCTTTATTTTTTACAGTATACCTCTATATATAAGGATTATATTCTTGGAGGAGAAGAAAGGAGAATGGGAGAAGATTGAGGGGTGAGAGACTTGGGGAAAACCGTGACATAAGCCAGAATCATTCCTTCAATTAGCCACAATACACAGAAAAACAGGAAAATTTAAAACTTTTTATTCAACACCAATATATTACAAGTCCGAATATTACAAAATTGCAATACATTACAACAGTGTTACAATAATACCTTTACAATCCCAAGTGTTACAACTTTCAACAATTTACATCAGAGGACAATGAATAAAGAACAACACTTGGTATTTCACTTGGATGCTTCCCAATAACAAATAAATTACAACAATGAATAAATTACAATAATTGTTACAAATGAAATTACAACATATATTACAGCGAAAAACCGAAATAAAATCGACTCCTTGCTTCTCTTGCCTTGAGTCCTCCTGAATCCTGTAACTGTACTTCTGCAATCCAGTACCTATTGAAGTGGGTACGTCAGTACATATGCTGATGCTTTAAGGCTGATAACTAGCAGCGAATCTCAACTATAGCAAATAGATTGATGAAAAGAGAAACATGTATATATATATGATGTGTCAGTGTATGTTATGACTTAGACTCTAATGCAAGATTACTAATACAAGGATGCTCTTATTCTAATGCAGGCAAGTCTCCGGAACAGTATGCATCTCATACTACATATGCCCATAACAAGCTGTTTCTTCATATATAGGAATTTGAACCCGCACCATGAATTCTACTCTTGTACTCAACTTGTTTCTGAAGATACAATGTGACTGATGAGGTTGCTCTGAAACGGACTAATCCCGCCATTCGCAGTCATATAGTGGTGTTCCCGTTTACCACTATTGCCCGACGTACCGGACCTCACTCAAAAATCTGAAGAACTCTTGGGTTATCCTACCGTACAGGTTAGCTTGAAGCATCCCCTGTGGCCACCCTTGGGTTATCCGACAGCACAGGTAGCTCGAAGCATCACCTGTGGCCCCCCTAGCTGATAGACTGTAGTCTATCGCTTGTTCGCCCTTAGATCTAGGACATGACGGAGTTTCGGGGTCCATCCCCCTAGCTCCGACGGGAATCGCTCCTACCCTTATCATGGCACTTTAGAAATTAATAGACGAGATACGGATCCCATGCTCCCAATTCGTGAGAAGGCACAGACCGTATTCCTTTGACAAGAAGGGTACAACCCAATAACATCGCCTAGTGTCGGCTTATAGAACAAGTCGGATCAAAAGGTATCACCCTTAACACCAACTCTTCCCCTTCGGCAAGAAAATGATAATAAATATAGGTTAAGTAGTAATATCCATAAGTTACTACCCGAACAATGTCACTAACCCTAAACAAACTTAGGGATGACAGCAGAACTTACACAACATGCTAAGTCTTAAGTTAGACTTCGCAAGATAACTTTACTAGGCTGCTCAACCAAGACTTACCAGAATCCCTAAGAATCTGGTTCCTAGCCTATCGATCCAAGATCCCGGCAATACAAACGTATTCGCATGCTACTATCCTGAACTTGGATTTTGTCAACACTCCGGTCCGCGATCAACCAACTCGGTTAAGATATGACGGTGCATGCAAAGTGACTCGCCCACAGGCCCTTAGGAGTAAGGTAAACATACGTCTTGATGGTTGATAGCCCTTAGGGCAATAATATTACCCTAGACGAGCACAACAAACTGTGTACTAGCTAATAAGCTACATACGAGTAAACAAAACACATACGAGCTAAACAAGCAACGTATGAAACCAACACTATATATGAGACAGACGAGCTGCGTATGAGACAACAACATACATACGAGCTAAATAAGCTACGTATGAGACCAACAACTACATACGGGCCAGGCGAGCCGCGTATGAGCAAACCACATATAAAAACAATCATACAGGTATTCTAACTACCTAGAAGCAACCCAAACGTGCTTACTAGCAAAACTTGATCTTCTATAATTAAAAGAAATAGAAGAATCTTCTAACAGTCTAAAATAGGCATATTACCGATGAGAAGCCTAAAAACGACATAAAAACCTTCTGACAGCCTAGAGGCAACCAGTACTACGCTTATCGGAAATCTAACAAATTTATACTTTTTAGAAAGGTGAGAACATTTACCAAAACTCTATAGTTGAACATTTGTTTAGTTCTATAAGGAATTCCAAATTTATGACCCTCGAACATATGCAAACAATTACCAAACTACCGATTTTCAACAAAAAGCTGAAACTTCCGTAGCTTGTAACTTTTGCTCTACTTGTCGGAATCTAACGAAACTGGACAATTTGAAAAGTTGGGAACATCTACTAAAAATTCCTAGTTGAACACTTTCCCAAATTCTTTATGGAACTCAATCTACCGTCCTTTGAACAGACGCAAAAACTAAGCAAGGACAGTCGAAGCTACAACAAGGCTGAAACTTTCAAAGCACATAACTCCTACTTCGCTTATCAAAACCTAACCAAATAGGGCAATTAGGAAAGGTGAGAGACTCTACTACAACTCTCTAGTTGAACACTTTTCCAAATTCATTAAGTAAAAGACTCTAAAACAACAACCAAACAAAACAGCGAGCACTCTGAGCCCAACCTGGTTGCTGTGTTTTGTAAAAAACACAACTCCTACTCCGCTTATCGGAATCTAACCCGAGAGGCCAATCTGAAAAGGAAAGAACGTCTACTACAACTTCCTAGTTAGTCTCCTCAGATTCAACAAGTAAGACACTCTAAAACATCAAGAAGTCAAACAGCAAGCACACTCAGCTCAAAGCTGGGTACTGCATCTTCCAAATACCATAACTCCGATTCTGCTTATCGAAATCTAGCTCAAGAGGTCAATTCGGAAAGGGGAGAATGTCTACTACAACTCTCTAGTTGGTCACTTCCTCTGATTTATCAAGTAAAACCCTAAAAAATAACAAGGAATCAAAACAGCAAGCATCATGTCAAACAGCTAGTTGCTGTATTTTTCCAAGACCATAACTCCTACCCCGCTTATCGGAATTTAACCTGAGAGGTCAATTCGGAAAGGGGAGAGTCTCTATTACAACTCCCTAGTTGGTCCGAAACTCAGATTCATCCATTAAGACACTCAAAAGTATTAAGCAACCAAAATAGCAACATTCAGCCAACCAGCTAGTTGCTGTTTTTGTAACGGTCATAACTTTTGCATCTCTTATTGGAATTTAATCCGAGAGGCCAATTCGGAAATGGGTTCTCCTCCTCAAATTTTGAGAGGAACCCCAAGTTTTATCCCCTTGAACCTACTGCGACGCTAACCACAAAATAGTGAGCTCACTGTTTTGACTTGAGACTCGCTGTTTTGGGGGAAATGCTACATTTCACCCATCAAAATGGCTCCAAAAAATACCCAAAAATTCCAGCATGATAACAACACATAAGAGAACCTCCCACATAAATTTCGGGTCAAAATTCTTCTTTTAACATGGTTAATTAAATCTAATCCTACAACCATAAAAACCGAATCTTTATGCCTAATTTATGTGTTCTACAATTTCAAACTTTGCACACTCATCATTTTAGTCTATATGAACATGAAATTGGTTCCATACAACAACATAAAATAGTAATAACAACCCTAATAGCTAAAACAACACAAGTGCGAGAAACCCCCCACCTTTGAAAAGTGTAGGAAGAACTTGATACTCTCTCCTCCTTGCTCCTTGTTCTTGATACTCTTCAAGAACTCCACCATGAAAAAGAACCCATGAAACCCTCTCTTTTTCTTTTGATTCAACCTCTCTTTCTTTTCCTTTCTTTTCAAATTTTTTTTAAAAACAAAACCTAAGTAAAGAAGTAGTAGAAGAAGAGATGAGAAAGAGATGGAGAAGAAATGAAGAAACACCAAAATGGAAGAGGGCTTTTTGACCTCTTTTGTGTGAGGCCGAAAATGGGAAGAGGAGAGGAAGTGGTGGGTTTGTGTGGGGGAGGTGTTTTGTAGGGGAGGAGATTGGGTTTGTGGGTGAGAAGAAGCCACTTGTCCAATTTGTTTGTGGTTGTAAGCAATTGGGAATGAAAATGTAATTTTGTATTACAATAAACACCCTAATCCAATCCTAACCCTTCATTTCATCATGATGGATAAAAAATAAAAGATAATTTTCCCAAATCACATACTACATGATTTCGTACAAATGTACAAAATCGATATGATTCAAATACGTACAGATATCTGATTGTACAGATAATTTTTATTAGTTAAAATAAATAATCTGTACAAAAATTATTTAATTCCGAGAAAATAATTTTATTACTGGTTCGGAAGATTCCAGTATCAATTTGATACAAAACAGTCATACACCGACTAATATATATACATAGACAATGTTTATTAATAAAACCGGGTGATGTCCACCAAAAATATTTCATTTATGAAAATAATAATAAAATAATAATTTTTAATATCTGCCTGGGATTTTCCAGACATTTGCTCAAAAATGCAATTTTCAAGATTTTGTACAAGTGCACAAAACTGATACAATACCTATATATACTTACTAGTATATATATCTAGATAACTTTTTATTAGAAAAACCAAGTAATTCTATAAAAATATTTTAACTTTAAAAATAATAATTATATAAATATAATATCCGTCGAGATATTACACCTTTATGCTTCTCAGGAGTAGCCACATCAATTTAGTTTGTTTCTCTCAATCTCTTTGCACAGAGTAAGTTGTCATTTCATGGATCAGAATGAGTTGTAGCAATTGCTTGCACTGAGCTTCAAAAGAACTTGTAGGCATATATCCAGCAATGTCAATGATGAGTGTTATCTTTTCTCTCTGAGCAATAGTGGAGGTGAGTCTGTGAGTAGCAGGCCTTCAAGAATGAGTTGCAGCAATTGCCTACACCGAGCTTCAAAAGAACTCGTAGGCATATATCAAGCAAGTTGTCATTTCATGGATCAGAATGAGTTGTAGCAATTGCTTGCACTGAGCTTCAAAAGAACTCATAGGCATATATACAACAATGTCAATGATGAGTGTTACCTTTTCTATCTGTGCAACAGTTGTGAGTAGCAGGCTTTCAAGACCAACAAGACCAAATAGCGTCTGACCAAAAACCTTGTGAGACTAAGGGAACTATAGCATTCCAAGCACTGATAGCAAGGGATCGATGAGTATAAGTTAGAAACAGACTGACCTTGTGTTGAAAACAGATTTGGGGGAAAATCATTATTATTTTTCTTATTCTTTATTCTTTACAGTATACCTCTATATATAAGGATTACATTCTTGGAAGAGAAGAAAAGAGATTGAGAGAAGATTGAGGGGTGAGAGATTTGGGAAATTTGTTTCCTATAGATTAGGAAACAGAATATACATATTAGTACTTACTACATTTCAACACTCCTTCTCAAGTTGGTGCATAAATATTGAACATACCCAACTTGTCAACAAATTTCAAGAAAAGCCGACTCGAAACTGCCTTTGTCATGATATCTGCGAGCTGATCTTCTGACTTCACTTTAGATATCTCAATGACTTTCTCATCCGATTTCTCCTTGATGAAGAATCTATCCTCCTCTACATGTTTCGTCCTATCATGTTGAACTGGATTGGCGGCAATATCACATGCTGCTTGACTGTCGCAATACACCTTCATAGGTTCATTCGGATCACAACCTAAGTCTTACAACAAGAGTTTCAGCCATAAAGCTTTCGCTATACATAAAGCTACTCCGCGATACTCAGCCTCTGCACTAGAGCGTGCAACAACATTTTGCTTCTTGCTCTCCCATGTAACTAAATTTCCTCTCACAAAGGTGAAGTATCCTGAAGTGGAGCGCCTATCAATTATAGATCCTGCCCAATCAGCATCAGTATATGCCTCAACCTTCAAGTGACCATGTTTTGCAAATAAGACCCCCTTTCCTGGAGCAGACTTAATATATTTCATAATTCTCATCACCGTATCCATATGTTGTTCCCGAGGCGCATGCATAAACTAACTTACAACACTTAAAGCATATGACAAATCTGGCCGTGTATGTGCAAGATACACTGTTGTGAAATCTAGCTACCTAAATAAATAGACTAACTAGACACAAATTATAAAACCTCGCAAGTGCACGAATCGTTTATAGAATCGTAGTAATAGCAAGGATCGATCCCACACAGATTGTAGACTTCAACTTACTAATCAATAAAACCAATAATAAAAATGAATAAAAGTTGTTGTAATGTTCTAAAAGAACTAAAAGATTAAAACTAAGATGAGAGGTATTGAATCACAAATATCTCTTGAATAGTTGGGTTGTTGATCTCCACCAATAGTTAGTAATGCTAAGTTGCCTTCTGAATTTACTTCTAATTACTCATGTTTGTTCACTTCAAGGGCATGGTATCTACTCCTTAAAGTATTGTTTCCCTAAGCCAAGAATTAGGCATGGTATCTACTCTAATTCGTTTCTTTCCCTAAGTATTTTAGCATGGTATCTACTAAGTTATACTTAACAAAAGCATAAGAACAGTGGAAACGAACAAACACTTAAAGTTCTAGAAATTGGTATCAGATCTAGATCCTTTAAGTTGATTGAACCAAGAATCCTAAAGATTCCCTTGTTACAAATTACGAGCACGAGATACGGATCGTCTCAATATGCTCATATAACAGATTCAGATTTCTAACTCACAAACTTGATAATATCAGATTCTGTATGGCAGTCGACTGGCTCTCACCTTCAGTCGACTGTACTTATAACTCCTGAACAAGTTTGACTGTTATCAATCTATATCAATTCAATTAGATTCAATCAATAAGTAAAATAGAAGGATTCAAAAGAACATAGCACTACATAACTACGGCTTCGATCTACCCAACTATGAAATTAGTTCCACATAATAATACTTTTATTGCTTAACAAGTTCAAATACATGATCAACATCACAGAATAAAGAGAGAAGAAATAAACTAATGGATTCTGGCAATAGAGTCGACTGGCTGTCACACAGTCGACTGCCTTCGAGTACTGGTTCTCCTCTTCCCCTTCTTCGATGATGATGGAATGAAGCACTGGTTGATGACTTGATGGTTGGGAATTCTGAGATTAAGTTGCGTCCAAGAGATAGATGCCTCCCGCTACAGATGATCTTTTCTGATATTTATAGAGTACCGCTGAGAATTAGGGTTTCCCCTTTTTTAGGGAAAAAATCTTCTTGATTTGATGATTTATGTCTTTCTCTTTTCTTCTTTCCTTCCTTATCTGTTCACCACGTGCTTTTGCCAATTTCCAGTCTCTAGATTTGATTCGTTGCATAAGATCTGGATTTAAATAGATTTGAAATTAGATTTGGGTGAATCTTCGAATATCTTATCTGTTTACTCCGCCGCTGACCAGTCGACTTATCTTCGAACCAGTCGACTGAGTCGAGACTCCTGAAGATTTCATAATTGTTCAGACCAGTCGACTGTCATTTGGGAGTAAGTCGACTGTGTCGAGAGTTGTGGAAAATCAGCTTCTCTTGTCCAGTCGCCTGTGTTGGGGAACCAGTCGACTGATCCTCTGCAGTTTGCTGTGTATTATCCTTGAAGTCCTAAATCTGCTTCGTTTTTCTGTTATAAGCTGTTTCCTATGGAAAAGAGAAAATAGGAGTTAAATACCACATATAGAGCTTTTAAATGTCTAATTATAACAAGATTATTGCTCTAGAAAGTGAATAATATTGTGTTCATCAAATACCCCCAAACTTAGATTTTGCTTGTCCTCAAGCAAACTAAAATTATGAATAGGGAGAATAATAATCACAATAGACTCAACCACCAAGATTTCTTATTATGTGGATGTCAGCATAGAAAGGTATAAACAATTTCAGACAAAGTAAAATTAAACATACCCACTTTCTCTAGTGCAATTGTTCAGTCATAATCCCCAAACTTAATCATATTTGTCATGCGATTAATGTAGTTATGGTATGCAACTACTCAGTCTGTGATTATCCCTTTCCTCTACTACAAACCGAGTAGCAAACTAGAGTTTTTTTTTTTTTTATTTTTTTTTTTATTATTTTTTTTTATCTTCTCTAAAGATGTCACTTGCCTTTTGACGCGAGTGCGAAACATTTGTGATGAATCCACCCGGTTACTCAGCAAATCACAAACTTCAAAGTGCTTTGCATACTCGTATTTCAAGTTGCCGTTTGACGTAAAGGTAAACATTGGTGATGAATACCCCTAGTTACTAAGCAACTCAAATCATTGGAGTAGATTGACTTTATTCACACACATATATATATATATATATATATATATATCACTCTATTTACTTAAACTCAATTTAGGACTAGATCTAAAGGGAATAATCATCAGAAAAAGCATCACATTTGTTTATTATGTATAATCGCATGGCTTCTATAACTTCGTAGGGAATTATGAAACTCAACAATCCTAAAGTAAATAAGTATCCTTCTTCTTACCTTATAAGAGATTGTTTATCCTAAAATTTTCAAAAGACTCTAAAAATAACCCTAATACCCCCAAACTTAGATGGAACATTGTCCTCAATGTTCGAAAGAAAATATAAAAATAGGCATGTGTCACCATCTAGTAAGGAGATACTGAAAATAACTAAAAGAAAAATAATAATGAATAACTAAAATAAAATAAAGGGAAAGTGTAAATACTCCCCTGAAAGTTGGGTTGCCTCCCAATAAGCGCTGTGTTTTCTGTCTTCAGCTAGACTTGATGAAGTCATGCTATGTATTGAATGGTTTGAAGATTCACATCTTCCTCTTGCGGTTCTAGACTCATCTCTATGTATGGCTTCGCTCTATGCCCGTTCACCTTGAATGTTTGATTTTTTTCTTCGTTGTGAACTTCCAATGCTCCATGTGGAAAGACTTTTGTGACAATATATGGTCCATACCATCGTGACTTAAGCTTGCCTGGAAAAAGTCTCAGTCTTGAGTTGTAGATCAATACCTTCTGTCCTTCATAAAACTCCTTCCTTGCTAATTGTTTATCATGGTATAACTTAGTCCTTTCCTTGTACAGCTTGGCATTTTCATATGCATCGTGCCTCAATTCTTCAAGCTCATTTAGTTGCAATCTCCTTTTGTCACCTGCCTGTTTCATATCAAAATTGAACTTTTTGATAGCCCAATAAGCTTTGTGTTCTAATTCTACCGGCAGATGACATGCTTTTCCAAAGACCAAACGGTATGGTGACATGCCAATGGGTGTCTTGAAAGCGGTTCTGTAGGCCCATAATGCATCGTTCAAGCGTAGTGACCAATCCCTTCTGCTTGTATTGACTGTCTTTTCCAAGATGCTCTTGATCTCTCTATTGCTAAGCTCCACCTGTCCACTGGTTTGAGGATGATAAGGGGTCCCCACTCTATGTGTAATACCATACTTCTTCATTAAAGAAGCAAATGGAAAGTTGTTGAAATGGCTCCCTCCATCACTAATTATCGCTCGTGGTGTACCAAACCTAGTGAAAATGTTCTCCTGCAAGAACTTGACAACTACTTTGTGATCATTAGTTTTTGAGGGGACAGCCTCGACCCATTTAGACACATAATCTACACCAACAAGAATATATAAATAACCAAATGAGTTAGGAAAAGGACCCATGAAGTCGATTCCCCAGACATCAAAAAGCTCGATTACTTGTATGTTGTGCAGTGGCATTTGATTTCTAGAAGAGATGTTGCCTGTCCTTTGGCATTTGTCGCAAGTCCTGCAAAAAGAAAAAGCATCTTTGAATACATTGGGCCAATAAAAACCAGATTGCAATACCTTTAATGCTGTTCTTTTTGGTCCAAAATGTCCTCCACAGGCATATTGGTGGCAGTGTTGTAGAATACTCATTTGTTCTTCGTCTGCCACACATCTTCGTATAATTTGATCAGGGCAGAATTTGAATAGATAAGGGTCATCCCAATAAAAGTGTTTGCACAGAGCCACCAATCTTTTCCTTTCTTGATGTGTCATACCTGGAGGGAAAACATGAGCAGTTAGAAAATTGACAATATCAGCAAACCATGGGAGCTGTTCGGAGAGACAAGTCGACTGGTTTAAGGACCAGTCGACTGCCCCGAGAGATTGCGCATTGATTTCAAATAGTTGTTCGTCTGGGAAATTTTCATTCAGCGGGGGCACATTTCTCTCTTCCTCGTGCAGTAATCTGGACATGTGATCTGCCACAACATTGTCGCTTCCTTTCTTGTCTCTAATCTCAAGATCGAATTCTTGAAGCAACAGCACCCATCTGATTAACCTAGGCTTAGCATCCTTTTTAGCAAACAAATATCTCAAGGCAGCATGGTCAGTAAAAACAATAACTTTAGAACCAATTAAGTATGATCTAAACTTCTCTACAGTAAAAATAACAGCTAACATTTCTTTTTCAGTAGTGGAATAATTTAGCTGTGCATCGTTTAAAGTTCGAGAAGCATAGTAGATAACATGAGGTTTCTTATTGATTCGTTGACCTAAAACAACCCCTAAAGCATAATCACTTGCATCACACATAAGCTCGAAAGGATGGCTCCAATCTGGTGCCATGACTATAGGTGCAGAAATGAGAAGATTTTTCAATGTATTAAAAGCAATTGTACATTCTTCTGTCCATACAAACTCAACATCCTTAGCCAACAAGTCACAAAGGGGTTTGGAGATTTTTGAGAAATCTTTTATGAATCTTCTATAGAACCCTGCATGTCCTAGAAAACTCCTAACACCCTTAACTGTAGTGGGAGGGGGTAGTTTCGATATTATATTGATTTTTGCTTTGTCTACCTCTATTCCCCTTTTGGACACCACATGTCCCAACACAATACCTTGTTGTACCATAAAATGGCACTTTTCCCAATTCAGCACTAAATTGTATTCTTCACATCTTTTAAGCACAAGCTGCAAATGGTTAAGACATTCATCAAAACAAGATCCAAAAACACTAAAATCATCCATAAATACCTCGATGAACCTTTCCACCATGTCTGAAAATATGCTCATCATGCATCTTTGAAATGTTGCTGGTGCGTTGCACAATCCAAACGGCATCCTCCTGTAAGCAAAAGTACCAAAAGGGCATGTAAAAGTGGTCTTTTCTTGATCTTCTGGAGCAATAGCAATTTGATTATAGCCACTATAACCATCTAGAAAACAATAATGACTATACCCTGCTAATCTTTCTAACATTTGATCAATAAAAGGAAGAGGGAAGTGATCTTTCCTGGTTTCATTATTCAACTTCCTATAGTCAATGCATACCCTCCATCCTGTGGTTACTCTTGTTGGGATAAGTTCATTCTCTTCATTTGTTACCACTGTAACTCCACTTTTCTTAGGAACTACATGTATAGGACTTACCCATTTGCTATCTGAGATAGGATAGATGATGCCAACATCTAGTAGCTTCAAAATTTCTGCTCTTACCACTTCCTTCATGTTGGGGTTGAGCCTTCTCTGTGCCTCTCTGCTAGGTTTTGCATCGTTCTCAAGGAGTATTCTATGCATGCACTTGGATGGACTTATTCCCTTGATGTCTGCAATGGTCCATCCTATTGCACTCTTGTGTTCTCGTAATACCTTCAGCAACTTATATTCTTCCTGTGCACTCAAGTTCGCAGCAATTATTACTGGTAGCGTCTGGTTCTCGCCTAAAAATGCATGCTTCAAATGGTCGGGCAACTGCTTAAGTTCTATGTCTGGAAGTTTCTGTACAGTCGACTTGTCCATGTCAGCAGTCGACTTGTTCTGGGTGTCTTGATTCGGTCGACTGGTTAGAATACCAGTCGACTTACTCTGTTCATCAGTCGCTTGATCCGTAGAAGAACAATTTTTATCAGACACCAATTTTTCAAATAAAGGTGCAGGCTTACCTGAATATGACTGTGGAGTTTCAAGGTGATGTACTGTCTCTGCAATCCTCCAGTCATCGTATTCCTGTTCAACATGAGATAAAGTTAGAGATTGAGTGATTGTGGCTTGAAGTGGTTCAACGCTATGTACCTGAAATGTTTGATCAACAATCTCCTGCACCACATCAATATTATAGCATTCATGATCATCTTGTGGTAATTTTAGTGTATCAAACATTTTAAATTCCACTTTTTCTCCGTTTATCTTCATACTTATAATGCCCTTTTTAACACAAATTTTTATATCAGCTGTACTCATAAAGGGCCTACCTAATATGATCGGTAGAGATGATGACATTGAAGATTCCTCCATGTCCAACACAACAAAATCAGCAGGCAAAATAAAATCATTTACCTGAACTAGGACGTCTTCTAAAATACCTCTAAGTCTTTTTATGCTGCGATCAGCCTTTTTGCAAAGTGATGGATGTTGGCTTGAGTTCCCCCAATCCAAGCTTTTCGTAAACAGAATAAGGAAGAAGGTTGATGCTTGCCCCCAAGTCTAGCAGTGCCTTTTCAAAGAAGTGCTCACCAACCTTGCAAGGAATGGTAAAACTACCTGGATCTTTCAGTTTAGGTGGTAATTTTCTTAATAATACCGCACTCACTTCTTCTGTCAAAGCCACATCCTCCTTAACCTGAAATATTCTTTTGTGAGTACAACAATCTTTCAAAAATTTGGCATAAGAAGGAATTTGTTTAATAGCATCGAGTAGGGGAATATTAATTTCTACCTTTTTGAGAGTTTCAAAGACGTCAAATAAATGTTGTTCTTTCTTTTTATTGACTAACCTTTGAGGGAATGGTGGTGGAACTGTCCCTACTTTTTCACTTACCTTACTTGAACCCAAAGCTTTTGATGGTTGTGTATCTGGTTTGTCTGTATGTGTTCCAATCATGTTGTCAATTATCTTACCATTTCTTAGGGTTGTGACTGCTTGGAGCTGTTCTTGACCTCCTGGGTTTGGTATGGTTTGTGAAGGGAGTTCTCCTGCCTTTCGTTCGCTTAACTCTTTTGCAATCCGACCAATTTGTGTTTCTAACTTCTGAATCGCTTGTCCTTGTTGGTTGCTTGTTTGATGTTGTTGTTGGAGCAATTGAAGAACGGTGGACTCAAAATCCAACTTCTTCTGTTCTGGGGCTGGTCGATCAAACCCACTTCCCATCTGAAAGTTTCGTGCATGTCCTTGTGCGATTTGATGCCCTTGATTATTTTGATTATTGCTCCATGAGAAGTTTGGATGATTTCTCCATCCTGGGTTATATGTGTTCGAGTATGGATTGTTCTTTGGTGGAAACACTCCTCGACCCACATAGTTCGCATGCTCCTGATCTGTGAAAGTAGACATGGGACATGTATCAGTTGTGTGATCTAAATGAGAACAAATTGCACACATTTCATTTGTTTGATTTTTAACTCCACCCATCGTCGACATTGCATTAACAAGCATATCAATTTTCTTATTCATGTTTGCCATTTCTAATTGAATGTTATTACTATTAGAGATTTCGTAAACTCCCTGTTTTTTCGAAGGGCCCCTTCTTGTTGAGAATTGTTGGGAGTTCTCGCTGAGTTCTTCAAAAAGTTCAATGGCTTCTTCTCCACTTTTCCTCATCAAAATTCCATTGCAAGCTGCATCAACAATTGCTTTGTTAGTGTCATTTAAACCTTCATAAAAAGCTTGTACCTGATCATCCTTAGGCAGATTGTGAGTAGGACACTTGAGAAGCTTGCTCTTGAAGTCCTTCCATGCTTCGAAGAATAGATCTCCATCTTTTTGTTGGAAGAGTTGAATCTCCCTTTTTAGCTGTTTGGTTTTCTGGGCTGGAAAGAACTCTTTCAAAAATTTCGTTGCCAATTGCTCCCATGAATTAATTGATCCTGGTTCCAAAGAATTATACCACAACTTAGCATTAAGTTTTAAAGAAAAAGGAAACAAGATTAACCTGATTTGTTCAGCGGTAAGCCCTTGGACGCTTTGTGTCCTGCAAAGATCGAAAAAGTCTTGCAAGTGAAGATGAGGCTCTTCATCTGGTTTGCCACTAAAGTGGGGAACCATACTAAGTAAATGAGGAGATAGGTGCATGTTCCCTGTAGCATTAGGTTGAAAAGCAATGCAGGAAGGTTGCTCAATATTCTTAGGAGTGAATTTGTCCTGCGTTGGCACTCGATTTTGTATTTCTTCAGCCATTGTTGTCTGTGAGATTGGTCTCTGTGCAGTCGACTGGGCCCGTACAGCAGTCGACTGGTTGGCTGAAACTAGCTTACCTAGTCTGTGCAAAATGCGTTCTGTTTCTGCGTCAATAGGTAGTAGCTCTGGACGAAGTGATCGTCTACCGTGCATTCACCGAAGTCCTGTAACCTAAAAGAAAAATTATTAATAAAAGAAAAGAAAAACTAATAAAAATTCTACTGACTTGTAAGTTAAAATACTAAACAATCCCCGGCAACGGCGCCAAAAACTTGTTGTGAAATCTAGCTACCTAAATAAATAGACTAACTAGACACAAATTATAAAACCTCGCAAGTGCACGAATCGTTTATAGAATCGTAGTAATAGCAAGGGTCGATCCCACAGAGATTGTAGACTTCAACTTACTAATCAATAAAACCAATAATAAAAATGAATAAAAGTTGTTGTAATGTTCTAAAAGAACTAAAAGATTAAAACTAAGATGAGAGGTATTGAATCACAAATATCTCTTGAATAGTTGGGTTGTTGATCTCCACCAATAGTTAGTAATGCTAAGTTGCCTTCTGAATTTACTTCTAATTACTCATGTTTGTTCACTTCAAGGGCATGGTATCTACTCCTTAAAGTATTGTTTCCCTAAGCCAAGAATTAGGCATGGTATCTACTCTAATTCGTTTCTTTCCCTAAGTATTTTAGCATGGTATCTACTAAGTTATACTTAACAAAAGCATAAGAACAGTGGAAACGAACAAACACTTAAAGTTCTAGAAATTGGTATCAGATCTAGATCCTTTAAGTTGATTGAACCAAGAATCCTAAAGATTCCCTTGTTACAAATTACGAGCACGAGATACGGATCGTCTCAATATGCTCATATAACAGATTCAGATTTCTAACTCACAAACTTGATAATATCAGATTCTGTATGGCAGTCGACTGGCTCTCACCTTCAGTCGACTGTACTTATAACTCCTGAACAAGTTTGACTGTTATCAATCTATATCAATTCAATTAGATTCAATCAATAAGTAAAATAGAAGGATTCAAAAGAACATAGCACTACATAACTACGGCTTCGATCTACCCAACTATGAAATTAGTTCCACATAGTAATACTTTTATTGCTTAACAAGTTCAAATACATGATCAACATCACAGAATAAAGAGAGAAGAAATAAACTAATGGATTCTGGCAATAGAGTCGACTGGCTGTCACACAGTCGACTGCCTTCGAGTACTGGTTCTCCTCTTCCCCTTCTTCGATGATGATGGAATGAAGCACTGGTTGATGACTTGATGGTTGGGAATTCTGAGATTAAGTTGCGTCCAAGAGATAGATGCCTCCCGCTACAGATGATCTTTTCTGATATTTATAGAGTACCGCTGAGAATTAGGGTTTCCCCTTTTTTAGGGAAAAAATCTTCTTGATTTGATGATTTATGTCTTTCTCTTTTCTTCTTTCCTTCCTTATCTGTTCACCACGTGCTTTTGCCAATTTCCAGTCTCTAGATTTGATTCGTTGCATAAGATCTGGATTTAAATAGATTTGAAATTAGATTTGGGTGAATCTTCGAATATCTTATCTGTTTACTCCGCCGCTGACCAGTCGACTTATCTTCGAACCAGTCGACTGAGTCGAGACTCCTGAAGATTTCATAATTGTTCAGACCAGTCGACTGTCATTTGGGAGTAAGTCGACTGTGTCGAGAGTTGTGGAAAATCAGCTTCTCTTGTCCAGTCGCCTGTGTTGGGGAACCAGTCGACTGATCCTCTGCAGTTTGCTGTGTATTATCCTTGAAGTCCTAAATCTGCTTCGTTTTTCTGTTATAAGCTGTTTCCTATGGAAAAGAGAAAATAGGAGTTAAATACCACATATAGAGCTTTTAAATGTCTAATTATAACAAGATTATTGCTCTAGAAAGTGAATAATATTGTGTTCATCAAATACCCCCAAACTTAGATTTTGCTTGTCCTCAAGCAAACTAAAATTATGAATAGGGAGAATAATAATCACAATAGACTCAACCACCAAGATTTCTTATTATGTGGATGTCAGCATAGAAAGGTATAAACAATTTCAGACAAAGTAAAATTAAACATACCCACTTTCTCTAGTGCAATTGTTCAGTCATAATCCCCAAACTTAATCATATTTGTCATGCGATTAATGTAGTTATGGTATGCAACTACTCAGTCTGTGATTATCCCTTTCCTCTACTACAAACCGAGTAGCAAACTAGAGTTTTTTTTTTTTTTTTTTTTTTTTTTTTTTTTTTTTTTGTTATCTTCTCTAAAGATGTCACTTGCCTTTTGACGCGAGTGCGAAACATTTGTGATGAATCCACCCGGTTACTCAGGAAATCACAAACTTCAAAGTGCTTTGTATACTCGTATTTCAAATTGCCGTTTGACGTAAAGGTAAACATTGGTGATGAATACCCCTAGTTACTAAGCAACTCAAATCATTGGAGTAGATTGACTTTATTCACATATATATATATATATATATATATATATATATATCACTCTATTTACTTAAACTTAATTTAGGACTAGATCTAAAGGGAATAATCATCAGAAAAAGCATCACATTTGTTTATTATGTATAATCGCATGGCTTCTATAACTTCGTAGTGAATTATGAAACTCAACAATCCTAAAGTAAATAAGTATCCTTCTTCTTACCTTATAAGAGATTGTTTATCCTAAAATTTTCAAAAGACTCTAAAAATAACCCTAATACCCCCAAACTTAGATGGAACATTGTCCTCAATGTTCGAAAGAAAATATAAAAATAGGCATGTGTCACCATCTAGTAAGGAGATACTGAAAATAACTAAAAGAAAAATAATAATGAATAACTAAAATAAAATAAAGGGAAAGTGTAAATACTCCCCTGAAAGTTGGGTTGCCTCCCAATAAGCGCTGTGTTTTCTGTCTTCAGCTAGACTTGATGAAGTCATGCTATGTATTGAATGGTTTGAAGATTCACATCTTCCTCTTGCGGTTCTAGACTCATCTCTATGTATGGCTTCGCTCTATGCCCGTTCACCTTGAATGTTTGATTTTTTTCTTCGTTGTGAACTTCCAATGCTCCATGTGGAAAGACTTTTGTGACAATATATGGTCCATACCATCGTGACTTAAGCTTGCCTGGAAAAAGTCTCAGTCTTGAGTTGTAGATCAATACCTTCTGTCCTTCATAAAACTCCTTCCTTGCTAATTGTTTATCATGGTATAACTTAGTCCTTTCCTTGTACAGCTTGGCATTTTCATATGCATCGTGCCTCAATTCTTCAAGCTCATTTAGTTGCAATCTCCTTTTGTCACCTGCCTGTTTCATATCAAAATTGAACTTTTTGATAGCCCAATAAGCTTTGTGTTCTAATTCTACCGGCAGATGACATGCTTTTCCAAAGACCAAACGGTATGGTGACATGCCAATGGGTGTCTTGAAAGCGGTTCTGTAGGCCCATAATGCATCGTTCAAGCGTAGTGACCAATCCCTTCTGCTTGTATTGACTGTCTTTTCCAAGATGCTCTTGATCTCTCTATTGCTAAGCTCCACCTGTCCACTGGTTTGAGGATGATAAGGGGTCCCCACTCTATGTGTAATACCATACTTCTTCATTAAAGAAGCAAATGGAAAGTTGTTGAAATGGCTCCCTCCATCACTAATTATCGCTCGTGGTGTACCAAACCTAGTGAAAATGTTCTCCTGCAAGAACTTGACAACTACTTTGTGATCATTAGTTTTTGAGGGGACAGCCTCGACCCATTTAGACACATAATCTACACCAACAAGAATATATAAATAACCAAATGAGTTAGGAAAAGGACCCATGAAGTCGATTCCCCAGACATCAAAAAGCTCGATTACTTGTATGTTGTGCAGTGGCATTTGATTTCTAGAAGAGATGTTGCCTGTCCTTTGGCATTTGTCGCAAGTCCTGCAAAAAGAAAAAGCATCTTTGAATACATTGGGCCAATAAAAACCAGATTGCAATACCTTTAATGCTGTTCTTTTTGGTCCAAAATGTCCTCCACAGGCATATTGGTGGCAGTGTTGTAGAATACTCATTTGTTCTTCGTCTGCCACACATCTTCGTATAATTTGATCAGGGCAGAATTTGAATAGATAAGGGTCATCCCAATAAAAGTGTTTGCACAGAGCCACCAATCTTTTCCTTTCTTGATGTGTCATACCTGGAGGGAAAACATGAGCAGTTAGAAAATTGACAATATCAGCAAACCATGGGAGCTGTTCGGAGAGACAAGTCGACTGGTTTAAGGACCAGTCGACTGCCCCGAGAGATTGCGCATTGATTTCAAATAGTTGTTCGTCTGGGAAATTTTCATTCAGCGGGGGCACATTTCTCTCTTCCTCGTGCAGTAATCTGGACATGTGATCTGCCACAACATTGTCGCTTCCTTTCTTGTCTCTAATCTCAAGATCGAATTCTTGAAGCAACAGCACCCATCTGATTAACCTAGGCTTAGCATCCTTTTTAGCAAACAAATATCTCAAGGCAGCATGGTCAGTAAAAACAATAACTTTAGAACCAATTAAGTATGATCTAAACTTCTCTACAGTAAAAATAACAGCTAACATTTCTTTTTCAGTAGTGGAATAATTTAGCTGTGCATCGTTTAAAGTTCGAGAAGCATAGTAGATAACATGAGGTTTCTTATTGATTCGTTGACCTAAAACAACCCCTAAAGCATAATCACTTGCATCACACATAAGCTCGAAAGGATGGCTCCAATCTGGTGCCATGACTATAGGTGCAGAAATGAGAAGATTTTTCAATGTATTAAAAGCAATTGTACATTCTTCTGTCCATACAAACTCAACATCCTTAGCCAACAAGTCACAAAGGGGTTTGGAGATTTTTGAGAAATCTTTTATGAATCTTCTATAGAACCCTGCATGTCCTAGAAAACTCCTAACACCCTTAACTGTAGTGGGAGGGGGTAGTTTCGATATTATATTGATTTTTGCTTTGTCTACCTCTATTCCCCTTTTGGACACCACATGTCCCAACACAATACCTTGTTGTACCATAAAATGGCACTTTTCCCAATTCAGCACTAAATTGTATTCTTCACATCTTTTAAGCACAAGCTGCAAATGGTTAAGACATTCATCAAAACAAGATCCAAAAACACTAAAATCATCCATAAATACCTCGATGAACCTTTCCACCATGTCTGAAAATATGCTCATCATGCATCTTTGAAATGTTGCTGGTGCGTTGCACAATCCAAACGGCATCCTCCTGTAAGCAAAAGTACCAAAAGGGCATGTAAAAGTGGTCTTTTCTTGATCTTCTGGAGCAATAGCAATTTGATTATAGCCACTATAACCATCTAGAAAACAATAATGACTATACCCTGCTAATCTTTCTAACATTTGATCAATAAAAGGAAGAGGGAAGTGATCTTTCCTGGTTTCATTATTCAACTTCCTATAGTCAATGCATACCCTCCATCCTGTGGTTACTCTTGTTGGGATAAGTTCATTCTCTTCATTTGTTACCACTGTAACTCCACTTTTCTTAGGAACTACATGTATAGGACTTACCCATTTGCTATCTGAGATAGGATAGATGATGCCAACATCTAGTAGCTTCAAAATTTCTGCTCTTACCACTTCCTTCATGTTGGGGTTGAGCCTTCTCTGTGCCTCTCTGCTAGGTTTTGCATCGTTCTCAAGGAGTATTCTATGCATGCACTTGGATGGACTTATTCCCTTGATGTCTGCAATGGTCCATCCTATTGCACTCTTGTGTTCTCGTAATACCTTCAGCAACTTATATTCTTCCTGTGCACTCAAGTTCGCAGCAATTATTACTGGTAGCGTCTGGTTCTCGCCTAAAAATGCATGCTTCAAATGGTCGGGCAACTGCTTAAGTTCTATGTCTGGAAGTTTCTGTACAGTCGACTTGTCCATGTCAGCAGTCGACTTGTTCTGGGTGTCTTGATTCGGTCGACTGGTTAGAATACCAGTCGACTTACTCTGTTCATCAGTCGCTTGATCCGTAGAAGAACAATTTTTATCAGACACCAATTTTTCAAATAAAGGTGCAGGCTTACCTGAATATGACTGTGGAGTTTCAAGGTGATGTACTGTCTCTGCAATCCTCCAGTCATCGTATTCCTGTTCAACATGAGATAAAGTTAGAGATTGAGTGATTGTGGCTTGAAGTGGTTCAACGCTATGTACCTGAAATGTTTGATCAACAATCTCCTGCACCACATCAATATTATAGCATTCATGATCATCTTGTGGTAATTTTAGTGTATCAAACATTTTAAATTCCACTTTTTCTCCGTTTATCTTCATACTTATAATGCCCTTTTTAACACAAATTTTTATATCAGCTGTACTCATAAAGGGCCTACCTAATATGATCGGTAGAGATGATGACATTGAAGATACCTGAACACAACAAAATCAGCAGGCAAAATAAAATCATTTACCTGAACTAGGACGTCTTCTAAAATACCTCTAAGTCTTTTTATGCTGCGATCAGCCAATTGCAAAGTGATGGATGTTGGCTTGAGTTCCCCCAATCCAAGCTTTTCGTAAACAGAATAAGGAAGAAGGTTGATGCTTGCCCCCAAGTCTAGCAGTGCCTTTTCAAAGAAGTGCTCACCAACCTTGCAAGGAATGGTAAAACTACCTGGATCTTTCAGTTTAGGTGGTAATTTTCTTAATAATACCGCACTCACTTCTTCTGTCAAAGCCACATCCTCCTTAACCTGAAATATTCTTTTGTGAGTACAACAATCTTTCAAAAATTTGGCATAAGAAGGAATTTGTTTAATAGCATCGAGTAGGGGAATATTAATTTCTACCTTTTTGAGAGTTTCAAAGACGTCAAATAAATGTTGTTCTTTCTTTTTATTGACTAACCTTTGAGGGAATGGTGGTGGAACTGTCCCTACTTTTTCACTTACCTTACTTGAACCCAAAGCTTTTGATGGTTGTGTATCTGGTTTGTCTGTATGTATTCCAATCATGTTGTCAATTATCTTACCATTTCTTAGGGTTGTGACTGCTTGGAGCTGTTCTTGACCTCCTGGGTTTGGTATGGTTTGTGAAGGGAGTTCTCCTGCCTTTCGTTCGCTTAACTCTTTTGCAATCCGACCAATTTGTGTTTCTAACTTCTGAATCGCTTGTCCTTGTTGGTTGCTTGTTTGATGTTGTTGTTGGAGCAATTGAAGAACGGTGGACTCAAAATCCAACTTCTTCTGTTCTGGGGCTGGTCGATCAAACCCACTTCCCATCTGAAAGTTTCGTGCATGTCCTTGTGCGATTTGATGCCCTTGATTATTTTGATTATTGCTCCATGAGAAGTTTGGATGATTTCTCCATCCTGGGTTATATGTGTTCGAGTATGGATTGTTCTTTGGTGGAAACACTCCTCGACCCACATAGTTCGCATGCTCCTGATCTGTGAAAGTAGACATGGGACATGTATCAGTTGTGTGA
Source organism: Hemerocallis citrina (assembly GCA_017893485.1). NCBI lineage: Eukaryota > Viridiplantae > Streptophyta > Magnoliopsida > Asparagales > Asphodelaceae > Hemerocallis > Hemerocallis citrina. The sequence continues at coordinate 63,952 of JACEHZ010000415.1, forward strand.
TCTAAATGAGAACAAATTGCACACATTTCATTTGTTTGATTTTTAACTCCACCCATCGTCGACATTGCATTAACAAGCATATCAATTTTCTTATTCATGTTTGCCATTTCTAATTGAATGTTATTACTATTAGAGATTTCGTAAACTCCCTGTTTTTTCGAAGGGCCCCTTCTTGTTGAGAATTGTTGGGAGTTCTCGCTGAGTTCTTCAAAAAGTTCAATGGCTTCTTCTCCACTTTTCCTCATCAAAATTCCATTGCAAGCTGCATCAACAATTGCTTTGTTAGTGTCATTTAAACCTTCATAAAAAGCTTGTACCTGATCATCCTTAGGCAGATTGTGAGTAGGACACTTGAGAAGCTTGCTCTTGAAGTCCTTCCATGCTTCGAAGAATAGATCTCCATCTTTTTGTTGGAAGAGTTGAATCTCCCTTTTTAGCTGTTTGGTTTTCTGGGCTGGAAAGAACTCTTTCAAAAATTTCGTTGCCAATTGCTCCCATGAATTAATTGATCCTGGTTCCAAAGAATTATACCACAACTTAGCATTAAGTTTTAAAGAAAAAGGAAACAAGATTAACCTGATTTGTTCAGCGGTAAGCCCTTGGACGCTTTGTGTCCTGCAAAGATCGAAAAAGTCTTGCAAGTGAAGATGAGGCTCTTCATCTGGTTTGCCACTAAAGTGGGGAACCATACTAAGTAAATGAGGAGATAGGTGCATGTTCCCTGTAGCATTAGGTTGAAAAGCAATGCAGGAAGGTTGCTCAATATTCTTAGGAGTGAATTTGTCCTGCGTTGGCACTCGATTTTGTATTTCTTCAGCCATTGTTGTCTGTGAGATTGGTCTCTGTGCAGTCGACTGGGCCCGTACAGCAGTCGACTGGTTGGCTGAAACTAGCTTACCTAGTCTGTGCAAAATGCGTTCTGTTTCTGCGTCAATAGGTAGTAGCTCTGGACGAAGTGATCGTCTACCGTGCATTCACCGAAGTCCTGTAACCTAAAAGAAAAATTATTAATAAAAGAAAAGAAAAACTAATAAAAATTCTACTGACTTGTAAGTTAAAATACTAAACAATCCCCGGCAACGGCGCCAAAAACTTGTTGTGAAATCTAGCTACCTAAATAAATAGACTAACTAGACACAAATTATAAAACCTCGCAAGTGCACGAATCGTTTATAGAATCGTAGTAATAGCAAGGGTCGATCCCACAGAGATTGTAGACTTCAACTTACTAATCAATAAAACCAATAATAAAAATGAATAAAAGTTGTTGTAATGTTCTAAAAGAACTAAAAGATTAAAACTAAGATGAGAGGTATTGAATCACAAATATCTCTTGAATAGTTGGGTTGTTGATCTCCACCAATAGTTAGTAATGCTAAGTTGCCTTCTGAATTTACTTCTAATTACTCATGTTTGTTCACTTCAAGGGCATGGTATCTACTCCTTAAAGTATTGTTTCCCTAAGCCAAGAATTAGGCATGGTATCTACTCTAATTCGTTTCTTTCCCTAAGTATTTTAGCATGGTATCTACTAAGTTATACTTAACAAAAGCATAAGAACAGTGGAAACGAACAAACACTTAAAGTTCTAGAAATTGGTATCAGATCTAGATCCTTTAAGTTGATTGAACCAAGAATCCTAAAGATTCCCTTGTTACAAATTACGAGCACGAGATACGGATCGTCTCAATATGCTCATATAACAGATTCAGATTTCTAACTCACAAACTTGATAATATCAGATTCTGTATGGCAGTCGACTGGCTCTCACCTTCAGTCGACTGTACTTATAACTCCTGAACAAGTTTGACTGTTATCAATCTATATCAATTCAATTAGATTCAATCAATAAGTAAAATAGAAGGATTCAAAAGAACATAGCACTACATAACTACGGCTTCGATCTACCCAACTATGAAATTAGTTCCACATAGTAATACTTTTATTGCTTAACAAGTTCAAATACATGATCAACATCACAGAATAAAGAGAGAAGAAATAAACTAATGGATTCTGGCAATAGAGTCGACTGGCTGTCACACAGTCGACTGCCTTCGAGTACTGGTTCTCCTCTTCCCCTTCTTCGATGATGATGGAATGAAGCACTGGTTGATGACTTGATGGTTGGGAATTCTGAGATTAAGTTGCGTCCAAGAGATAGATGCCTCCCGCTACAGATGATCTTTTCTGATATTTATAGAGTACCGCTGAGAATTAGGGTTTCCCCTTTTTTAGGGAAAAAATCTTCTTGATTTGATGATTTATGTCTTTCTCTTTTCTTCTTTCCTTCCTTATCTGTTCACCACGTGCTTTTGCCAATTTCCAGTCTCTAGATTTGATTCGTTGCATAAGATCTGGATTTAAATAGATTTGAAATTAGATTTGGGTGAATCTTCGAATATCTTATCTGTTTACTCCGCCGCTGACCAGTCGACTTATCTTCGAACCAGTCGACTGAGTCGAGACTCCTGAAGATTTCATAATTGTTCAGACCAGTCGACTGTCATTTGGGAGTAAGTCGACTGTGTCGAGAGTTGTGGAAAATCAGCTTCTCTTGTCCAGTCGCCTGTGTTGGGGAACCAGTCGACTGATCCTCTGCAGTTTGCTGTGTATTATCCTTGAAGTCCTAAATCTGCTTCGTTTTTCTGTTATAAGCTGTTTCCTATGGAAAAGAGAAAATAGGAGTTAAATACCACATATAGAGCTTTTAAATGTCTAATTATAACAAGATTATTGCTCTAGAAAGTGAATAATATTGTGTTCATCATACACCAGTCGTCCAACCAATCTCTGATATCTTTCCTTATCACAAGGTTGATCAGATTCGTTGCACAGTTTCAATCCTTCTTCTAACGGTGTACTAATCGGCTGACAAGCGGACATTCCAGTCTCCTTTAATAAATCAAGAGCATACTTTCTTTGAGATAAAAATATCCCCTTTCTTGAGCGAGAAACTTCAATACCCAGGAAGTATCTCAAAGTGCCAAGATCTTTCATTTCGAACTCTTGTGACAAGTAGTTCTTTAACACCTTCCTCTCATCAGGATTATCACCAGTTACTATCATATCATCCACATAAATAATAAGAGTAGTAATTTTACATTTTTTTCCTTTTTAGGAACAGAGTATGATCTGAATTACTCTGATAGTATCCGAATGTCCTCATTGATTTTGTAAGTCTCCCAAACTAAGCTCTTGGAGACTGCTTAAATCCATACAATGCTTTCTTCAAACGACATACTTTATTGCTGTGTTGGACTGGTCTATTCGAATCTGGTGGAAGATCCATATAAACCTCTTCTGTCAATTCCCCATGCAAAAATGCATTCTTCACATCAAATTGCTCCAACGGTCTGTCAAGATTTGCAGCAAGTGACAATAGGACTCGAACAGTATTGAATTTTGCCACAGGTGGGAATGTATCTTCATAATCAATTCCATACATCTGAGTGTATCATTTAGCAACCAGTCTTGCCTTGTATCGCTCTATTGAACCATCATACTTATACTTCACCATATAAATCCATCTGCATCCTACTGGCTTCTTCCCTGCTGGCAACTCGACTATCTCCCAAGTCTCATTCTTTTTCAAGGACTTCATCTCCTCATCCATAGCTGCTTTCCACCTTGGATCAGTAAGGACTTTCTGCACACTGTTAGGAATAGATACAGTAGATAATTGATTTACAAATGACTTATTTGATTCTGATAAGCGGTGAGTGGATACATAATTACTTATGGGATATTTGACATTACTAGTGGGATCAGGTTCATAAGTGGGTTTTGGAATACCTCTATTAGTACGGTGCAGGAATTCTCTTCTAGGAGCTTCGGACAACGATGATGATTGGTTTTGGGGTTCTGACGGTTCACTCTCACTGAAATTCGGCACTGATTGCAATTCTTCAAGAGGGTCTTCTTTCCTTGGTTGCACTTCTTCATGAGGGTCTTCCTCCCTTGCTAGGTCTTCATTCAAGTGTTCATCATTATTTGTATCCAGTTGTTCGTTCTGGCTGGTAATTACTTAATCATACTCAAGAGTCTGAACTTCACTAACCCCTTCATCATACCTAAGAGTCTGAACTTCACTTTGGTACTCCCCCTAAAGTTCAGTCGTAGAAGAAAAAAATACATCTCATCTTCATGAAACACAACATCCATAGTCACAAACATCCTTTGAGTTGGTGGGTGATAGCACCGATACCCTTTCTTATCCTGTGCATATTCCACGAAAACACAGTGGACAGCTTGAGGAGTTAACTTATTGCATTTATATTGATGAAGATGAACAAATGTAACACACCCAAATACACGAGGTGGCAAGTTAACGACTTTTGGTGCATTCACAGCTTCAGTTAATGCTTGAAATGGTGTGAGGAAGGTTAGGATACTAGAGGGAACTCGGTTGATTAGGTATGCAGCAGAAGCAAGGGCTTCCCCCCAATAGATGGATGACATATTTCCATGGATGAGAGAAGCACGGACCACCTTGAGAAAGTGTCTATTTTTTTCTTTCTCCAACCCCATTCTGTTGAGGTGTATATGATCATGTAGTCTAGTGAACAATTCCGTGTTACTCCAAATATTGTTGCAGATTCGAACTCAAGTACCCTCTGCCATTATCACTCCTAAGAACTTGAATCTATGATTTATACCGAATCATAACATGCTTGTGAAATTTCTGAAACAAGCCACTAACTTCACTTTTCGACTTCATCAAACAAATCCAGGTCATATGAGTACAGTCATCAATAAATGTCACAAACCATTTAGCTCCTCCAAATGTAGTGGTTTTGGATGGGCCCAAAACATCAGAATGAATAATCATAAATGGAAGGGAGCTTCTACTTGGACTTGGAGGAAAAGAGACACGGTGACCTTTTGCGAGTTCACACATATCACACCGAAAGGCAGAAATATCCAACTTCAAAAATAAACTTGGAAATAATTTCTTCAAATAACCAAAAGAAGCATGCCCTAGACGTCGATGCCATAGCCAAATATTTGATTTCTTCTTCTCATCTTCGAATCCTTCCACACTTGGAGCTTGAGTCAACTTGTTCGAACATCCAGATTCTAAATCCAGATAACAGAGTTTCCCGTGTCTAACCCCATAACCAATCATCTTACGAGTCCGAATATCCTTAAACACACAATGTGAAGGCCAAAAGACTACAATACAATGTAAGGCAGTAGTTATTTGAGCAACAGATAATAGATTAAAATTCGAGGATGGCACAACTAGGGCAGTATCTAAGGTTAGGTTGTTTGTGAGATGTATGGTACCCTCGTCAGTAATAGTGGCAGGATCACCATTGGCGGTGGACACAGTTGATTTGGTGGATGGTTGAAAATTTTGATTTTGTCTAGAATCAAAAGTCATATGGTCGGTAGCACTCGAATTAATTATCCATGCATTATTCATAACAGAGGCAGAAATATTAAATACCTTACCATCATTAGCTGCAGCTATAACTAATGTAGAGGCGAGTCCAATACTCTTCTCAGCTCCATCAATTTGTCCCATGATAGCGGCACAAGAAAACAAGATCTGATCTTCAGCAACCAATAGCAAATACACAACTTAGCCAAGAACAGCTCAAAGTCTTCAACAAACAGCAAAACAGCAACAATCCAACACTGGATCAACCCCTCCCCTTCTTCACAAAACAGCAAACACAAACTCCACAGCTCCCTACCAGAACAGAAAACACACACACCGAATCCCAACCACCAAACAGCAACAGCACAATAAAAGACAGCGGCAACAACAGTGAAGAGAGAAGTAATCACAGCACGGGTGGCTCGATCGATGGTGGCCTGGCGTCACTGGCGGCTGGCAGTGGCCGATTGGAGGTCGACGACGGGACTGGAGGCGAACGGTGGCGAGGTCGAGCGGGAAAGGGAGGAGCGCTGGGGTTTTGGTCTGGCGTCGACGAAAGGGGAGAGCAGCAGGGGTGGATCGACGGGATGGCGACGGGGGTCTGGGCGAGGGCGGCGCTCGGGGTGGCATCGCCGGAGGTCGACACGACGGGAAGGGAGGAGGATAGGGGGGTCGCTTGAGAACGGGGGAAGGCTGGGGGTGTTGGGGTTGATCGGAGACGGAAAAGGACGACGGGGTTGAGGGATCGGGGTCGACTAGGATCGGGTCGACGAGGAGGTTCGGGGATCGGGGTTTGGTCGGGATCGGATGGGGATGGAGGCGTCAGATCCGATTTGCCTCCGTCTCTTCTTCTTCTTCAACTAGCCTAGATCTTGTTAGACTCTGATACCATGTTGAAAACAGATTTGGGAGAAAATCATTATTATTCTTCTTACTCTTTATTCTTTACAGTATACCTCTATATATAAGGATTACATTCTTGGAGGAGAAGAAAGGAGATTGAGAGAAGATTGAGGGTTGAGAGATTTGGGAAATCTGTTTCCTATAGATTAGGAAACAAAATATACATATTAGTATTTACTACATTTCAATACCTTGAATTCATTTGCTAGACCAACAATCAATATCCCTGCCATCACCTATAGACAAAGATACATTTCAGAAAGCTAATTGAGCCGGATGGATACTGAGAAGAAAGGCACTCGATAAAAAGTGAACCATCTTTAGCAATAATTCTCCACAGCCATTTCATAAGTAATGCTTTGTTAAACGGTTCTAGCTAGGTTCATCACCCCTAAACTACCCTCATGCTTTGTAGGCATACAGACCCTCTTCCAATTCACATTGTGTAGGGCTCTTTCCTTCGGACAATAGCTTCCCTTTCCAAAACAGCTAGTCGATGATTGAATTTATCCAGCGTAGTCCCTTTGTTAAGAGGCAACCTAAGATATCAGAAATTGAAGAATAAGTACATGACCAGTTTCAGGAGAGTTGAATACACGAAATATCCTTGGGCACCAACTTTACATCACGGTTAGAGAAAACCGCATTATGCCTACCTAATTGCACCATTTTAGCTAAAAACAACAAGAACCAAAATGAATACCATGGCAGAGAAGAGGTCACCCTGTTTGAGACCTCTCTTACATACAATGCCCTTAATTATATTATAACATTCGACCTGGAAGAAGAAAAGATAAGAGCAATCCAGTGGATCCACCTGATACCAAACCATCTCTTTGCAAAAGATTTACGCTTGTTTATGTTCACCAATTTGTTTACAAGTGAATGTTTTGGCCACTAGGCAGATACAGGAAAGAGAAGGTGCAAACTTCTGTAACTAAATTTCAATGTTTGTTGCCAATTTGATCTGCACTTGGTACTACTGTGTAGTATTCTCCGTTTAAAATTTGCTTTCAGGAAAAAAATTATAATAATAAAAGTTACTAACATTTAGAGATTCTGGTTGGAAAATACAAAAAAAATTGGAAGAAAAAAAAAATACAAGCTAGCTCTCAACAAAAATGTCGATTTACAATCAAAACTATCTTGAATTTTTTATCAAGAAACTTTATATTGCACCGGACTGAGTACTACAATTAGAAGACTACTAAATGTAACAACTTCAAATGGCTAATTTTCTCCATGTTGCTCCATAGGCTCTAAATTGAGGTCAAAGCCGTGCTTGACTCCCCCATTGGCTTCATCGGTACCATGATCACGAACATAGCCAGCTACAACTTGGCCTTCTTCCTTAGAATTTACCATTGATAATTCATCCCCCAAGCCTTTAACTTTCTCTACTCCCCCGTGGACTTCCTCGGTACCTGGAACACCAACATTTTTCACCACAACTTGGCCGTCTTCCTTAGAATTTACCGATGAACATTCACTGATCATATCTGTACATTTTCTTTTCTTGAGTTTTTCTTTATCATAGTGTGCTCTCTTGTGCCCTCCAAGTTTCTGCCCTGTTGGAAACTTTCTCCCACATTTCTCGCATTCATGCTCTTCTTTGTGACCATTCTTCTTATTAACTATTTCATCTCCTTGTGTCTTTTGCTCGTTTGTTCTATGAAGAGTCATGTGCCCTCCAAGTGCCTGGGGTTTAATAAATGACATGTGACAAATACGACAAACGTGAAGTACTACTCCCTCAGCATTTGAGCTAATTTCTGTCATGATCTTCTTCTTCCCCTCATTCACATCAAACCTCTCATTCTCAGTAGGACTCTGAGTTGATGTATTTCCTGCATATGTGACAATCTCCAATGATCTCACAGTCTCAATAGGAATCTGAGGTGATGCAATTGGAATCTGAGTCGATGAATTTCCTACATATGGTATGATCGTCATGCACTTCTCCTTTTCTTTCCAACTCTCATTCTCAGTAGGAATCTGAGCTGCCTGCATCTCCTTAATTAGTTCCCTTTGCTTATTGCTATAATAAATTCCAATCCCTATATCATAGCCCATAACCAGTTGAGAATTTGATGAACTTGCCACATTGTCTTTACTCTTTGATCTCTTTATACTTGTAGAAACATGCTCATAAGGAGTATCCCAATCTTTCCTGTATTTGAGGAAATAAAGATCCCTTGCACCATTCCGTACTTCCTCCTGAGTATCCACAAACATAATAGTATCTGAATGTCTTACTGCATCCTTGCTTCGTGGGTCTTCATAGTTCTTCCTTTTCCTTGCTTTCACCTCTTCGTCCTCGTCCTTGCTCGAGCTATCAATCACTACCTTCTTCTTTTCATCCTTGGGATGAACCCGGGTATGACCATGTAGAGATTTTAAAGACGGGAAGGTCTTTTCGCAAACCTCACAAGTATACCTAGGACTATGATCAGCTTTTTCAACTAGCTCATTTTTTCCTTTTTGGCAAGCGAGAGAGGCCAAATTCACACGTACTTCATCTTTGCCCGTGCCCGAACTAGGATGTTGTAATCGAATACGGAGTCGCTTATTTGAAAAGGAGACCTCCTTGTTGCTTGGGGTGTCCATCTCAAGATGACACTCCGTTGAATACAAGACGTACAACAGAGATTGGATGGTACGTCTAAAAGCAGTAAAGATCTGAGAAAATATATATATTAGCAAGATTATAATTAGAAACTTTTAATCTCAAAGTGAAAAGAAAATTAAATTAAATTAAATATAAAACTTTAAGGTGCAAGTAATTTAAAAATAAAATAAAAAAGGGCAACAAGTTCATGATCTTGTATATACGGACGCAAATTCAATTTCTTTAAAAAAGAAACAAAAGCCATATTTTCGAGACCCCCCAAGTATACTGACCTACTCAAATCCAATTTCTTTTTTCTCCTTGAAAACAAACTTCATAAATTAAAGGTGGAACAATTAGATTATGATCTTTATTAATGAAGGCAAATAAAACTTGCAAGTGCAATGATTTCTCTAAAAATAAAAACTGGTGCATGAAAGAGAGAATTACAGTAGATGCATGAGATGTGATTATAATATAGCCTTTGCTAATAGTAAAAGGATCCATATACAAAACAAGAAGCGAATTATGATACTAACCTCTCCTTTCTATGTCTCTTTTTTTTTTTTCCTTCTCTGTAAATTTCACTCTATAGCTCTATTGGTATATATATATATATTGGAAAAACTTAAGATGCAAGTAACAATACTATCAGGACTCAATATATATGTATACAATGATTTAAATTAAAAGATTAGGGTATGATGTGAAGAGAAGATTAATCTTAATCATAATCTTAGCTGGCTATGACAATTCCTTTATGTTCATAATCTTAATCATAATCGTTGAAGATTAATCTTAAACGATTTAAGTTGGTCAAGATTAAGGTAACTTACCAGATTTTTAAATATGGAAAGTTTAATTAAGGCAAGATTTAAATCAAAAAAGTTTATTTAAGGGAAGGTTTAAGTCAGTTGGGGTTAAGATTACTTACTAGCTTTTTTAAAACTGGAAAGTTTAAATAAGGCAAGATATAAATCTGGAAAGTGAAATTAAGGCAAGGTTTAAGTTAGTTAGGGTTTAAGATACAGAGACGGAGAAACACGTGTACAGCGTGTGCAAATTTAGGGGTGTATTCAATTAGAAATTTATTTAGTTAGGTAGGGTTAAGTAAATTTACATTATTTGTTTTTGTGATAACCAGAGCAAATTGATTGAGTTTTTGTTGTGTTATTGTCAACGCGAAACTACATCAATGAAATTTACTAGTGCATGAAAGATGTGAAGATGCAAGATCCAAAATATCGTTATGATAGTAGAGCATGAAACATGATTATCATAAAACAATTGCTAAAATTTATTGAAAATTTGCATATAATCAATATCTTCAATATCTCTATTAATAATCTATCTCTAATCTTTAATCTCTAATATTATAATGGAAGAGTTGGGGTTGTCATTTGTCAACATACAAACCCGTGGGTTGCACGTGCAACTCCAACTCTCCCATTAATTACAACAAAAACAAACAAATAAAAAATTTCACTTATTTAAAACGTGCAACGCACGTGCAAAACAATTTTATAATTTTTTTAACACTAAACATACACTTATATTGCACGTACAACTCAAATTCTACTTATAAACACGTGCATTGCACATACAAATTGTAACTTTTTCTTCAAAATATTTTTCCCAATTTCGTGCAACGCACGTCCAACTCCAAAACTATTTCTTAACATGTAAATTGCATTTGAAAATCCTCCAACTCTTATCGAAACGTGCATCACACGTGAAAAATACTATTAAGATAACCTGTAATTTGTAGACATTCAACCATCTAGTCTCAACCATTCATTTTTAAGTGGGACTAATATTAACCATTCATTTACTCAACTATTGTTAGTTACCATAATACCCTCAAAGTTCAAATTTATTTACAACATAATTATTTACAAAAGTGTCACTCATATAAAATAAAAGTTTGTGCCACTATGGATAATTTGTAAAGAGTATGTATCAGTGAAGGGATATCTCAGGTCCAAAGTTAGATTACGTCTTATTATTTAGTTTATAAAGCTAAAAAAATTTGATTAGAACGTGCATCGCATGTGCAGGTTACTAGTAATATTATAATGGAAGAGTTGGAGTTGAAGTTTGTAAATATACCAACTTACATGTATTGTGCGTACATAACAAATACGAAGGAGGTCTCAGGTTCAAGACCGGACTACGTCTAAATTTTTACTTTTAAACAAATATATTTATTAAGACATGCATCACACGTGTAAATTACTAGTCTAATAATCTCTACTATTTTAATCGGAGAGTTTGTAACTAAAAAAACCTCATTTGTAACCAAAAAAACCTCATTTGTAACAAAGCAAACTCGTCTATCGCAAGTGCAACTTCAACCCTTCCATATATATATATATATATATATATATATATATATATATATATATATATATATATATATATATATATATATATTAACACGTGCATTGCACGTGCAAATTAGAGTTTTTTTTGCCTCAGCTTTTTTTAAATTACGACGTTCATCACATGTGCTAATTACTACTAGCTTAAGTGTATAGCACATACAGCTCCAACTCTTTATTAAAATGTGCAGCGCATCGCACAGACAACTCCAACTTACGTGCATCGCACGTACAACTCCAACTCTCCCATTATAATATAGATAGATATTATATTACTTTAAAAAATAAATTTATTAAAATGTGCGTCACAGGTGCTAAATACTAGTAATACCTACTATTTTAATGGGAGAGTTGAGGTTTGTAACCAAATAAACTCTAATTTTGTAACAAAACAAACACGTGTAATACACGTCCAAACTATATTCAACAAATACAAACATTTGTAGACAAAAAATCCATACATCGCCAGGGCATGCCTAAAGTAAAAGAGGTCTTAGGTTCGAATCCAGACTACGCTGGAGTTTTGCACTTTTAAAATATATTTATTTATCAAGACGTGCATCGCACGTGTAAATTACTAGTAATATTATAATGGGAGAGTTGGAATTGTCGTTTATAAACATACCAACTTACGTGTATCATGCGTACATAACTAATATGAAGGAGGTCTCAGGTTCGAGACTAGACTACATTAGAGTTTTTACTATAAAAAAATACTTTAATGAGAGAGTTGGAGTTGTATTATAGACAAACAACTCAATCTATAGATGTAGACAAACCAACTTACGTGCACCACCCGTGCATGATTAGGGAGAGATTGGGATGGATAAAGAGTGGTATTAGGTTCGAGGTCAAATTACATTGTAGTTACTTTAAAAATATGTATATTTATTAAGATTTGCATCGCACGTGCAAATTACTAGTCAAGTTAAGCAAATTTTGAGATAAGCTTTGTAGAAGATGCACAATGATCCTAATACCAAATCAGGGTATAATTCTAATTTACGTTGATGATAATGAATTTTTGTAAAAGTCTAGTTATATGGCACTCCTCCTATAAACTTATGGCTTCATGCCTTGTCTACTTCCGAAATCTTCTCTCCTCGCCTCATGTATTGTAACACTCCGCAAAACTGAGTTATGACAACAATTTTGCCTCTATAAGTGTATTTTGTACCATTGCGTATAATATCTTATGTAATATTCTGAATATTTTTAGATGTTAATTTGTGGAATATAAATATTTGGGAATGACCTATATGAATATTAATACACTATTTTATGAACTTGAGGACTTAAAGAGCAATTGAGTTGGTCACTATAGACTTCTAGAAAATGAATATAATGAAAAAGGGCATTAATGAAATTATCATTTTTTTATCATGCATGGATCTTGCTAGTTGGTGACATATGGGAGGTTTAGGGGAGGCGGTTAAATGATGTAGTAAGAAGTTTAGGGAAGATGGTTAAATGATGTAGGAGATGTGGTTAAATGATGTAGGAAGAGATGATTAAATGAAGAATAAAAGAAGACAAGGAGAGCATGTGAGTGTTTGTATATAAAAGCCAAGAATGCCATCCATCATTCTCCACAATTCCTCTTTTCTCTTACCAAAACTGAATATATTTGGAGTTGAAGTTTTCATAAGGTTAAGTTTATTGAGTTTGGCGTTGGAACGCTTCATGGAGCTAAGAAGCAATCGAATTCAGAAGCTATAGGTGGGTAACAACTTTATTACTCTGATTTCAATTATAATGTAGGGTGTATGCATATTAGAGAAGTTATATATGTTATATTGGATGAGTATTCATGCTTGGATCGATTGAATCATGTAATTGTGTGAAATTACGGTAAGGTTAACTTGGAAACATTTTTACAGTTTTTGTACTGAATTTTGGACTTACTTCCGAAAATAATTTCTCTTTAATTGGATAGAATTTGAAGCTGAAATTTGTATATGTAAATCTAGTATATGTCTATAATAGGTTCATAAAATTTCATGGGGTTTGGATATCGTTTACTATTTTAAAAAAATCCAAACTTATGACTGGTTGACAGTTTTGCCTTGGTTCTGGAAATTTGTACACCTTCTATTTTCTGGCCATTTTAACCTCTTATATGCAGTATTTTGAGGAAACTCAAAACTAAGAATTTGAAGTGGATTCGTGAATCTTTCTTTAGAATCTAAGAAATCAAATTTTTATTAAGTGTGGGATTTTCGATTATTTTTATAATTAGCAAGAGCTGCAGTTTTCTAGAATCTGAACTTACTGTTTTGCATATGGATTTAGATAAACAATTGTGGTTAAATTTAGATGTTCTTAACTACAATGTCGTAGCTCATTAAGGTTTCATATGAAACTTAAAAATCCATTTTTCTAATAAGTGTTGAAATTTTTATTATTTTTGCAAGACTACTATGTTGCTGTCTAAAGACAGAGTTGAATATTCAAACAGTGGATTCTATATATGGGACTGAGGATACGCCGGGTAAATCCATGGTGTGGGCTAGGGGTAAGCCGAAAAGGTACAATATCATAGGATTTCGACTTATATGTGATTACGCATTGGAGTATTGGTCAACTTTTGAGAATATTTTGAGTTAGTATAATAGATCGAAATCGAATATTAGTGTGGTCTCAATAGGTTGTGAGACCACGAATTGTGCAAGATTTTGCAGGATGTAAAAATGCATAAATGCATATAGAATGGATATTATGGAAATTAGTGTAGTATAGTATATAACTTGACTTAGACATTCTTGGGTGATTAGTACCAATAATCTAATTACTCTTATTAGAAAATGATTAGGGGGTTGTTGGGAAACTTAGTTCGTGGTTAAGTTCCATAAATTAAAGTGTGACTTCTAAAGTTTGAATAAGGCTTAGTTATCGGCAATTGATCGCTACTGTTGTTGGCGTAGTCCAATAAAGGGATGCTAGCTCTAGGTCGTATGATTGATGTTGTATGGACATGCACTAGAAAGGAGACATGACGAAACAAGAGTAAATGTGAGTTGAGAGCTCCAAAATGATTTGTGGTGTGAGATAGGTCTCTAGTACTCCGGGACGAGAGCTGAAAATCACATTATATTCGTAAGATGAGAACTCCAGGATGATCTGTGGAGTGAGAAGAATATGTAAATCACCCTAGGGGGGGTGAATAAGGTGATTGTGCGGAAATTAAAAACTTAAATAAAATGCATAATGTAAGGAATACAGTTAGAGAAAGCAAACATAGTAATTACGTAAGACACGGCGATATAACATGGTTCGACCCACATGTCTACATCCACACCACCTACTTGTAGAAATTCTCCGCCACAAGCGTTTCACTATAGTTTAAACCCTTGTACAGTGATTCTTGGAAGCAATTCTTCGCCACAAGCATTCCACTATACTCTAAACCTTTGTACAGTGATTCTTGGAATTCAGAACGAGAGTCCTATGACACCCACATGACTTCTATGAATAAGCCCTGTAACACTCACCGAAGTGGAAGAAAAGAAAAACCCTCAAGATCTATAACGATCTTGACTAAAGAAAACAATTAAAGCTCACACCCTCAAATCGTTGATTGAATGATTAATTCTGAAGAATAACGATAGCAAGGGGCCAAGAATACTTAGTGAATTCACATCTATTTATAGAGCGAGGAATTGTATCTTTCCAAAAATAAAAAGATATTTCCAAAATTGTCAATTCTGCAAAAGTACAGTTGACTGCTTTGTTGAGCAGTCGACCGTCCACCTTTAACTCGAAAGTCGAGAGGTGGCCAGTCGACTGACTCATTTTTGCACTATGATGAGCGGTCGACGGTTGACTAACATATGTGCGGTCAATCGCAATCGTGCAGTCTTTATATTTATTTGGCGAATCCAATTTATATTATTTCTAAAACTAATTATTCAATCAACGATTCTTTACATGGTATTTCCTCACATAAACAAAAATAAATAATTCATCTTTACTGGCTTCCTAAGGATTTAAAACACATGTTTCTTGAGTTGAAGTCTTCTTGATATTTGCAATATTCTTTGATATATTCCTTTTTTGCTTGATTGCTAATCTTTTTTGCTCTTTGTTTTGAATTACCTTCTCTGTAAATCATGTAGATCTCAACTGAAAATATTAGTCTTAATAATATGTTTTGTGCACACCATACTTAGGGTCAACAGAATCTATAGTATTTCGGGATGAGAGCTGAAATAGGCTCAAGAATGATCGGCGGAGTGAGATAGATCTCTAGTATTCCGGATTGAGAGTTAAACCTCACAGGATGTCCATGTCTTGAATATTTCGTCACAGGGATAGGATTGCATTGAGAAGGATTGAACCATATAATGAGGAGAAACGTTAGTAGCTTGCATTCGGAAACCATATTGTATGGGTGGTATATCGTTCCAAACAAGCGTGTATTAGAAGAGCATATTTGAATTGTGCATGTTAGTATAGTAAGTATATGTTTGAAATATAGTAAATTAGTCCCACACTCACTCATACAACATTATATAATTGACTATTTTTCAGTTACATTTAACATATACATTGATTCAAGTTTTTCTTCTATTATGCCATTTTCTGGGAGTTAGTTAAAGTTGTTAGGAATTTTACCTTCAACCTCACAAGCTGACGTTCCCACAGATTGTTGTCTTGCAGGGAAGGGTGCCTGAGGTGTTAGTGTAGAAGTGTGACATCCTGTGCCCGTCATCTTATCAATCCAAGTGGTTTGGACTTGTAGTTAGATTTCTGCCATTTTTGGTATTATATTAAGTTTATGTACTCAATTGACGTAAAAGATTCTGGGTGTGTCACGAAATTTTCAATGTATGATATTCGGGGCGTTACAAGTATATTACATTTCTTCAGCAACATAATACGTTAAATTATATTCAGTATAAAATGCAACATTGATAAGCTGCCATTGGGATCGGTCCAGGGCTGGGGCCAGTCCTAATGGAGTGGAACTCCATCCCGGAGGCCCCCCAACTCGCAAGCCCCGGTCCTGGGGCGGCCAGGCTGGAAATTGATATTTTTTTAATTTTATATACTATTTAATTTTTCCTGTCTCCCTCTATCAGTTATGAAAATAATCAATAGATAAAATTGATAAAATAAATAAATAAATAAATGATATTGTAGAAAATTTTGATGTACTAGAATCATATTAAAAAAAGTATGTATTATTTTTTGTCAATTGTTTAAGTCTGGAATCATTCCTTACAATGATTTAAAAAATGTAATGAACTAATAATACAAACAAATTACAAAATTATATGGTAAGGGTAAGGGGTGATCTAGAATTCGAGATAGCTTAGAGTTAAATTGAAGACAGGGCATTAGACTACTTTTGTACACCCAACTTAACATGAACATAGGATCTCATTGCCTTAAATTCTCTAGTGAGCTTCAGCTTTGTCTTCTGGAGTGTTATTTCCACTGGTTAGGTGTCCTGTAGTATTCTTTGAGCCATGTCCTCTGATTTCATCTAATCTTTACTGTGCACAAGCATCTCTAAAATCTCATGCTTCAAGCGATTCCTTGCCACGCTGAATATCCTACCACCTATAGAGAAAAAACTTTCTAATTCTCCCATTGGCTTCATGTATCAGGAGTTGGGTTATGTAGGTTCGTGGGTCTCGCCATTGATGGAGCTTGAGAACGGAATTAAGAGAGATGAGGGAGCTGGAGAAGAGAGGAAGGGAAACTTAGAGAAGATGAGAAACAAACTTTTCATTAAAATGTCTAAGAGAATACAGCTCAATCTGATATAGGTAAGAGGGAGAGTGGTTACGCTACAGACAAAACTTCAAACAACCCGTGCATAGCGCACTTTACAGACTCCTGTTCTTTTCCTGCCAAGGACAATTATGAAAAAGGTGCGTTAAGCACATACAACCCATTACAACTCTAAAACATGAAAAAAAACAAAGGAACAGGGAAACACATCCTCCTCAAGTCAGCTGCACATCAGAGTCGACCCAATGCCATGGCTCCTCTGCTATAGTTGGTCGTCATCCCTGACAACTCCTCCCCCCTTAAGTACGAACTTGCCCCAAGTTCGAAGCATGGAAATTTGCGCCAAACCACATCATTATCAACCCATGAAGCATTTTCGACTCCTGCATTTCTCCACTTAATCAGTAACTCAATTCCCACTCAGTTTTGCTTCTTGAACACCCTCCGATCCAACACTGCTTCTGGGGTTTCCTGTTAATCATCTTCTACCCACCATGTGGGAAGTTCAGAAGATACATTGGGGCTTTGGTTGCCGTGACACTTCTTCAACTTCGAAACGTGAAAAACAGGATGAATGCTAGTCCCTTCAGGAAGCTGCAAGTGATAAGCAACAGACCCAATTTTCTCTATCACTCTATATGGTCCAAAGAACCTTGAAGTGAGCTTCTGCGGAGTATAGCTTCGAATGGACACTTGTTTGTAAGGTTGAATCTTCAAAAACACCAAATCACCTACTTCAAATGTCCTCTCAGTGTGATTTTTATCTGCGAAGTGTTTCATACGCTTCTGAGCCTGAGAAATGTTATCTTTTAACAGCTTCAAAATTGAGTCTCAGGACATTAATTCCTCCTCCAAAGCTGGCATACTACAGTACCACGCACATACTGGAGCAACGATGGTGGAGGTCTGCCATACACACCTTCAAAAGGGGCAGTATTCCGCCCAAGCTAACCACTGCATCCAATCCATGGGTTTCTGACTACAAAAATAGCAGAGGTATAATTCTAAGGTTTTGTTCATGATCTCAGTTTGCCCATCGCTTTGGGGATGGTAAGCTGTGGAGTGGTTAAGTTTACAATTCTGAATTTTGAAAAATTCCTTCCAAAATCGGCTAACAAAGATGGGATCTCGATCGCTTACGATGCTCCTTGGCATGCCGTGGAGTTTGTAAATGTTGTCAATAAACACTTGAGCGATAGACTGTGCTGTTTAGGGATGGGAAACTCCGATGAAGTGGGAATACTTAGTCAGCCGATCAACCACCACCATTACTACATTCTTGCCCTGACTTTTGGGAAGGCCCTCTATAAAATCCATCGAGATGTCTTCCTATACATGATCGGGAATAGGGAGTGGATGCAGCAGCCCCGCAGGGTGTAGGGTCTCATTCTTGCTTCTCTGGCATACCAAACATTCTCTAATCCATTGCTTTACTTCCCTGGTCATTCCTTCCCACATGAAATCTCTCTTGATGCGTTGTAATGTTTTGTGAAGCCCAGAATGCCCCCCCATGCTGGATGAATGAAGATCAAAAAATATTAGATGTCACACATTTGCTTGTGGACTAACTAATATTTTCCTTTTATAGTACCAAACTCCTCCAATCTCTTTATAATACTCCCTATTGAGTTGATTATCTTGCAGCTTAACAAAGTATGGGTCATCCTTCACCATTTGTTTGATTCCATCCAACCATTCAGGGATGATAAATGTAACTTCATAGAAAGTATCACCTTCTCCTTCTCTTCTCGACAACCCATCGGCAGCTAAGTTATCAACCCCCCTCTTATACTCCATAGTGAAATTATACCCTAAAAGCTTCCACAGCCATTTCTCTTGAATCTCTGTAGTGATCCTTTGATCTAAAATGTACTTTATACTCCTTTGATCTCTTCTAATGACGAACCTACTTCCCAACAGATACTGTCTCCACTGTTTAACAGCTTGAAGAATAGCGAAGACTTCCATTTCATAGGTTGAAAGAACCAGCAGCCGCCCCTTTAAACCTTTACTCATATAAGCAATGGGTTGAGATTCTTGCATAAGCACTATACCGATCCCATTCTGAGAAGGATCTGTCTCTAATACAAATGGTTTTGCAAAGTCAGGTGATTTCAAAACAGGTGTGGTAGTCATGGCTTCTTTAAGAGCATTGAAGGCCTTAGCTGTAGCAGAGCTCCATTGAAATGAATTTTTCTTCAGAAGTTGAGTAAGGGGAAATGCAATTCCTCCATAGTTCTTTACAAATCTGCGATAATACCCTGTTAATCCCAAGAATCACCTCAGCTCTTTAATTGTTCTTGGTTCTGGCCAATCCAATAAAGCTTGAATCTTCTTAGTGTCCACTGCAATACCTTCTTCATTGATGATATGTCCCAAGAAACCCACTGATTTCTGACCAAAAGTACATTTACTTGCCTTTGCTACTAGCTTATTCTTGCTCAATACTGCCAATGCAGTTGATATATGGTGGAGATGGCTCTCCCAAGTAGAGTTGTAGATAAGGATATCATCGAAGAACACCAATATGAATTTGCGTAGATACTCATTGAAAATTTCATTCATGAGATACTAGAAGGTAGCTGGAGTGTTTGTAAGCCCAAAAGGCATGACCACAAACTCAAAATGCCCATGGTGAGTGCGAAAAGTTGTCTTGGAAATGTCGGTGTCTCGCACCCTGATTTGGTAATAACCTGATTTCAAATCAATCTTAGAAAAAAAACTTCGCACCATTTAATTCATCTAGGAGCTCATCGATGAGAGGAATGGGGAATTTAGCTTTGATTGTTTGGTTGTTGAGTGCCCTATAATCAACACTAAGATGCCAGTTACCATCAGACTTTTTAACCAAAATCATCGGAGAGGCATAGGGGCTGTTACTTGGTCATATAAAACCAGAGGAGAGCATTTCTTCAATCTGTTTCTCAATCTCACTTTTGTGATAATGTGGGTGCCTATATGGCCTTAAGCACACAGGTTTAGAGTCAGCTAAAGTAGGAATTTGATGATCAATTGATCTCTGTGGGGGAAGGTTAAGTGTTTCAGTAAACACTTCAGGATACTTGTGAAGTATCTGTTGAATGTCAGCAGACCCTTGGTGCACTTGTGCACTGGCTTCTTTCTCCTCTTTTTCAGATACCATCTCTTGAAGTTGGATCATATATGCTTGACAAATGCAATGGTTCATCTTAAAGAGTTCATGAGCATCCATTAGCTGCATCTGGGCATTGATAATTCCCTGCAATCTCTTCTTTTTCCCCTCCACTTCAAACTCCATGGTCATGAGTGAAAAATCCATAGTTACGGGGCCCAATGATCTCAACCAGTGTGCTCCCAATACCATTTGTGCAGGACCAAGGGGTAATAGGAGAAGTTCAGCTTGAAGCTCCACACCTTGGACCACAAAATTCACACTTGAAATTTTTCCCTCGCTGTACATACACTGGCCATTAGCCACTGTGACTTTATATCGAGGCTCTTTCAGAATGGGAAGATTAGCTCTAAGGGCAGTCTGTGGGTCAAGGTAGTTATGTGTAGAGTCGAAGTTGATAAGGATATTTACTTCCTTCCCATTCACCCTTCCCTTAACTCTCATAGTTTGAGGGTATACTTGGTTACCTGCTAGAGCATGAAAGGAGATTTTCGGGTGTTAAGTAGTTTGCAAAAGTTCCTGCGACAATGTAGGATTGTTCTCTTCAACCGGTGGCTCTCCTAATCCTGCTTCTTCATTCTCTTCCTCTTCCAAACCTTCAAGGTAATAGAACCTTTGTGTCTTGCAGAGATGTCTTGGAGTATATTTCTCCTCACAGTTAAAACAAAGACCTCTAGACCTTCTCTCCTTCGACTCCTGTGTACTCAGCCTTCTAGGTACAAAATTAGATGCAGTTGATGACGTAGGAGAGCTGTGGTTATTAGGATTATTGGAAGTTGGTGGAGTAACTGAAGTAGGGTGAGAGGAATTATGAAAGGAACTGGGTTGGGAACTCAACTTAGTTGCCGGAGTGGGTGTTCTAACTGTGAATTGGTTTCTATAGTTTCTCCTTAAGCAATAAATTTTCTCTTCATACCCCCTCGCCAAACCAATTGCTTCATTAACGTTCTTAGGACGTTGCAACTTCACATCCCAACGTATCTCATCCCTCAATCCACTAATGAAATTGCTCTGGAAGTGAGACTTTCCACCCTTCTATAAAGTTTGAAATTCGATCAAACTCCTGGATGTAGGTCTCTAAATCATCCTTCTGTTGGAGTTTAAATAAAATTCCCTGTAATCTTGAAATTCAGTAGACCCGAACCTGGTTAACAATTCTTCAAGAAATTTCGACCAAGTCACTTCATGAATCTTAGGTTTCAGATGCCTTCTGAGCCACTGCACAGCCTTCCCCCTTAAGTTGAGTGTGGCATACCTCAATTTTTGATTCTCAGGGACTTCGTAGAAGTCCAAGAACTGCTCTACTCCGCAAATCCACTCAGTTCGATCTCCCTCATGAAACATAGGAAACTCCACCTTGAACGGGGTTCTAAACACTACACCTCCATCCCTGTGATTTGAAGATTGTAATAGGTTTAATTTAGAAATAGCTACCTCCCTTTGAAGCGGTGGATTCAAAAGCAGAGGAGGTTGTGGATTTCGTTGCTGATTGCGCTGCATCATCGTCATCATGGAATCAATCCAAGATTTGATCGATGAGAATCTCTCCCCAATGCTCGTGGCTATCGGTTCAACCCTCTCTGTGAGGTAATTGGTTTGGAGTTGTCCCTCCACCAGTTGGCTCCTCAGATTTGCCACTTCCCCTTCGAGAGCTGTACTGCCTTCATCGTGCCCATCGTCGATGAAGTTATCCTGCTCTGATACCAGATTATCAGGAGTTGGGTTACGCAGGTTCCTGGATCTCGCCATTGATGGAGCTTGAGAACGGAATTAAGAGAGATGGGGGAGTTGGAGAAGAGAGGAAGGGAAACTTGGAGAAGATGAGAAACAAACTTTTCATTAAAATGTCTAACAGAATGCAGCTCAATCTGATATAGGTAAGGGGGAGAGCGGCTACGCTATAGACAAAACTTCAAACAACCCGTGCACAACGCATTTTACAGACTCCCGCTCTCTTCCCGCCAAGGACAATTACGAAAAAAGTGCGTTAAGCACGTACAACCCATTACAACTCTAAAACATGAAAAAAAAAGGAACAGGGAAACACATCCTCCTCAAGTCAACTGCACATCAGAGTTGACCCAACGCCATGGATCCTCTGCTCTAGTTGGCCGTCCTCCCTGACATCATGCATATAGGATGCTTATAATATAGGGTGCTCTCCTCGAACTCGTCGTGGGGGATGAAAACGTTATGTGCTCTAAGATGTCCCATAAATATCATAGGTATTCCATGAATATGCTCAACTCACCCTTCTATTAATAAATTGAAATTCCATGAATATGCTCACCTCACCCTTCATTCCCTCGGGTTAGGCTCAAGTGCCTATTTCACATATCATCTAATCATCTTCAGCCTAGCCCAAAAAAGCTAATCATCTTCAACTTATTTGGTCAACTTGTTTGATGAATTAATCCTAATTAGGGTTTTGACGGGGCTCGAGTTAAAAGTTGCACTCCTAGTCTTAGTTTGGTTTAAATATTTACTTAATTTATTTGGTTTGCAGTTTAAATTCTGAAAGAATGAAGTACAGTTATTTGTTATCCTAATTACGAGCTTGTCACTGCAAATTGGGAGAATAAAGATTTGGTCACAGATTAACCCCTTTTTAAAACTCACTTTAAAAACACTAACAATTTAAAAACCAAATCTGATTTTATTATCTTTACAATTTAAAACCTCTAACCATTACATTTCCTAAACTATTGAGAAGTCCTATTTTTAGTTGCAACCCAAGTATTTTATCCCAAAAAAAAGGGTAATGCAAAAGAACAAAATAATCAAGTGAAGGAGTGATGCAGGTCGCAGAGCTACAGGGGTGGAATCTCTATTTGGGTTCAACCTAGTATTCACCAGCATGATTTCTACAGGTAGAGGAGAAATCGAACAGGGCAAAGCAAACGTGGAGAGCAAGGAAAACAAAAAAAAGGAATAAAAGGATTTAAGAAAATAAAAGAGATTTCAATTCATAACAACATAAGAAAAAAGAAAGGAATTACAATCGCTCTCAATATATAGCCTACCCCTCATAGTGCGCATTACACGTGCTATACACAGTATAACTGCTGCTACAGGATTACCTACCTCTCTCCCTTATCACCCACTCATAGGCAGCCACGTATCACATGCGCTGCCTGTGGAGTTTAAGCGGAGGGGTGAGTTTGCAAACTCACCGTTATTTTTGCAGAAAACCCCTTATAAGAAAAAATTCCTCCAAGGACTGAAACGAAAGGCTCGAGGACTGATACGCAAGATCAGAAACTTGGTGCTACCCTCTTCTAAGCTGCATCAATCCTACCCGCTTTAAAAGGAGCTTACATGGCGCTCTGGAAGCCCGGGAAGCGATTATAGAGATTCCAAAACTCCTCCCAAGTCACGGTAGATCGATCTCCCCTTTTCTACTGTACCAACACCTCAGTTTTGGCCCTCCCTTTCCTCCCAACCATTCTCTTGTCGATTATGCAGAGTGGCTCCGCTATTTCTTCCTGGAAGTAGGTTGGTGGACTTGGGTAAGCCTTCCCCCTTCTCCTACACATTGTTTCAGCTGCGAGACATGAAGGACATCATGTATTTTTGCTTCGGGAGGTAATTGTAGCTTATATGCAACCACTCCAACCATGGCAAGCACCGTATATGGCCCATAATATACCTGGGACAGTTAATGAAGTCTCCTCCCTCCCACAGAGAGCTGATGATATGGTTGAAGCTTGATATACACTCTATCCCCTACCTCATATACCTTATCCCCCCTATGTTGATCTGCAGCTTGCTTCATTCTGGATTGAGACCTCTTGAGATTGTCCCTAAGTAATTGAAGTGTAGCATCCCTCTCAATTAAGCATTCTTCCACCTCAGGGGATTTTGCAGTTTTTAGGACATATGATAGGAGGTTGGGGGGGCTTCTGCCATAGAGTATATAGTAAGGGGAATGCTTGGTACTGCTATGAACACTGGTGTTGTATCAGTACTCTGCCCAGGGTAGAGCACTGACCTAAGTGCTAGGCTTGTACGCACAAAAGCACCTCAAGTATGTTTCAAGGGTTCGGTTAATGACTTCACTTTGGCCATCTGTTTGGGGGTAAAAAGAAGTGCTCATCCACAGTTGGGTTCCCTGTAGGCGAAAGATCTCCTTCCAAAATAGGCTAGTGAATACTGCATCTCTATCGCTGACAATTGTAGCAGAAATTCCATAGAGTTTGATGATATTGCTCACAAATAACTCTGCCACTTGCTTGGCAGTATAGGGATGGGTGAGTGCGATGAAATGGGAAAATTTAGACAGTTGATTGACCACTACCAAGGTGGTGGTTTTGTCCAAGCTCTTTGAAAGTCCCTCCACAAAATCCATACTCGTGTCTTGCCACACTGCCATAGGTATCGGTAATGGTTGGAGTAACCCTGCGGGGGATTGATTGGAGTGTTTACACCTCTGGCGCATATCGCATTCTCTGATGTGAGCCTTTAACATCCCCTTCATGCTAGCCCAATAGGCTACAGCCATCAATCTTCTCCATGACTTGTCATATCCTGAGTGTCCCCCCTCAGTTGAATCATGGTAGAACTGCATCAAGTGCTTGGTGAAAGGGAAATTGGGATCAAGGAGGACCCTCCCCTTGTAATAATATACACCATGCCTACAGGTATACTTGGTGCTGGCTTCTCCTGCATCTTCAAGCTATGTCTGTATTTCCTTGTAGAAGGGGCTCTGCTCTACTTCGCTTTTCACCGCATTAAGCCAAGTAGGCTGGATAATGGTTGTAACTTCAAGTTGGCTCTATTCAAATACCCTTGATAACCCATCCGCTCCAATGTTGTCCCTTCCCCTCTTGTATTCCACTATGAACTGATACCCATGCAACTTCCATAACCATGAGCGCTGAGCTTCAGTTTCCTGCTCCAACAAATGTTTCAAAGGTTGGTGATCAATTCGAATTACAAATTCCTTACCTAATAGGAAGTGTCTCCATTTCTTAACGGCCAAGAGAATCGCCAGCATCTTTTTTTCATAAGCTGAGAGGTGTTTGCTCCTGCCCTTGAGCTCTTTACTTAAAAAAGCAATAGGGTGTTTCTGTTGTATGAGTATAGCCCCTATCCCCGTACCTGCAGCATCGCATTCCAAAATGAATTGGTCCCTAAAGTTGGGCAACTGGAGCACGAGGAGGTAGTTAGAGCTTGCTTAAGAGCCTCAAAAGCTACTTGTGCCTCCAGAGACCAAGCTAAAGCTCCTTTCCTGGTTAAAGCTACTAATGGGGAGGAGATAGTTGCATACCCTTTTATGAATTTGCGGTAATAACCTACCAATCCAGATAATCCCCTTAAAGCCTTAAGGGTCTTAGGAATGGACCACTCTTGCACTGCAGAGACTTCATCTGGGTCGACTGACACACCCTCTGGCGACACAATATGCCCAAGATAAGCCACCTTATTCACCCCAAACACGCATTTGCTTAATTTAGCTCTCAAGGAACGCTGCCTCAATTGTTGTAGCACCACCCTGACATGCTTAATGTGATCCTCCCTGGATTTGCTATAGATGAGTATGTCGTCAAAGAGCACCAACACAAATTTGCACAGATAAGGTTTGAACATTGTGTTCATCAATGATTGGAAAGTGGAGGGGGCATTCGTGAGGCCGAAGAGCATGACTACATACTCATATTGGCCTTCATGAGTTTTGAAAGTTGTCTTTTAAATATCCTCCTCCTTCATCCTCACTTGGTTGTAGCCACTTCGTAGATTCCAACTTACTAAATATAACTGCGTCATGTAGCTCATCTAGCAGTTCATCAATAATGGGTATCAGAAATTTATCTTTTATAGTCACCTTGTTAAGAGCTCTATAATCGACACATAGCCTCGATGACCCATCTGGCTTCTTCACCATCACCACCGGGGATGCATACGAGCTAGAAGTAGGCATAATAACCCCAGTTTGTAACATTTCGCTGACTAGCCTTTCTATTTCATTCTTTTGTTGTCAGGGATGCTTGTATGGCCTTAGACTGACAGTTGGAGCATTGGGGAGTAGATGTATTTGATGTAACACCCCGGCCCCAACTTAGACAATTTATTTATTTATTAGTACAACTGCTCATTACAGGCTGCCTCTCAAAAGGTGGTTAACCAATTTGGTGACTTTTGATCATAGGCAATTATATCTATTATTTAATTATACACAATTTTCCCACGATGTGGGATTTAAGAAACCCCACACCGCCTCTTCTTCTCGCACGCCAGCACACAGTCGGGCCCCCCTGCCACGTGGTAGGCACAGCAACAGCAGCAGCTCTACTGCTGCCCTCCCCCTGGGCCCCACTGCCATCCACGTCATCCACGTACAGCAGCAACCAAGTCCACCTTCTCATCTCTATACAACACCCCATAGAAATCTCTATAGGACACAACCTCCAATTTCTTTATATTATATATATATATATATATATATATATATATATATATATATATATATATATATATATATATATATATATATTACTCTCTTAAGTACGGGGTGTTGCACACCCCCCCCCCCCAAGAAACCAGCGTCCTCGCTGAGTACAGAGCATGCTACCTAGTGCAAGATCTCCTTTCTAGCCGATGTGGAATGGAGTACCCTGATTCAGCTAATTCTAGCATACTGCCCCTGGCCACACTAGCAGCGTACTGACCTCAGCTCCCTCTCAGACATACCCACTCTTACCCACATTCGGTGTCGAAAGTAGGCTCTGATACCATTTGTAACACCTCGGCCCCAACTCAGACAATTTATTTATTTATTAGTACAATTGCCCACCACAGGCTGCCTCTCAAAAGGTGGTTAACCAATTTGATGACTCTTGATCATAGGAAATTATATTTATTATTTAATTAATCGTAATTTACTCGTGATGTGGGATTTAAGAAACCCCACACCACCTCTTCTTCTCGCACGCCAGCACATAGTCGGGCCCCACTTGCCACATGGTAGGCACAACAGCAACAACAGCTCTGCTGCTGCCCCCTCCCCCCGGGCCCCACTGCCATCCACGTCATCCACGTGCAGCAGCAGCCAAGCCCATCTTCTCATCTACATACAACTCCCCATAGAAATCTCTATAGGACACAACATCCAATTTCTTTATATATATATATATATATATATATATATATATATATATATATATATATATATATATATATATATATATATATATATATATATATATATTACTCTCTTAAGTACGGGCTGTTACATTTGATGATCACAAGATCTCTTCGGTGGAAGCTGCACTTTCTCTTGGAACATTTCATTGAATTCCTTAAGCACCGGCAACAGTTCTTCACTACAATTAACTTGGGGTGTTTCTGTGCCTTTCATAGGTGTACCAACTCTTTCAATAGGGGTGACCTACAGCAAAAGTCCCCTCTTCATGCACATTAGAGTCTTCATCAGAGATTTTGAGGATGCTACATCCAAGTTTTTACTGCCCATGCCCCTTAACACCTTAACTTCCCCTTCCAACTCAAAGTGAAGTGAGTAATCTTTAAAACTCAACCATATTCCATTGAGGGTTCTCATCCATTCAGCTCCATGTACCAACTGACTTGTTCCCAGGGGATGTATGTAGAGATTTGTCTTGATGATCACCCATTTGCAGTTAAACTCCACATTCTCACAAACTCCTTCACATTTCAGTTGCTTCCCTCCTGCGACGGTGACTTCAAACTCTTCTTCTCGGGTGATTGATAGCTTAACTCTCTTAACTATCTGGGTGTCTACAAAGTTATGGGTTAATCCTGTATCAAATAGTGTGAATACCTCTTTTTTTGCTATACTGCCTTGCAGTCTAATGGTTTGGGGATTATCCACACCTGAGATGGCTTCCAACGAAACAGTAGGGTGCAGATTACTGTTAATCTCAGTTTGAATATAATACAAATCACTTTCGCTTTTGTCTTCATCAGTCTTCACTTCCTCAGCTGACATCCCTGCTTCCTAGTAATCTTTAATGTCAAATTCCCCTTCGATTTACATTAGCGAACTCCCTTTGCACCTATGGCCTTTTACCCACTTCTCATCACATCTGAAGCACAAATTCTCTGCCCTCTTCTCTGCTAGCATTTGATCAAACTGGGTGAGTTTTGGAGGTTCATTCAAGGAGGATTTATTCTCGACTACAGGAGCTGCCTTCGCCCAAGTTGGAGAGTCAAGTTTTCTTGCAGGACTGTTGTAGCCCCTGGCTTGGGTGGGTTAACCTGGTATCTAGTAGTTCGCCGCTGACACGAAAGGATTGTTTCCCTCGCCTGAGCTTCCCTATATGCGGCGGTCACCGATATTAGATGTTTAAGCAGGACCTCTTGCTGAATTTCCTCCAACCCAGATAGGAAGCAATCAACTAACACAGGCATAGTAAGGGGTCAACTTAGATGACTATACTTTATGAATTGCCTATGAAAGTCATGTACGCTTCATGTTTGTTTCAACTTGAGCAAGGTGGATGTTGGGTTCTGAAGCTCTGTCGGCTCAAACTGAAGAAGCATCTCTCTCTTCAAGGTCTCCCAACGTACCTCCATTCCATATTGACATTTAAACCATCACCACCAAACGAGAGCCTCATCCCTCAAGTGATATACAACGAAATCCACATGATGTTTCTCTTCCATCCTCTGAGTATCAAAATGATGATCCAATTGGAAAACCCAATTGCTGATGTCCCCCGTGCCATCAAAGACAGGGATCTCCAACTTGGTGTGCCTTGGGAAAATTTGTTGATACCTCTCGTAGTCTTCCTCTTCTCGTCTTCCCCATCTCCTTTCATCGGTTCTTTCCCATGGGGGGTTAGGGTTTAGGGGTTGGTTAGGTATCGTCGGTGGTGTAGGGATCCTCGACTGGCTTACCACTCCTCCAGGAAATGGGTTCTCCCCCATTGGTAGGATTCTCTTGTTGAAGGGACTCATTCTCTGCAGGAGGCTCTGCATCTCGTCGAACTGGGCTCGGATCTGGTGTTGAACTCTGATGAACTAGTTCTGAATGGTAGCGGTTAGGTTCCTCATCGACATCTCCATCACATCCATTCTTTTTTCCAAGTCGGTCGACTACTGGGGATCAATACTCCGAGGAGTAGATCCCCTCGTCGTAGCGCTCAGTGATCCGATTCCGGATCCATAGCCGGATCCAAGTTCGAGGACCGTTGAGCTTCTGACTGGTTTAATCACCATCGATGGGGGGTGAGGCTCTGATAACACTGATGCAGGTCCCGGAGCTACAAGGGTGGAATCTCTATTTGGGACCGGCATGATTTCTACAGGTAGAAGAGCAATCGAACAGGGCAAATCAAATGCGGAGAGCAAGGAAAACAAAAAAGGAATTAAAGGAGTTAAGAAAATAAAAGAGATTTCAATTCATATCAGCATAAGAAAAAAGAAAGGAATTACAATCGCTCTTTATATATAGCCTACCCCTCCTAGTGCGCATTACACGTGCTATACACAGTATAACTGTAATATCCTGAATTTTCAATTATAATTAAATAAGATTTTATGTGATTTCACATGTTTTTCACGTGCAAATTTATGTACATTTCCCCCTAAAAATTATTTATTTTCATATCATGAACAAGTATTACAATTCTTCTCTTTTTAATTGAAAAGCCTATTTAAACACTAGGCCTAATTTTCTAACTTTAGCCCACACTAATTAGTTTAATTATCTTTAATAAGAAGTCCATAGACTTTTAGCCCACTAGATTGAGCCCACTAATTTAATTCTCTTTTAATTAACACAACTTGTAGGGTAGACTTGTTTTTGTAACAAATTAATTAAATTAACATGAACAACTAGTAACTAGGGGTGTATTGTGTGACACATGCATTGCACTTGCACGTGCCATGTGCATGGGAGGTGTAGGCCGGATGGCTTCAAGAGAGTGGGAGAGATGGTGTGAGTGGATGGGTAGTTATGTGTTCATGGGTAGTTCTTCTTACTCCCTAATACATCATAGCCCATAATCTACATCCATCTAGATCAATCTTGGTCCTCCATTTTGCTTTGAAAAAAGTATAAATACCCCCTCATTCTCTTCATGAAATGCACTAGAAGAACTTACAAAAGAAAAAGAAAGAAAAGAAAACTAGTTGTGAGAGAAAGATTGAGAGAAATTGTGAGTAAGAAGATTGAGAGAGTTGAGTTGTGTGTTCTTGCACCTAGAGGAGGCCGGCCAAACATCTAGAGGAGAGGAAGTGCTCGGGTTCCATCAAGCAAGGAGGAGAAGGCACTTTTGGTGGCACAATCTAGGAGGAGAAAGAACCGTTCGTGTATTCAAGGAGATTTCTATGAGCTTTCTAATTGTCTTCCTTCAAAAAGGTGGGTGATTTCTCAAGCTTCTACTTTAGATACCATGCTAGGGATTGAAATTGTGATTATGTTAGAATGAGCAGGAAAGATTTCCATACATTTGTTTAAAGAGATTAAGAAGAAAAGAACACTAATTGATCTACATGAATAAATTAGAATGTGTAAATGAGGATGTGTTATGATGGCTTGGTAGTATATTTGCATGCTAAAATGGATGAACATTAATTTTTATGAAAATTTGCTTATGCAAAATTATAGAATACAATATGTGAGAAATGTGCTTATGGATAAATTAAAGAATGTAAATTAGTATTCATGGAATATTAAATAGATTGAATTGTGGTAAAAAGTGTGTTTATTTTCCATATGCAAGTAGTGTTGTAGTCACTTGATTTATTATCCATATTGTTTCTTGAAACATAAGAAAATGGTTGGTTTGTGAAATAGGACTAAATTAAAGAGTCTAATTTTGGTAAAGAATGAAAGAGAGAAAAACTTGTTTGAACTCATTATGATTGAGGGGGAAATTATTGATAAAAGGGTTCTTATAAAAAGAAATGTTTCTATGTCGAAATGTATTTATTTTGATCCATTGTTTAAATAAACTAAGGGAGAAATAATCTTTTATATTTAAAATGAGTTTTATACAAATTATGAAAGTACAAGCTACTGATTTTTTCCCAAGAAAATATAATCAGGGAAAGATGCATATTTTATAATTGAATGAGAAAAATCGAGTTTTCCTAAAAAGAGCTAGAAACAGCACAGTCAGACACAAACGTGTTTTAATAAATTTCCCTTATAGGTTAGTCACTCAGACGTACTGGTCAGTGGGTACGCTTTAAAACTGTTACTGTAGCTCGGCGGAGCTGATAGACTGGGTTCGATTCTCGACAGAGACTTTGTTTTTCCAAAATGTGATTTTTATTCAAAACCCGAACCCAAAAACTGAAATATAATCTAAGTCCTCTACTAGACAGTTAATCACTTTGGTCATTCTGGTTATTGGGTGCAGTTTGGTGATGTTACTGTTCACCGCGGAGCCACTGTGCGTGGGTTCGATCCGACCTCTAGCTAGTTTTTTAGTTTTTTTTTCCTTCATATTTTGGATATTTCTAAGGGTTTTTGGTGTTTAAAAAATTGAGAAAAATATTAGAAAATTTTCTAAAAATACCTAGACTGCATACAAATTATTTCCTGAATATTTGAACTATTATAATGCAAATTAGAAGTAAATTTTTGAGAATAAAAATTAATAAATTTTTGGATATGATTCTTTTTGTAATTAAAGATACAAAATAATTTGTTGAACATAGAGAAAATTGTGAAGAGTTCAAAAATGAGAATTTGACACATAAATTATTGAGTAAAATTTAATGTAAGATTGTTTAAGATCATTCAAGTTGTGCATGAAAAATAAATTGAAAAGGAACATGATGCAATGTGAAATTTTGTGAATATGTATACTCTCATTTTGATGAGCATGAAAAGAGAATTGAGACTAGAATTTTAGCTAAGCCCTTACGTCGGCAAGAATGAAAGTTTTGAAAAGAGAAATGTGTTAAATAAAGACCAAGTTTGGGTTATGGTTAATGATCGATAATTTAAGACTGATGTAGAGGTAACGCAAATTCTAGAGTATTGATTTTTAATCATGATTCAATTATCTAAGGATTAGACACATAGTGGAGATGTGATGAAAGTAAGAGAAAAATATAAGTACGAGGGCCATTGGATCTGCGGTGTGAGAGTGTTCACAGGATGTCCTCATGATGCGTCAAGTCAGGGTGTGGATACTACTCTAGGATATCGTACCGGTGGCGACGCTTGTGGAGTGTTTGGTGACTACGGGTGGTGCCATTGTCCATAGCGGAGGTGAATTGTCTACATGATTCCTGCATGATGCATCATGTGTCAGTGCGTGGGATTCTCTCCAGGATGTCTGGACATGGGCTCGTAACTCATAGAACACCTATGATACTTACCGTAGTTACCGTAATAGTTTAAATCATGGCGAGGGAGTCAACCCTACAGGATGAAGAACGATTAAGGGCTTGCCCTCGAATCTATGTAGTATGGGATGCATAAAATCCGAACAAGTGCGCATTAGTGTCATGTAATATAAATAACCGCATTAAGGACTAAGTGCACATTCACACACGACATCAATAGGATAGTCCCCCTTAGCTTTGCTTTGTGACAAGTGTGTGCTTTCTAAGAAAAATTGTTGTATTATATCCCAGCGTCAGTTGTATGCAACTGACGTACCCACAGTTTCTATGCAGGACAAAGTGACTGACAAGACTAAAGATTGATTGCTGCTTAAGGAAATGTTCAAGTTGTTATTTAATTCATGTATAATGTTGTAATTCGATTCCATTGTGTAAAATGTAATCATTGTTGTAATAAAAGTTTTTAATTCCTTATAAAATTATTCGAAGAGAAGTGTGAAGATCCTGTGGAACTTCGAATTCAGTCTTATTTGAAATTCGGGGTGTTACAGAGTGGTATCAGAGCCACGCTTCCAAGTAGTACAAATTTATAAGGAATGACACCCTAGAGTGAACATTAGAGTGTGAGTTAGGTATAAGATTTAAATGTAAGTTACTTACATTTGTGTTGCTTTATGATTGATGCTTCTTCTTCTCCTCCCTTTCCCAAGATGGCGAACCACCACGACCTAGCAGACGATGATGATTAGCACATAATCGAAGAGGACTACTACCCCGGACAAGGAGATTCTGACGAAGAAGATCCCGAGGAATATGAAGGAGAATTGCCCGAGTCCCGAGAGATCACTCCACCTCCGAACTCCTCGGACATTTCATCCGACGAGGAAGACCCAGATCGGGGAGATCTCATCAAGACCCTTTAGAGTCAAGTGGAGACTCAGAGGGAGAGAGCGGAGCTATTGCAAGCACAGCATGTGAAGTGCAAGGAGAATATTGCAATCCTTAGTCATCGTGTTTGGGAACTCGAGAAGAGAAAGAACACGTACGATGTACTGAAGGAAGAAGTGGCAGAACTACGGGAAGAGCTTAGGGAAGCCCAGAGAAACCGTAGGGATTAGAATGTTATATCTTCTCAATGCTTTTGCTTGATGTTAGACGATGTTTTTAAATTTGAATGTACATAGTTTAAATTCAATGAAATAAAAGAAGTTATTTTAAATTCATATTTTCTACTTCGAATTTAATGGATACTTTTGAATCAGAATATGGCTGGAAGAAGATCAAGGAATGGAGAAGGACTCAGCTGTGGACTCGACTTGGAAACGAAGTTGGCTAGAGTCTATCAAACCCTTAATGCCATTGCCATGAATCAAAACCATAGAGGGATACCTGCGAATCCAGTTCATGAGGCATTCAAACTCGTGGATTCATTCAAAAGGATGAAGCAACCAGTGTTTGAAGGGAAGTCAGACCCAGATGCACGTGACAATCGGATTCGGTAAGTCGAGACTATCTTTGAAGTCTTGGAAACTCCAGAAGGTAGCAAGGTGAAGTTGGCTACTTTGCAGCTTGAGAAGGATGCAGCTGCGTGGTGGCAGTCGATGAAGCTGACTATGAGAAATAGTGTTTTTGGCTGGGAGAAATTCTTGGAGGAGTTCTGCGGTCACTACTTTCCATCTGATGTCCAAGAGAAGAAAGCGATGGAGTTTCTAGCACTGCAGCAGGAAGGCATGTCTCTCTAGGAGTATGAGATAAGGTTTACTCAACTTTTGAGATATGCGCCCGAACTTGTGATGGACGAGGCAAAAAAAGCTTAGAAGTTTAAGCACGGATTGAGACCGAGTCTGAGATCAAGGTTGATACCCCTCGGTATCAGGAGATTTGACAAGTCAAGCGAGCTGCAGCTACTGAGACGGATATGGAGCAGTTCCATGCTGTTCAGAACTGGAGGAACAACTGGAATGTGGGGAAGAGGCCCGTAATTTCTGGGAATATCAGAGGGCAGCCACCGGCTCAAAGGTTCAAACCTACTGGGGTGAACGCTGTCAATGTGGTTGGAAGACCCGGAAATGGTTAGGTGAGACCTCCTGTGACTTGTTTCATCTGTGGAGAGACATGCCACTACAAATCTCATTGTCCTAAGCTACGAGATGTCATTCGTAATGGACCAACGCAGTAGGTCGGAAAGAAGCCGTACTAGCAGGGGCGAGTATTTGCTTTGACTGAAGCCGACGCTGATGAAGTGGATCATGTCATTACTGTCACGGGGGAGGATGTTTAGAAGTATTCTGTTGTTCTTTTCCCTATTTATTTAGTAAAATCGTTATGTAACGAGAGTGTGTTATGTAACAGGAGAATTTCATTTGAATGGAAAGAAATCTGTTGTTTTGTTCGATACTGGATCCTCTCATACTTTTGTATCTCCTAAATTTGCTAGTCTTGGGAGTTGAGCCGAAGATTGTTCCAGGCAAGGTCTTAGCAGTAGCTACTCCATCAGGTGAGACTTTAACCATTATCGGTATTATGCGGACAGCGAGATCGTGATTAGAGACAGGATTTTCGGGATTGATCTGATCGAGCTGAATATCCTACGGGTCGATGTTATCATTGGCATAGATTGGATGTCGGTGTACAGTGCGAACATCGAGTGCAAGACCAAGGAAGTAATAGTGAAGGCTCCAGGAGGCCTTGAAGTCATTTTCCAAGGAAAGAAGAGATGTTCAGATTTGGTGGCAGCTATCAGCAAGAAGAAGGTTCCGTGGAGGTGCAACAAATTCCATTGGTTCGGGATTACCCGACTGTGTTCTTAGAAGATTTGCCCGGGTTACCCCCGCATCGTGATGTAGAGTTCAGCATCACTATTCAGCCTGGGAGTGCACCCATTTCTAAGGCACTGTATAGGATGGCGCCTGTAGAGCAGGATGAGATCAAACGGCAGATTGAGGAACTGTTGGAGAAAAACTTTATTCAACCGAGTGCATCACCCTGGAGAGCACCGGTGCTGTTGGTAAAGAAGAAGGATGGGTCGATGAGGATGTGCATTGATTACCGAGAGATGAATAAAGTCACTATTCAAAATAAATATCCAATTCCACGAATTGATGACCTATTCGATCGTTTACAAGAAGCAGCTGTTTTCTCTGAAATAGACCTTCGATTGGGATACCATAAGGTTCGAGTGAAGATGGAAGATGTTCTTAAGACTGCATTTAGAACTCGACATGGGTATTACAAATTCTTAGTTATGCCATTTGGAGTGACTAATGCACCTCTTTATGGACATGATGAACAGAGTTCTGAGGTCGTTCATTGATTCCTTCGTCATAGTATTTATCGATGATATTCTTGTGTCTCCAAGTCGGAGGAGGAGCACACTGAGCATCTGGCTGAAGTTCTGAAGAAGCTTCAGGAACATGAGTTGTATCCCAAGTTATCCAAGTGCGATTTTTTGAAAATCTGAAGTGGCATTCCTGGGTCATATCTTTCTAAGGAGGGAGTGGCAACTGATCCTCAGAAGATAGAGGCAATGAGGGATTGGTCAAGGCCTACTACAGTGAAGAAAATCAGAAATTTTCTTGGGCTAACTGGATATTACAAGAGGTTTATCCAAGGCTATGCTTAGATAGACGTGCCGCTCACTGGTCTGACCATGAAGAATGTGAATTTCAAGTGGATCGAGCAGTGCGAGGCAAGCTTTCAGGAGTTGAAGGAGAAACTGACTACTGCTCCCATTTTGGCTTTGCCTAGAGCAAGTATTGAGTATGATGTTTAAAGCGATGCTTCACATCGTGGGCTTGGCTGTGTCTTGATGCAAGAAGGTAAAGTGATCGCTTATGGGTCTAGGCAACTAAGACTGCATGAGAAGAATTATCCGACTCATGATCTGGAGTTGAATGCGATTATCTTTGCCTTGAAGCAATGGAGACATTACATGTACGGTGAGAAATTAAACAAGTACACGGACCACAAAAGCTTGAAGTACATCTATCAGCAAAAGGACCTGAATCTGAGACAACGGAGATGGCTGTAAGTACTTGAGGACCTTCGTCATGAGATTAAGTACCATCCTGGGAAGGCTAATGTTGTTGCTGATGCACTTAGCCGTAAAAGAAGTTTGGCCTGTTTGATTACGACTCAGAGGCATCTTGCAAAGGAGTTGGATCGAACTGGTATGAAGTTGTTGTGCAAGGCTTGGGATCATCTTTAGCTCAGTTGAGGCTTCAGCCTACGCTTAATGAGAGGATTATAGCAAGTCGGAAGGAAGATGCAGAGATTCAGAAGATGAAGGACCAGGTTGGTGCTTGTAGGTTGTCAGAGTTTCTGATCAGGGATGAAGTATTGTGGTTTGGAGAGAGGCTATGTGTTCCGGTTCAATCAGATTTGAGGGAGAATATTGTTCAGGAGGCACATGCTACTCTTTTTTCAGTACATCCTGGGAGTACTAAGACATCAAGCAACATTTCTGGTGGTCAGGTTTGAAGCGGGATGTGGCTGAGTTTGTGGCGAAGTGTGAGATCTGTCAACAGGTGAAAGCCGAGAATCAGAATCCCGAAGGTTTATTGCAACCATTACCTATTCCGGAGTGGAAGTGGGATAACATCAGCATGGATCTCATCACGGGTTTTCCCAAGAGTTCGAAGGGTAATTATGCGATTTGGGTCATAGTCGATTGACTAACCAAATCAGCTCACTTCTTGGCTATGAAACTCACTTCGACTATGGACAAGTTAGCCGTGCTGTATGTTGGGGAGATCTTCAGGCTTCATGGTGTTCCGTTGACCATTGTGTCTGATCGAGATACGTAGTTTATTTCGCATTTCTGGAGGAGTCTTCAGACAGCTTTGGATACTAAGACGGATTTTAGCACTGCCTTCCATCCTCAGACTGATGGACAGACTGAGAGGGTCAATCGGGTTCTGGTGGATATGCTTCGGTGTTGTGTTCTAGATTTTGGAGGCAGTTGGGAAAGGCATCTGGCTCTTCTAGAGTTTGCCTACAACAACAGTTTTCAGAC
The DNA here is from genome assembly GCA_017893485.1 of Hemerocallis citrina. Taxonomy (NCBI): domain Eukaryota; kingdom Viridiplantae; phylum Streptophyta; class Magnoliopsida; order Asparagales; family Asphodelaceae; genus Hemerocallis; species Hemerocallis citrina. Next base: position 101,416 of record JACEHZ010000415.1, read on the forward strand.
TAGTATTGGGATGACGCCATACGTAGCTCTGTATGGCAGGAAGTGCAGAACACATGTTTGCTAGTTTGAAGTTGGGGAACGACTGTTGTTTGGGCCCGAGATCGTGCAGCAGACCTCTGAAAAGATCGTTTTGGTCAGAAAGAGGTTGGTGGATGCTCAGAGTAGGCAGAAGAGCTATGCAGACAACCGGAGGAGGGACCTTGAGTTCGAGGTTGATGATTTTGTCTTTCTGAAGGTATCACCTAGTAAAGGTGTGATTCGCTTCGGCAGAGGTGGGAAGTTAGCACCAAGATTCATAGGCCCATACAAGATATTGAAGCGGACTGGGAAAACTGCTTACCGGTTGGAGTTACCGAAAGAGTTGTCTCAGGTACACAATGTCTTCCATGTGTCTATGCTGAGAGGTTACATTCCAGATCCAAGTCACCATTTGCCTGAAGTGCCTGAGGGTTTGCAGCTGTATCTGAGTTACATTGAGCTACCGGTTGAGATCGTGGGCCGTCGGGAGAAAGTCTTGAGGAACAAGACGATACCGATGGTCAAAGTAGTCTGGAGAAGCCAGTTGGTTGAGGAGGCTACTGGGGAATCCGAGGAGAGGATGTTGACGGATCATCCTGAGCTCTTTGTTTGTTTTGTATTTGTTTTCTTTCTTGTTGTGTTTTGTTTTTCTCACTCTTTAAGCGTAGTTCCGAGGACGGAACTATTCTAAGGAGGGAGTGCTGTAACATCCTGAATTTTCAATTATAATTAAATAAGAGTTTGTGTGATTTCACGTGTTTTACACGTGCAAATTTATGTACATTTCCCCCTAAAAATTATTTATTTTCATATCATGAACAAGTATTTCAATTTTTCTCTTTTTAATTTAAAAGTCTATTTAAACAATAGGCCTAATTTTCTAACTTTAGCCCACACTAATTAATTTAATTATTTTTAATTAGAAGCCCATAGAATTTTAGCTCACTAGATTGAGCCCACTGATTTAATTCTCTTTTAATTAACACAACTTGTAGGGTAGACTTGTTTTTGTAACAAATTAATTAAATTAACATGAACAACTAGTAACTATGGGTGTATTGTGTGACACGTGCATTGCACTTGCACGTGCCATGTGCATGGGAGATGTAAGCCGGATGGCTTCAAGAAAGTGGGAGAGATGGAGTGTGTGGATGGGTAGTTGTGTGTTCATGGGTAGTTGTTCTAACTCCCTAATACATCCTAGCCCCTAATCTACATCCATCTAGATCAATCTTGGCCCTCCATTTTGCTTTGAAAAAAGTATAAATACCCCATCATTCTCTTCATGAAATGCACTAGAAAAATTTACAAGAGAAAAAGAAAGAAAAGAAAACTAATTGTGAGAAAAAGATTGAGAGCAATTGTGAGTAAGAAGATTGAGAGAGTTGAGTTGTGTGTTCTTGCACCTAGAGGAGGCCGGCCAAACATCTAGAGGAGAGGAAATGCTCGGGTTCCATCAAGCAAGGAGGAGAAGGCGCTTTTGGTGGCACAATCTAGGAGGAGAAGGAACCGTTCGTGTGTTCAAGGAGATTTCTAGGAGCTTTCTCATTGTTTTCCTTCATAAAGGTGGGTGATTTCTCAAGCTTCTACTTTAGATACCATGCTAGGGATTGAAATTGTGATTATGTTAGAATGAGTAGGAAAGATTGCCATACATTTGTTTAAAGAGATTAAGAAGAAAAGAACATTAATTGATCTACATGAATAAATTAGAATGTGTAAATGAGGATGTGTTATGATGGCTTGGTAGTATATTTGCATGGTAAAATGAATGAATCTTGATTTTTATGAAAATTTGCTTATGCAAGAATTGTAGAATACAATGTGGTAAATGTGTTTATGGATAAATTAAAGAATGTAAATTAGTATTCATGGGATATTAAATAGATTGAATTGTGTAAAAAGCGTGTTTATTTGCCATATGCAAGTAGTGTTGTAGTCACTTGATTTATTATCCATATTGTCTCTTGAAACATAAGAAAATGGTTGGTTTGTGAAATAGGACTAAATTAAAGAGTCTAATTTTGGTAAAGAATGAAAGAGAGAAAAACCATTTTGAACTCATTATGATTGAGGGGGAAATTATTGATAAAAGGATTCTTATAAAAAGAAATGCTTCTATGTCGAAATGTATTTATTTTGATCCATTGTTTAAATAAACTAAGGAAGAAATAATCCTTTATACTTAAAATGAGTTTTATACAAATTATGAAAGTACAAGCTACTGTTTTTTTTTTCAAGAAAATATAATCAGGGAAAGATCTATATTTTATAAGAACAATTTGAATGAGAAAAATCGAGTTTTCCTAAAAAGAGCTAGAAACAGTACAGTCAGACACAAAAGCGTTTTAATAAATTTCCTTTACTGGTTAGTCACTCAAACCTACTGGTCAGTGGGTGCGCTTTAAAACTGCTACTGTAGCTCGGTGGAGCTGATACCCTGGGTTCGAGTCTGGACGAAGACTTTGTTTTTCTAAAATGTGACTTTTATTCAAAACCTGAACCCAAAAACTCAATTATAATCTAAGTCCTCGACTAGACAGTTAGTCACTTTGGTCATTCTGGTTATTGGGTGCGGTTTGGTGACGTTACTATTCACCACGGAGCTACTGTGCGTGGGTTCGATCCGGCCTCTGGCCAATTTTTTAGTTTTTTTTTTCTTCTTATTTTGGATATTTCTAAGGGTTTTTGGTGTTTAAAAAATTGAGAAAAATATTAGAAAATTTTCTTAAAATACCTAGACTTCATACAAATTATTTCCTGAATATTTGAACTATTATAACGGGAATTAGAAGTAAATTTTTTAGAATAAGAATTAATAAATTTTTTGGATATGATTCTTTTTGTAATTAAAGATACAAAATAATTTGTTGAACATAGAGAAAATTGTGAAGAGTTCAAAAATGAGAATTTGACATATAAATTATTGAGTAAAATTTAATATAAGATTGTTTAAGATCATGCAAGTTGTGCAGGAAAAATAAATTGAAAAGAAACATGATGCAATGTGAAATTTTGTGAATATGTATACTCTTATTTTGATGAGCATGAAAAGAGAATTGAGACTAGAATTTTAGCTAGGCCCTCACATCGACAAGAATGAAAGTTTTGAAAAGAGAAATGTGATAATTAAAGACCAAGTTTGGGTCATAGTTAATGATCGATATTTTAAAACCGTTGTAGAGGTAACGCAAATTCTAGAGTATTGATTTGTATTCATGATTCAATTATCTAAGAATTAGACACATAGTAGAGATGTGATGAAAGTAAGAGAAAAACATAAGTACGAGGGTCATTGGATCTGTGGTGTGAGAGTGTTGATGTCCTCATGATACGTTATGTCAGGGCGTGGATACTATCCCAGGATATCGTACTGGTGACGATGCTTGTGGGGTGTTTGGTGACTACGGGTGGTGCCATTATCCATGGCGGAGGTGAATTGTCCACAGGATGCCTGCATGATGCGTCATGTGTCAGTGCGTGGGATTCTCTCCAGAATGTCTAGACATGATCTCGTAACTCATAGAATACTTAGGATACTTACCGTAGTTACTGTAATAGTTTAAATCATGGCGAGGGAATCAACCCTACAGGATGAAGAACGATTAAGGGCTTGCCCTTGGACCTATGTAGCATGGGATGCATAGAATCCGAACAAGTGCATATTAGTGTCATGTAATATAAATAACTGCATTAAGGACTAAGTGCACATTCACACACGATATCAATAGGATAGTCCCCCTTAGCTTTGTTTTGTGACAAGTGTGTGCTTTCTAAGTTAGTGAAATTGATGTATTATATCCTAGCGTCAGTTGTATGCAACTAACGTACCCATAGTTTCTATGCAGGTCAAAGTGACTAACAAGACTAAAGATTGATTGATGCTTAAAGAAATGTTCAAATTGTTATTTAATTCATGCATAATGTTGTAATTTGCTTCCGCTGTGTAAAATGTAATCATTGTTATAATAATAGTTTTTAATTCCCTGTAAAATTGTACGAAGAGAAGTGTAAAGATCCTGTGGAACTTCGAATTCAGTCTTATTTGGAATTCAGGGTGTTACAATAACTGCTGCTACAGGATTACCTACCTCTCTCCCTTATCTCCCACTCATAGGCAGCCACGTATCACATGCGCTACTAGTGGAGTTTAAGCGGAGGGGGGGGTGAGTTTGCAAACTCACCATTATTTTTGCAGAAAACCCCTTATAGGAAAGAAATTCCTCCAAGGACTGAAACAAAAGGCTCAAGGACTGATATGCAAGATCAGAAACTTGGCGCTACCCCCTTTGAAGCTGCATCAAGGAGCAATAAGTGAAGGAAATCTATAGAGAAACACAATTCAAGAAAGAAGAGGTTTGTGTAGTTTGATTTCATGCATTGCTTTTTCTGTTAATCTTCTTGATAATGATTTTTCTTTTTAGTTTGTTTTGTTAATTAACACCACATAATCATGAAATTTCATGACTGAAGTATCATTCGAATTTTATTTCTTCTTGGATATTTGTTAGCTGCTAAGTTTGAAATATCATATCTAAAGAACTCATCATAACTCGATCAATTTTCTGATCTCTTTTCGCAGTTCATTGAAGAAGTTTAGGAAGGCTCCATCTAATCATCTTCAGCTTAGTTGTTCAATTTGGGTGTATCTTGTTCAAATTTTCTAACCACAGTTTCAATTTGTTTTAGATTCCTACTGCTTTTGGCCTCAAGGATTTAATTCTTTGTTCAATTCTGTGTCATCCTGAGATGCAGAATTCAAGCATCAACAAGCCCTCAATCCGAATTCGAGTAATCCCTCCAAAATCAAGAAATCGTGAAGATGAAGAACCTGCTGCGTCAATCTCTTCCACTCGCAGAGAAGGCAAACCTATGGTAATCGAGGAAGAAGAGTCTCATAATAGTTCAATGTCTTCAACTCAAGAAACCATCGAGGATCCCCCTGTATTTCAAGAATATGAAGATTAAGTTAATGAAGGTGAGAGTTTAGAGAGGCCAACATGCTGTGTTTGCAAAAAGCAATTCAACTTCGAATCAGCTCTTTTTCGGCACATGAGAATGCTTCAGGAAAACCTAAGAAGAAAAAATCGATCATTGGTAAGTTTGAGGCTCTACGAATTCGAGCAAGGAAGAGAATTTGAAGATGTTAGACATTATATTAGATGTTATATTACTCGTTTAGTTTTGTCCCATATCGGAATATGTATTAGTTTAGTCTTTGCTTCTTTCATATATATAGGAGACATTGTACTAAGTTATAATCAATCCAATAACACTTTCTCAATCTCTCTGTTAACCTTGTTCTGATGAGAACACTAATCTCTAATTTCTCTTTCCCTTACTAATCTCTAACCCTAATTACACAAATCCCTTATCTTCTTGCTGCCTTCAACAACAGCAAGAGCCAACAACAATATCGAGCAGCAACATCAACATCAAACTTAACTACAACCTTCAACAACAACAAGAACCAACATCAACATCGAGCAGCACACTCTCTCTTCCCGAAGTCAACTCCGGCGAATTTACCCACAACCCAAAATCTTCCCCACCTCCCGTCGGGCAGCAACATCAACAACAACTCCTGACTCCCAAACACCCAAAACCCATCTCCTACTCCTACTATCTTCATCCCCGAACAACACTCTTCCAAATTACCCAAACTCCCGATACCCAAAACCCTAGCCGCCTCCCCCATTCCACTCACGCTAGTCGGCCACTATTCTCCAGTAACCATACCCTCCCCGAAACCTTAGTCACCACCCTTACACTTTTCCAAAACCCTAGTCGGCCACTCTTCTCCAGTAACCCTACCCTACCCGAAACCCTAGCCGCCACCCTTCCACTCTTCCAAAACCCTAGTTGTCCTCTTCTTTCAAATCTCTTTAATTCCTAAACTTACCCAATCATAAATACCCATACCCTTTCAAACACCAAATCCCAAACACAACTCCTTACCCGACTCGTTTTTAAAAAAAAAGACCTAAACTCGTAAACCAAACTCAAACCCAAACCCAAAAATCCCAACAAACTAAAAAAATAGTAATAATTCCAACCCAAACCCAAAAACCAAACCTAAACTCAATTCAAACCCAAAAATCCTAACCTTGACCCTAACCCTAACCCTACTTCTCTCTACTCCCGCTCCGTCTGTTGTTGCTGCCACCGTCGCCGCTGCCGCCATTAATTGCCAAAAAAAGTCAAAAAAAGGAGTAAAAAATATTAAAAATTTGCAGGTACTAGTACTTCTCCAATGGAACCCCAGTTTCGACAGTATCTTTCCATCTCCACCAACTTCCCAGTTACTGCATTTTTCTCTTCACTCATCCATGATCCCGGCGTCAACACCAACGATGTCATCCCTATCCCTACCCCGCCGCTTCTTACGACACCAACAACAGTAGCAACATCCCAATCCCGACAACAGCAACATCGTCGTCCTCATCCCTGCCATAGTATCACCAATTTCATTCCTCGTTTCCGTACTTCTTCTCTTACTTCTTCTGGCATGACCGTTTCTTCACCTTTGCCATTTCCTACTGATTGGATCCATCTTCAGCAATGCCTCGCTCATCTAGATCTCAAACTCTTGGGTCAATCTGCCAATATTGGCCCCTCTGCCTCTGCATTCTCTGTTACTCCCAGTATGAATTCTTTCTGGATTTTAGTAACTATACACTACTTGCCACCAGCACTGCACTTCCCTCTCACTTTCCATCTCTTCACACAACCGATGGCTCACAACTTCTCACTATACGCTCAGGATCTAGTAGCTATCTGACTCTCACATTGCCTTATGTTCTTTATGTTCCTCATTTACCTATGAACCTTATTTTTCTTAGTGCTCTGTGCGATAGTGGTCTTGTCGTTATATTCGATTCTTTATGTTGTTCTATTACAGATTCACATACTAGACAGGAGTTTAGGTGAGCTAGTTGACATAGTCTTCTATATCATTAGGATTTTCTGCATGCACATAGATCTCATCCTAATTTTGCTGGTGTTGTGTCCTCTGATGCTGATCTGTGGTACAAATGTTTAGGTCATGTTAGTGAGTCTTGTCTCAAGACTTTAGCCCGTAGTGATGCCTTTGACCATCTTTCTTTTACACGTTTGTCTGTTTGTCAGGGTTGTCAGTTGGCCAAACACATAGCACTCCCTTTTAATAACAAAATCACTTTTCAAACCACTCATCATTTTCAACTTGTTCATTCTGACATATGTGGACCCTCTCCTGTACTTTCTAGCAAAGGCTGTCTCTAATATGTTCCCTTCATAGATGACTTCACTAGATACATAGGTTTTTCTTATGCGCCAATGATGAGGCTATCTCTATTATGTTCCCTTCATAGATGACTTCACTTGATACATAGGTTTTTCTTATGCGCCAATGGTATGAGATTCCTAACGTTTACCAGTTCTTTACGACCATGATTCACACTCAGTTCAGTGCGCATAAATATTTTTCAATCAATGGTGCTCGTGAGTACACTTGTACAACTATGAGATCGATCATTCAGTCTCACGATACACTTTTTCAGCAGTCATGCCCTCGCAAACATGAGCAGAATGGTGTAGCTGAACACAAATATCTACACATTCTTGAGACAACTCGAACTCTTTTACTCTTCTATCTATTCATCGTTCTTTCTGGGCTAAAGCTGTCATGACTTCTGTCAGTCTCATTAATATCACTTCCTCATCTACCTTATTTGGTATGTGTAACGCTCCGAATTCCAAAATACACTGAATTCGAGATTCCACAGGATCTTTACACTTCTTTCGTACAATTTTACAAGGAAATAAAAACTTTTCACTTTACATCAGAGTTTACATGAGATTTTTACACTTTACATTGTACAGCGGAAGCAAATTTACAACATTTAAATAAAGTACAACAACATTGAATAATCTTTAAGAATCTGTTCCTCTTTAATCTTTATCATGTCAGTTACCCTGCATACAAAACTGTGGGTACGTCAGTTTATTCAACCGACGAACATTATACACGGCCATCCTCTCTATGCCGGAAATAGTATAACTGATTTTCCATATTTAACAAACACAAACTTATTACATATCAAACTAAAGGGAATACCCTATTGATGTCGTGTTGTGATTGTGCACTTAGTCCTTAATGCAGTTATTTATATTATATGACACTAATGCACAGTTGTTCGGATTCTATGCATCCCATACTACATAGGTCCGAGGGCAAGCCCTTAATCGTTCTTCATCTTGTAGGGTTCAATCCCTCGTCATGTCTTAATCTACTACTGTAATTACGGTAAGTATCCTAGATGTTTTCTGACATACTAACTCATGTCTAGGTGCCCTGGAGGGAATCCCAACGCACCGATACATGACTCATCATGCAGGCATCCTGTGGTAATTCAGCTCCTACCATAGACATGACACCACCCGCAGTCGTCCAACACCCCACGAGCGTCGCCACCGGGATGGTACTCTGGAGCAGTATCCACGCCCTATCATGACTCATCATGGGACATCCTGGGATACTCTCTCGCCGCCAATCCAATGGCCCTCATACTCAATGTTTTTCTCTTACTTTCATCACATCTTCACTATGTAACTAATCCTTAGTTTAATGAAATCATGAACAAAATCAATCTTTTAGAGTTAGCCCTCTCACCACTACCGGTCTTATTTCTTTCATTTGACAATGACCCAAACTATTCTTTTCAATATCAATAATCATAATTCATCACTTTTCACTTGCCGGTGTGAGTTTTGGCTACACTCTAATTTTCAATTTCAATTCATAAATTCACATATTTGAGTTGTCATACTCAATAATATTTCTCTTTTCCAATCATGATTTCTAAATTATTTATGAGTCCATAACCATACATGGAATTCAATTATTCATCAAGTAATTCATCAAATATCATTTCCACATTAAAATCACATCACTAATTATATGGTCAACTGAGTATTCACAACTCATAATTGTCACACTATTCTTCAATAAGAATAATTCATACTACTTCACCTCATATATTTCCTTTCTTATTTATAATTCTTTTCTAGCACTTTATTTCAATTCTTTTTGTAAACTAAACTAGTATAGAACCATACAACTTTTCACAAATAAATTAGTGTAGAACCATAGTTCTATCTACACTTTTATTCACAAATATATACTTCATTTTATTCTAATACTTCCCAAATTATTTTTCATAAGTCCCACATAATTTTAGGATAATAATGACATTTTTTCCACAATTTTTAAGCATCAAAAAACACCCCAAAAAAATATTTTTTCCCACAATTAAACACTGGCCGAGACCAGGAATCGAACCAACAACCACAGGGTTCCAAGCCGCAGTGCTGACCACTAGGCCGATCGCGCCAAGCGTTATAAAAGAGCGCTGAGAGCATTAAATGCTCTCGGCTGTAGCTCTATTGATTTTTTAAATGCGCACAAAAAAAAAGTGTTGCTCACAGGAATCGAACCATCGATCTGTGCTAGCCTCAACCGCACACTGCAGCGAATAAAACCCACCCGACCACTTGAGCTATATGCTCAAGCTGTCTCAAATACAACTTACATTCTAATTAGATTAACTCTCTCTGTTTAATAGAACATTTCGATGTTCAAAAAGCTCTCATTTGATTTTGCTTTTACTAAACTTACTGTAAAATTCCAGATTAATATTCCCATAATAATTTATACTCCAGTAAATAAAAATAATTTTTCTTCAATAATTAAACACATATTTTCATACAAGTAGTTCAAATTATATGCTACTACTACCACATTTCTTTTTCGACATTTCTTATCAAATTTTAACATCAATAATCTCTATATTAATAATCCTTATATCAATTCTCTGTTTTTATTCATTTCGCAAATCCACAAATTTCAAGTCATTCCTTACCATATTATCACAAAAAGGTACATTCAAGTGCATGAAACAACATTTCGTCTACTAATAATTGCATATGGTTTTGCTAACAATAAATTTTTCTTTAAGCAATCCATGGCTATAATTTATTTACACACAACTTAAGTTTGATGATGGAATCACATACAATCTATTTAGCAACATTCCAATCAACTAATAAGCCATTTTTCCAATTAAATGTACTTTTATTAATCTTTTTCATGCATTAATATTTCAATTCAATCTTAGCATGCTTTCTAATTAGAAACATGGAAAATAACCCACCTTAATTAGAGAGAAATACAATTTGCAACACCTCCTAAACAAAAGTCCTTGCCAAGAGAGCGATCCTCCTCATCCTCGATGTGCACACGAGCCTTCAAGATGCCAACCCAAGCTCCAAAGATGCCGGCCTTCCCTTCTTGGTGCAACACAACTCTTAATCTTTTAACTCACTTACTATACTGCTAATAATGTATTTTATACTATAGGTCTTGGAGAATCAAAGAGTACAAAAATAACTAGGCTAGGAGGGAGAAGGGGGGGGGGGGGGGTATTTATACTAAAATTTTGAGTAAATGGAAGGCTAGGATTAAACTAGGAATTAGAAACAAAAGGTTAGGATTCAAGGAGGAGTTACAATAACCAACCATGATCAAGTAACCACCACCCATGACTCCACTTGAATTTTCATTTCCCTCCAATGCCAAAACCGGCCCACACCATGTGCATTTGCACGTGTATGTGCAATGCACATGCATGCAGTTGTCTCTATTTAAAAAAAGTTGTACATTATATTTTCTATAAAAATAATCTTTAAAAGATGTTCTACATTACAAGTTGTAATTAAAATAAAAATAACTCATGGGCTTTAGTTTATGGGCCAAAATAATAGTTATAAAAAAATAATAAATAAATTAGGTTTGGGCTTAAAAAGAAAGGCTTTTGTTTATTTGAAAAGGACCTTTATATAAAAGTAATTAAAGAGCACCTATTTATATATCATAAAAAAAATCATAAAATTTAATACTACCAAAAATATTGCACGTGCACACTACGTGCAAAATAAATAATAAATTTTCATAAATGAAAATAGGGGCATTACAGTATGACACCTTATGAGGCTCTTCATCACTCACCACCGGATTACAGTATGCTTCGTACTTTTGGGTGCACTTGTTAAGTCCTTCTCCCTCCCACTAAGCACAAGAACCTGACCGCCCGGTCTGCTAAGTGTGTTCACCTAGGTATCAGTTCAGAGCACAAAGGATATCATTATTTTGATCCCTTAGTGCGTCGTGTTCGTATTTTCTGATATGTCTCATTTGTGGAAGAGTCTCCTTACTAACTATCATCTCCTGAGGATACTAGCTTTCTCGATTCCCCAGTTTCCTGGCCTACCTCCCCGGACACATCTTCATGTATTCCCTTCGATCCCACTCATTTGGCTCCTCTCCCATATCACACAGACACTACGACTCATGTCCCTCCTACAGAGGCCCATCCCATACCACCTGCATCACCGTAGTCACATGCACCCACACCACTTGCATCCCCACCGCCGCATACACCCACCCTACTGACCTCACCTCAACACCCTGCACATCCACTACCGGTTCGTCAGTCTACACATACCACTTCGGGCAACCCACCAGCACGTTATACACTTGATACCATTGGTCCCTCTGACCAGTTTAGTTTTGCAACCCTTGCCTCTTACTCACCGGAGTTCCATACATATCTTACTACTATACACTCCATACGTAAGCCCAGAACCTATCAGGAAGTGATTCAATATCCCGAGTGGCGAGAAGCTATTGCAGAAGAGTTTCGTTCATTTGATCAGACTAGCACTTGGGATGTTGTTCCACTACCAGCGGGCATCAAGCCTGTTAGCTGCAAGTAGATCTTCAAGGTCAAATATCGACCTGATGGCTCCATTGAGCGGCACAAGGCTCGTCTAGTTGCCCGAGGATTTACTCAGGAGCATGACATTGATTATGATGAGAATTTTACTCCAATTGCACAGATGACTATAATTCACACTCTTCTTGTCGTTGTTACCATCCGTCAGTAGTCGTTATACCAGATGGATGTGAAGAATGTCTTCTTCATGGTACTCTATCTGAGGTTATTTATAGCATTGGTATAAATACCCGAAACCCGGACCCGACCCGACCCGAACCCGACATTGGACCGGAATCGACCCGGCCTATCCGGGTCTGGGTCCGGGTCCTAAAATGGGAACCTTTGTAATTTCGGATCCGGGTCCGGGTCCGCTCAAAAGTGACCCGACTCGGTCCCATTGAAAAAAACCCAAAAAACCAACATAAAAATAAATATTCTATCCTCATCCCTTCTATCCTTCCTCCTCAATTCTAAATCTTCCTCTTCCAAACTCAAAACTCATGCCTTTTTTTTTTCTCCTCTATTCTAAATCCTTAACTCGTCGCCTCCGCTCGCCGCTCACACTCCCACTCTTACCCGAACGGGTAGGAATATTTTAATAGGACCCGGACTCGGAACCGGACCTGGTCCTCACGGGTCCGAGTCCGGGTAGTGAAGGACCCGACCCGACCCGATACCAATGCTAGTTGTTTACATGAAGCCTCCTTTTGGCCTTACCGCACCTCCTCGACATGTGTGTCATCTACGTCGTGCTATATATGGTCTAAAACAAGCTCCTCGAGCCTGGCTTGAGTGCTTTCGCCATGTACCATTCTCTGTTTATGTGGTCAAAACCACATGAGAGGGTAATTTTATTACTATATGTTGATGATATGATTATTACTGGGGATGACTCCACAAGAATTGCATCCACTCAGAGATACCTTCATCAACAGTTTCATTTGAAGGATCTTGGTCGACTATGCTATTTTCTGGGTTTAAAGATTGCCCACGGTTCTCGGGGGATACTCATTTCTCAACAGAAATACACATCACCCATTATCTTCACTACATGTCTCTCTCACAGGCGAACAACTGATACTCCCTTAGAACTTCATGAGAAGTTTCATCCCACAGATGGTGAGCTCCTTCTCCATCCCACTAGATATTGGCAGATTGTTTGCCAGCTTATCTACTTATGCATGACCAAACCCGATATTGCTCATGCAGTCAGAATTGTCAGCCAGTTTGTTTCAGCTCCTCGATCAATTCACTACAATGTTCTTCTTCAGATCCTCAGATACATTCTGATATCTTCGGGGCACTATAACACGCTCATTATTCATGTCTTCTATATCTAAACTGGAGCTTAATGTATATTCTGATTCAGATTAGGTGGTGGATTTTAGTACCAAACGGTCTACCACATATTTCTATCTATTTCTTGGTGATTCGCTGACCTCATGGCAAAGCAAGAAATATACAGTTGTTGCATGTTTTTGCACAGAAGCTGGGTACAGAGCGATGACAGCTACCACTAGAGAGATTGTTCATGTTCGGTAGCTGTTATCAGATATGAGTGTCACTCTTACAGGAGCTACTCCTCTTCATTGTCATAACTGGAGTGTCTTGCACATTGTAAGCAACCTGGTCTTTCATGAGCGGACAAAGCACATAGAGATTGATTGTCACTATGTTTGTGAGCATTTTGAGGCAGAGACAATTTCACTTCATTCAGTGACCTTTTCACAGCAAACAACAGACCTTTTCACCAAATCCCACACTATCTAGAGATTTCGATACTTGGTGGGCAAACTCACACTGTTCGATCCACCGTGAGTTTGAGAGGAGGTATTAGATATTATATTAGATGTTATATTACTCAGTTTAGTTTAGCCCCATATCGGAATGTGTATTAGTTTAGTCCTTACTTCTCTCCTATGTATATGAGACATTGTACTAAGTTATAATCAATCCAATAACATTTTCTCAATTTCTTTGTTAATGTTAACCTTAGCAGAAGGATTTGACAAAGTGGTTTTAGTAACTGGAAAAAGAGGAAGGGAAAAAGGCCCACAAAGCGAGGATGCAATGCGTCTTTCTGGTGATATTATGATTCTTGATACTAGGATGTATTGGGAGCATACAGATAAAAAGTCGAGCATGAATCCCCATGAATTCCCCAGTGACAATGCAACAAATGCTGCCAGGATCCCTATGTTGATGATCTATTAGTCAGATTACCAGTACTTAACTCTGAATTCGAAGAGATTGAGGGTTGAAGGCAATGAAGGAAAATTTTCCCAAGTGTTTACTGATATTGGGATCAAAATAATCAAAAATAACCAAGAGAGAATAAAGCACATCATTCCGTACTCAGGAACGATGTTTTCAACTCAGGTTCCTGTGAAAAACCGAATCCTAATGCTGAAAAGAGCGTTCCAAATATAGAGCTCAAGTTTAAGAATCCGATTCCAACATCAAAAGAAAAAGAAAAGGGGAAGAATATCGTGACTAAAAACTTGAATGACAAAGACAGTCATGTTTGTGAAACCTTCCTGCAGCATGTCAGTTTGAAAAAGGCCAAGCACTTGGAGCAGGGCACATGACTGTTCACAAGAAAGAAAAAACCAAAATAGGAGGAGAAGGAAGAGCTAATAAGAAGAACAGTGATAAAGAGCATGAATGCAAGATATGCAGGAGAAAGCTTCTAACAAGACATACTCGGAAGGCAAAGAAATGTCGAAGATAAAGGTTTCGGTAAATCATGTTCTTCTGAGAATGCTAAGGAAAAAGGCAAAGTTGTGGTGATTGATGTTGGTGAAAATGCTAGGGAAGAATCCCAAAAGAATGTTGGTGAAAACGATAGCGAAAAAGCGAAATATGCTGGTGAAATTGATAGGAAAGATGCCCAGAGAATCGTTCGCGATTTCGACGTTAATGAATGAAATGATTATGGAGGATAGTGATGAAGGTACTTATTGAAAGCGTAATATTTAGTAATTTTGTGGTTGTAATTAGTACTCAGTCTGATAGCTTAAACTTTCTGGAATTTTTTGGCATTTTGTTGCATGCAACCAAACTGATGAAAGGTGAAACACAAAACAACCAGCTTTATTTACTTTGAATTATTATGATAGACCTTGGTAAAAGCCTTGTAATTTTGCCCCCTCTAATTCGAGCATTGTATGTAATTATAGAATATTTTGAGTTGACTTTATATATCTCTAATCTAATTTAATATTCTAATATTCTAATCTAATATTATACTGGGAGAAGGCCTTAGTGTCATTTGTGAATCTATCAACGCGTGCATTATACATGCATAACTATTATGAAGGAGGTCTCAGATTCGAGTCCTCATTACGTCATATTTTCTATTTAAAATTTTTTAATATATTAAATGTCACGCCCCGCTTCCCAAAAACACGGAATGCAAGCACGGACACGGCCCAACGAATGACTTGCATCATCCATTGGCTGTTATTGATCCAACTCAACAATATAACAAGTAATAAAACAACCACGCATGCAATAAAAGAATAATCACATAAATAACAATATTGGAAATTTAAGCATAAAAATAACCAACATTAAAATAACCCAACATCTGGAAATCTAATAAACAATATTCAGATCGAAGCCCACAATACAAAGAAATAGCATTTGTCCAATTTTATTAAAGTCATCAAATAAAACAACATTTATTTTAGCGACGCAGTAAAACAATTCCTTCACCAATGCTGCTCTCCTATTCCATCCGGTAAATCTCCTTGGATACTTGTAAGTTTCTCATCTAAAGAGAGGAAAAAGAAAGTGCTTAGAGCAAGTCGTGGACATGCAAGTGGAGAAACAGAGAAACAATGGCAATAGTGGTATAGCAATGAATTCAATAAACGATGAAATCAATAGTGTTGAACAGTGACAAAGCAATAATAGTATAATATGCAATAACTATGATTTATCACGATAACGATGAACAATATCAATAATGGCAATAATAACGATGACATTGTTCGATAAAAATAACAATATGCAATGATAATGTGATGAAAGCCTTAGGTCTATTATTTATTTTTAAATCCTAGCTACTGCACGTACTACTGTGTCCCATGTGTACCGTACCACAGGTTCGATGCATACAATCAATTTCGTTTAGACTAAGGTGCTAGATTCTATAGTTCATGTACTCGGGAACAATATTCAATAATGACCGATGACCGAATCAATCGAGATACTGAAGTCAGTAATCTGCGATTAACCGATGACCGATATAACCAATAGACCGATAACCGATAGACCGATAATTAGGGAAACACGGGCCCCTCTTCCGAGTATAGTTACTATGTCATCAACTATCCTAATCAACCCTTAACCCCGGCTTGATTTGCTTTCTTTATTCAATTAACATACAATAATGCGATTAATAAGGGACATTAATAAAGGTGACAAAACTACCCTAAGATCATGCAATATTCTATATACAATTTAATACACTAAAAATAACATTATAGATATAGTTATATATTATTACACATAAGAACCCAATTCTGGACAGCAGTAGGTTGTTGTACCAAAATCAGAATTTCCGTTGCTACAGGACAGTATATGTGGATCCGTCAGGTGGTCTAGAAACTAGCCTCCTGCCCGGGTCCAATGCATACTTAAAAGCTACATTCCGACAACGATAGCTAGGCAAAATTCAATGTTCTTTACGAATTTTAGTTTCTGGCTGGGTGTCGATGTTGACTAATTTCAGTTATAAAGTCAGTAAATAATCATTACAAAAATTAGTAAAAATAATTTTTAACACCCTAAGCATGTTATCTACAAATCTGGAATTTATCTTGGCTATATTTGATCATTAGTTCACTTAATTTATCAGCCTAACCTGGGATGTACATGAATCTGAAATTACAGCGCATCTGTAGTAAAAAGGTCATAACTCGGGCAATACAAGCCGGAATTCAAAAATTCCAGAGGCTATTGACATCTAGACACTTAGGGCTACGTTTCATTTTCAGGGAGTTTCTGATTTTAGTGGAGTTATCTAGGTCGAAACAGCACAATAAGATTCAGGTTGGCGTAATTTTCAGAATAGTCAACATGTTCATTTTGATTAAAACGGTTAAAAGTTAAGAATGATAAAATGGAGTTTAATAATCATAAATCACAGCGAGCCAATCCTATGTGAACATGGTAGTAAGGTCGATGATGTCTATAATTCTACTAATTACAATTCAACTAAACTATCAATAGCAATCACATGAAAAATCAACCCTAATATACAATCTACAATAGCTGTTCTTAATGTCATGAGATGAAATATGATAATGATTTCCTATTCTTATATTCATTAACTATCTACATGGGTGCATGTAAGATCCATATACTTTAGAGCAAAAAAGACGGCACGAAGTCGAGATTACCACTTGGATTCGCTCGTGTAAATCCGTGGTATCCCAACGATAGATACAATAACATTTTTCGATATTCAATACGGATCCACTTGCGGAATTCAATAAAAATATCGAATATGATACAATAAATATTCGATAAGAAATGACTTGCCTTTTTGACGATTAGATCCGAAAGAAAATAATCCGGTGAATTCCGAAAACTATGTGCAAAATACGTGCAAGAAGTCCAAGCCAACAACACAGCAACAAGAACGAATCTCCACACCAAGATTTGCCCGAACAACAAACATCACGATCGGGATTTGCTGCGCCAAAACACGAAACAGCGAAAACCCACCAATCAGCTCCTTCCTGCACACCGGATCCAGACAAACAGCGAATAGCGGAGATGGATTCGCTGTGGCAGAATAGCGAAACAGCGATCAGATCGGATAGCTGGGCTCGGATCTCGATGCGATCCAACGACCGAGATTCAATCCCGCCTTAATCGGCTGTTTCTTCTTCCTCTCGACAGCGCGAGTGAGAGTGGGCGAACGGCGCGATGACGGCGATGCGACGCAGCGGCGGGGTTTCGGACGATGTCCGGTTCGACTGTGGAGCAGTCGATGACGGTGACGGGGGCGCGCGTCGAGTTGACGATGGCGCTCTGTTTTCGAGTTCGAAATAGGGGAAGCGAGCGGAGGCTGGGTTCGGGTGCTGGCGACGCGAACGAAGGTCGGTGAGGTATTGGGTGATGAGGACGATGGTGATGGATGGGTTGGCGGGAGTTGGGTAATGGTGGAGGTGGTGACGAGAGGCAATGGTAAAGGTCAAAAAATGGGTTCGATGGAGGATGTTGAAGGCGATGGTGGGTGGATGCTATGGTGGTGGTGATTGACGAGGGGATGATGGTGGATGCGATTGCGACAAGGGCGAGGGGATGGAGACGAGGCGATTGGAGGCAGGAAATGGGTATGGTTTTGTTTTGTTTGCGGTTGAGTATGAAACGGGGAAGGAAGAAGGAATGGGAGAGAGAGAACGGGGTTTTTGCTGTATATTGGTATTAAGTTGAATTAGAGTTGGGGAGAGATTACATGGCTTAATAATAGGGATTTAGTTATCCAAACTTTTGGGAGTTACAGATCATGGGGATTGTGGGGGAGTGATTAGGAGAAATCATAGGGATTAGTCCGTTAGGGAGAGATTGGGGGTAGTTTGGGATATTGGGTTTGGGTGAGAGATCCAATAGAAGGTGGATATTGGGCTTTGGGTACAAAGTGGATCAATTGGAGGACAATTCACAACCCAAGAAGACAAGACAATTTTTATAAAATTAAATCTGAATTAAGACATACAAGGGGTAGATTTACAATATTCAACTGAGATCAGGATTAGATTATGAATAACATTAGGATAAATATTATTCAACACAAAATGCGACAATGAAGTGAATTACAATTACAATGGAGATTACAATTGGGATCAATAACAGAAAAAGGAAAAATGAAAACGGGAGTTACATTAAATGTGAATCATTCGTGCAAATTACTATCTATCTATCTATCAATAATATAATATATAAAATAAATATTATAATGGAAGAGTTGGAGTTGTAAATCTACATACTTACGTGCAACGCACGTGCAACTCTAACTCTCCCATTATAGTTTTCATATTTACTTTTAAAAATATATAATTATATTTATTAAGACATACACCGCTTGTGTAAATCACAATTTTTAATTTAATTTTTTTTTAAAATAATGCGTGCTTCACACGTGTATATTACTATAATAATAATAATAATAATAATAATAATAATAATAATAATAATAATAATAATAATAATAATCTCTAATATTATAATGGGAGAAGGTCTTAGTGTCATTTGTGAATCTATCAACGCGTGTGATGCGCATACATAACTAATATGAAGGAGGTTTCAGGTTCGAGGCCTCACTACGTCAGAGTTTTTATTTTAATTTTTTTATTAAGACGTACTGTAACCCCTGTTTTTGTAAATATGTATTTTCTGTATTTAAAATTTTTGTAAACTATTTTTTTGCTTTCAAATTATTTTGTTAAAATGTATTGTTGGATCTTCTATTAAAATCAATTTCTTTTTTTTAATCAATGATTTTATTTGTAACTATTTTCCAATAAATTTATATTATATTACATACCCTATTAGTATTGTTGTTATTACTATTTTTTAGTATTATTATTATTATGGTTATTTTTATTTTTATTTTTATTATTATGATTATTGTTATTATTGTTATTATTATTATAACTTTGATTGCCTATTTAAAAATCTATCCCCATTGTTAATTGTATTTATTTCAAATAATTTCCATATTATAGTACAAATATATTTTGTGTATAATCCCACTTTATATTGATTATTTTATCTCCTTATTGAATTTTAATAACCCAATACCCTGTTTAATACCCTAAAACCCATTATACTCAACCCAATAACCCATTTAATCCCTAACACCCATTACCCATTACCCCTTTAACCTAAAACCCTATAATGCCCAAACCGTTAAGCCCCAACCCGTTATCCTCTATCCCTATATATAACCCATCTACTGTTTAACCCCAAAAAAAAGAAAACCCTAATTACTTATACAGTCATTATCCCATACCTCTCCATCTTCCTGCATCTTCTAACCCGACTCCCGATCATCCCCTTCGTCTCCTCCACCGAGCTCCGACGCTCCTCCCTTGTGCCGCCCCTGTCCCGTCGTCGCGCCGCCATCCAGCGTCGCCCTCTCCCCCTTGCACCCTCCCCCTCCTACATCGCGCCCCACTGCAGCGACGGTGACTGCACCCGGTGCTCCCCTTCCTGTCGCGCGCTCCCTTGCTCCTCTTCCGCAAGTCAGCAGCCACCGCAGCCCAGTCGCTCCTCCACAGCGTCACTCCAACGTCCCCCCTGTGCGCTCCTACGTCGACAGCTGTCGCGACCTTCCTGTGTCGCGACCTCCTGCCGTCGCTCCGCTGTCGTGACCTCCTGTCGTCGCCCTCATCCCGACACCACAACAGCGAAAACCAGCCAGCTACCACCTCTCACCATTGCCAAAATGCCCTTCAGCAGCAACATCAGCGGCAGCGACCCCTGTCGCCGCCGTCCCCGTCCTGTCATGCCGTCACCCTGTCCGCCTGTCTGCAGTCGTCGAAGTCAGCAACCCCAACCATTAAGACCCCTGTGGTGATCAGCAACAGTGTGCTCCACTTTGATTGTGAGTCATTGATCATCTTTGATCGTGATCATTGAATCTCAGCCATCTGATCGATTGATCATCATGATCTCCTTCAGAGTGACCTGAGCCGTCCACTTGATCTTCATCTTGATCGCTTCTTGATCCGTTGATCTTGGCCGTTGGAGCTGCATTGATCATCATCATCATCAAGATCTTGATCTCGACCGTCGGATCTCTTTTGATCATCGCGATCGTGATCATCATCTTGTTCTTGATCTTGATTTTCAATCTCAACCGTCCAATCGATCGATCACACTTGATCTTGGCCCTCGATCGTCTCGTTCGTCTTCTACTTGGTGAGTTAAACATTTGATCCATTTTTGTTCTCATTCATCAAATTGTCAATCATGGTATATTTACTCTTTTAGTACTCTTCTAATTCTCATATATTTTATGTTCGATCTCGGCCGTTGGATTCGCTTGATCTTCATCTTGATCACCATCTTGATCAATGAGATCCCTGCTAGATCATGATCGTTTGCTCGTCGCCGTGCCGCTGGGATTCCGATCCTGTTATTCCCTATATCCAGATTGTTCTAACGTCATCTAAAGGCAAGTCATTTCTTATCGAATAGTTATTGTATCATATTCGAGATTTTTATTGAATCCCGCAAGTATATCCAAATTGATTATCGTATACTGCTTATTGTATTCTATCGTTGGGATACTACGGATTTACACGAGCGAATCCAAGTAGTAATCTTGACTTCGTGCCATCTTTTTGCCTCTAATGTATAGAGATCTTACATGCATTCATGTAGTTAGTTATTGATTATAAGAATAGGGAATTATTGTTACATTTCATCTCATGACATTATACACAACTATTGTAGATTCTATATTAGGGTTGATTGTTCATGTGATTGATAATGATAAATTGGATGATTGTAATTAGTAGGGTTATGGACATTATATATCATAATATCATGTTCATATAGGGGTAACTTGTTGTAATTTATAATTGTTAACCACTAATTCACCATTCATAACATCTTGATTATTTTTATGCATGAAAAATTAGATTGAGACCCTGAATTTACTGCCAACCTGAACATTGTCGTACTGTTTCAACCTAGATAATGCCATTAAAACCAATCACTTCTTGAATATGAAACGTAGCCCTAAGTGTGTAGTTGTCAATAACATCCTGAATTTTCAAATTCTGACTTATATTGCATGAGTTACAACTCTTTTGCTACTGCTGCGCTGTAATTTCAGATTCATTTACATACCATGTTCGGCTGATGAATTAAGTGAACTAAGGATCAAATATTGCCATGATAAATTCTAGATTGGTAGATAACATGCTTAGGGTAATAAAAATTATTTTTACTGATTTATACAATGAATATTTACTGCCTTTACAACTGAAACTAGTCAACACCGATAACCAGCCAGAAACTAAAATCTGTAAAGAATACTGAATTTTACCTAGCTACCGTTGTCGGAATGTAGACTTTAAATATGCATTGGAACCAGGCAGGAGTGTAGTTTCAAGAACTTTTGACGGATCCATATTTGCTATCTTGCAGCAACGGGAATTCTGATTTTGGTGCAGCAACCTACTGCTGTCAAGAATTTGGTTTCCATGTTTAATAATATGTAATTGTATCTATGATGTTGAATTTGGTGTATTTGATTGTATATAGTACATTGCATGATCTTAGGATTGTGTTGTCATCTTTTCTAGTGTCCCTTATTAATCGCATTATTATGTGTTAATTGAATAAAGAATGTTAATCAAGCCGGGGTTAAAGGTTGACAAGGGTAGTTGATAATATAGTGATTGTACTCGATATTGTGGGCTTTGTTCCAAAAATATTGTGTCGGCTAGTGCTATCGATTTATTGTTGGATTACTGACTGCAGTATCCCAATTCATCGTATATTATTTAAGGACCTATCGTGCCGACTATTGTTATCGTTATTGTGCAAGAAATTGCTATTGTTATCGTGCGAGTACATGACCTATAGAATCTACTACCTTAGTCTAAACGAAATTGATTGTATGCATGGAGCCTGTAGAATGGGATGCAGTAGTACGTGCATTAGCTAGGATTAAAAATGAATAATAGACTTAAGACTTTAATCACATTGTCATTGCATATTGTCATCTTTATTGAATAGTGTTATCGTTATTGTTATCATTATTGTTATTGTTTATCGTTATCGTTATAAATCATCGTTATTGCACATTGTACTATCATCGTTATGTCACTGTTCAACACTATTGATTTTATCGTTTATTGAATTCATCGTTATACCGTTATTGTCATTGTTCTCTATTTCTCTACTTGCTGTCCGCGACTTGCTCTTAGAACATTTTTTCTTCTCTTTAGATGAACAACTTACAGATAATCTAGGAGATTTGCCTGATGGACTAGGAGAACAACACTGATGAATGACTTGTGTTGCTGCGCCTTTGAATAAATATTGTTTCTCTTTTTGAACTTTAATCATTGAACATTGTTGTATTTGTGGGCTTTTGACCCGAATAATGTTATTGTCGATTCCAGATGTTGGGTTTATTTCATGTTGGTTATTTATGCTTAAAATTTCAAGTACTGTTATTTATGTGATTACTTCTTTTATTGCATGCGTGGTTGTATTACTTCATGTTTTATATTGTTGAGTTAAATTAATGACAGCCTATGAATGACGCAAGTCATTCGCTGGGCCATGTCATGTACTTGCATTCCGTATTTTTGGGAAGCGGGGCGTGACAAGATTTTTAGTGGTATCAGAGCCAGGTTTTACTCTAACTATTTTGGGGTTGGACCCTGATTGGTTGAGTTTAACCGGTTTGACTCAACAATATGTACAACATGCGTGAATCACATGAATAATTGATAACCAACATATAATCTGGATTCCAACATTTTTGATCCACTTTTGGTTCCTTCATATTCAGTTCCTTCATTTCTTAGTTGTTTCGTCCATTCCATTCATTCACATTCATTGATTCCTTACTGGGTATAATTTTATTCTTTGTGCCCATATTCCTTTGATTCTGGAGTTGTCCATTCTTTTCTTCCCACTTGGTTCGTCGATCAGCATCGGTGGATCTTCAACGACCCGTTAGGGGTTATTTAATTCCTACGTTACTGTATATTTTTTTGATATATTTATTTGTAAATTTGCTACGCTGCATATTTATGTTCTCATTCACTTTTGCATTGTGTTTATACATGTATTTCATTTCGTTTTTCTCCCTATTTTTATAAATCATTTCCACTACTACTATTTTGTGCTGTTGTGTTTGATATTTATAATCTATACATCTATTTTGATATTCCATTGTGTGACTTTCAACTCCATTTCTTACTTTTCTACTATTTTTTTTATATCACGAATTTCAAAACATAATATCATACTTAAATTAAATGTCCCATATCCCTGTGCATATGGAAGGTTACATCTTCCATTTTACCATTTCGGTGCAACCTAATGTCGAGATGGAAAATGTGCAAGTCCATGTCAGTGGAGGCAAATTGCAACTGGATGTCGGGGAGGCAAAATGTGCAACTGAATATCCAGACGGCAACCTGCAACCTGATGTCGTGAAGGCAAACAAGCAACTTAATGTTAAAAGGAGGCAAAATTTTCTACCTATTTGCTAATTGATATTTCAAGACTTTTTACTTATATAATGAAACTAATGGTAAAAAAATATTTTCTTTATGACATTTTGTTTATACAATTACACTTTATGTTTCCATACAATTTGAACTAGTATAGGCGATTTTACTCTATTTTGTGTTTACATTTTTTTCATTTATGTTAAGATTGAGTACATCAACTATGGTCTAAGTTTTCGTTCTTTTGTGAATTACTATTTATTGTCACCGTTTTCCAATTCTTTAACATTTTAGATTTCTCACTTACTTTTGTTTCCCGTCCTAATTAATGATTTGATGCTTACTGTTGTAATATTTAATGAACTCCTTCTAAGTCTTCTTGGATATATATAGTTTGGTCTATTTTCTCGTTATCCTTTAATGTGTTTTTCGAGTATTGATTATAATGTCAACATTCACTAATTATTATGTCTTTTATATTCATTGTTATTAATATTTTCTTTACTTAGCTAAATTTGTTCGCATTTCTATGTATCTTGACTGGTTATTTTCCCAAAATTATTTTTTTATATAACTTTTAAAGTTTGTGTTCCTTTATTGTTTGTATGGTTATCAAACTTTTTATATTTGAGTTTTATCTCTTCTCTTTTGACTCCTAATTCTATGTGAATAGTCTTCCTAATTTCTTACGATTGGAGATTAATAGTGTATTTTGACTTCACTTTCCATTTATAATTGATCGACTATATATATTCCTGTTTGATTTATTTATAGAGTTGATAAGCCAAATTCTTATTTTGTTTTATAATGTTATTATTATTGCTATGGTTTTCGTTATTTTTATTGGTATCACTATTATTATTGATATTACCATTGCTATTATTATTGTTGTTTTCATTATTTTATTATTGTTGTTAATATCGAATTACCTTCATACAAAAAAAATGTTGAACCCAAATTATATTCTGTCTTGCATTATTATTCTTACTAGTATTGTTAATATTTTTTTATTGTTATTATTATTGTTATTGTTATTATTATTTTATTATTATAATAATAATTATTATTATTGCATTATTTTCATGAATGTATTGAATCCTATTCTGACATTATCAGTATTCTTAGCATTTTTAATTTTATTATTATTATTATTATTATTATCACCAGTGTGATTATGATGATTTTCATTACTGCTATTATTATTGCTATTATTATTTTTAATATTATTGTTATTATTATTTTATTATTGTTATTATTTTCTATTATTATTGATATTATTATTTTTATTATTAATATTTATTGTTATTATTATTTTGTTAAAGCCTATTAGTTTTGAGCTATAACATATCTTTTAATTATTTAAATTGAAGCCAACTTTATTTTTATTTTGCATTATTTATTTATATCTATCGTGAGCCCATACTCTCCTTGATCCTGATGTCTTATTCTTGTCTTCCTGCTCGGTTTGTCGATTGGTGTCATGTGGCCTACAGCGACATGTATGTTGCTTGGGACATCACCATCGGAGTAGCGCAGTGGAAGCATGGTGGGCCCATAATCCACAGGTCTCAGGATTCTCTTGTCGTTTCTCCTTCCCTGCATTATTTGCTTCTTTCCATCCCTTGTGAATGTTTTCATCCGTTGACTCATTGGCTGGTCTAACTCTTCCTTGTCCATCTTTTCTTCGATTCCAGCTCTATCTATTTCTTCATCTCTTTGTCTCGTTATCTTGCAAGTCTTGTGTTGTTTCTTCTTCATTTTTGATACCGGTTACTTCTTTTTTGCATTCCATTTTGCCAACATGCACCCATTTATTATTTGATTCAATTCTTCCATGTTCATTTCTCTCCTTGATTTCAGTTCTACCTACTCCCTTATCTTGCTTTGTTATCTTGTGTTGATTATTTCCTTTTGATACTGTTTATTTTCTTTCTTGCATCCCATTTGACATTGTTGTTATCCACTTACTTCTTTTTCGGGTATTGCCACTGCTTTGTTCCTTCCCCATTAATTCTCTGTTTTGTTACCATTCTCCAAGTTTGCTTTTGCTCTGTCCTATGTACCGCCGAAGCAAATTTCGAGGACGAAATTTTGTTGTAAGGTGGGTATGATTTGTAACCCCTGTTTTCGTAAATATGCATTTTCCGTGTATTTTCTGTATTTAAAATTTTTGTAAATTATTTTTTCGCTTTCAAATTATTTTGTTAAAATGTATTGTTAAATCTTCTATTAAAATCTATTTCTTTTTTTTAATCAATGATTTTATTTGTAACTATTTTCCAATAAATTTATATTATATTACATACCTTATTAGTATTGTTGTTATTACTATTTTTTAGTATTATTATTATTACGGTTATTTTTATTTTTATTATTATTATGATGATTATTGTTATTATTGTTATTATTGTTATTATTATTATAACTTTGATTGTCTGTTTAAAAATCTATCCCCATTGTTAATTGTATTTATTTCAAATAATTTCCATATTGTAGTAGAAATATATTTCGGGTATAATCCTACTTTATATTGATTATTTTATCTCCCTATTAAATTTTAATAACCCAATACCCTGTTTAATACCCTAAAACCCATTATACTCAACCCAATAACCCATTAAATCCCTAACACCAATTACCCATTACCCCTTTAACCTAAAACCCTATAATGCCCAAACCGTTAAGCCCCAACCCGTTATCCTCTCTCCCTACATATAACTCATCTCTTGTTTTAACCCCCAAAAAAAGAAAACCCTAATTACTTATACAGTCGCTATCCCATACGGGCCATACCTCTCCATCTTCCTGCATCTTCTAACCTTACTCCCGATCATCCCTTTCGTCTCCTCCAATGAGCTCTGACGCTCCTCCCTTGTGCCACCCCTGTCCCATCGTCGCGCAGCCATCCAGCGTTGCCCTCTCCTCCTGGCACCCTCCCCCTCCTGCGTCGCTCCCCACTGCAGTGACGGTGACTACACCCGGTGCTCCCCTTCCTGTCGCGCGCTCCCCTGCTCCTCTTCCACACGTCAGCAGCCGTCGCAGCCCAGTTGCTCCTCCACAGCGTCACCTCGACGTCCCCCCTGTGCGCTCCTCCATCGACAGCTATCGCGACCTCCCGCCGTCGCTCCGCTGTCGCGACCTCTTGTCGCCGCCCTCATCCTGACACCACAACAGCGAAAACCAGCCAGCTACCACCTCCCGCAATTGCCGGAATGCCCTTCGACAGCAACATCAGCGGCAGCGACCCCTGTCGCCTCCATCCCCGTCCTGTCGTGTCGTCGCCCTGTCGCCTATCTACCGTCGTCGAAGTCAGCAACCTCGACCATCGAGTCCCCTGTGGTGATTAGCAACAGTATGCTCCACTTTGATTGTGGGCCGTTGATCGTCTTTGATCGTGATCATTGAATCTCAGCCATCTGATCGATTGATCATCATGATCTCCATCAGAGTGACCTGAGCCATCCGCTTGATCTTCATCTTGATCGCTTCTTGATCCATTGATCTTGGCCGTTGGAGCTACATTGATCATCATCATCATCATCATCAAGATCTTGATCTCGACCGTCGGATCTCTTTTGATCATCGTGATCATGATCATCATCTTGATCTTGATCTTCAATCTCAGTCGTCCGATCGATCGATTACACTGGATCTCGGCCCTTGATCGTCTCGATCGTCTCTGTAACCCCTGTTTTCGTTAATACGTATTTTTTTCAAATATTTTTTCGTATTTTAAATTCTTAGTATCTTGTAACTATTTTTTCTTAATTGATTATATTATTCAAACTACTTTTTTGAAGCCCAATCACATAACTGATTTATTAAATGATTTGAACCCCAAGCCCAATTGTTTAATTTAAGCCCAATCCTATAACTAATTTATTATATTATTTTTAAGCCCAGACCAACCCCAAATCCAAGCCCAATACTCTTATATATTGTATATATTCCATCCTATATGATTATATTCAAATCCCCACATTTCTGATCCACCCGTACACATCCCTTTATATTCCCCCACTATTCTTATTCCATAACCCCCACTTACATAACTCCCCATTATTATATACCCTATTTAATATATTTATTATATTCTATTTTATAAATTCCCCCTCCTTGTTCTCTCTCTCTCCCCATCTTCCTCTTTCCCCGTCTTCCTCTCTCCCCCTCTCTGTTCCAAAAACCCAACAGAGCCCTCGAACCCATTCCTTTCTTCCTCCTTCAAGCTTACCCGCCCTCGTCTCCCTCCGGCTCCACCTCTGCCACCATTGTCGCCGCTACCCTCCACCGTTCCTCTACGACGCCCTCTCCCTGTTTCATCCCCAGACCGAACCCATCACCATTACCATTTCATCACCCCCACCACCAGCCACACCCTCCGACTTCACCTGAGCCTGAGCGCCGCCGCTTCGCAACCCCCCTCTCCTCGTCGCCTCATTGCCTTCCGCCCTCCTCATCCTCTCGCTCTCTCTTCGTGCATCTCCGCACCACCAGCATCGTCTTCCTCCGCCCCTTACCATCTAGTCGCGGCGCCGGCGTCCGTCGTCCCCTGCGGGCCTTCCGGTGCATCGCCCTGCACCTCCTGCAGCGTGCCACGGGCCTTCCGGTGCATCGCCCTGCACCTCCTGCAGCGTGCCACCCTCGACAGCCACGACAGCCTCCACAGCGCGCCCCTGCGCTGTTTCCACGATGACTGCACCCCGCCTCTGTTGCCTCCTCCATCGTTCTCGCTGTTGTGTCGCTTCCCAACGCCAGCGCCTCGCCGCCAGCAATCAGCCGCCCACTCTCCCGCTGTCGCACCGTCATCATCCCCGCCGTCTGCTATTGATCACCTTAATCGTGATCGCGATCGCTTTTTGGTGTTTTGCTGTGAGGGATTGAGTGGTTTGGAGTGGGCTATTATGTTGTGGAGTAAGGTGGTGCTGTTTTGGAGTGTGGGGGATCCGATTGGATTCGTTGTGGTATTCGCTTTTGTGTGATAGGAGATCCGTTTTGCTATTTCCTGTTTTGGTGTGCTATGGATCTCGCTGTTTTGTTGTTGCACATGATTCGCACGTGCTCGCCCATGCTTCGGATCGTCGCCCGAAATTCTGATCTCTTTATTCTTGTACTCGGTATCATCGTCGTCGGTTATCAAGAAAGTATCATCTTGTACTATCCGTTTATTCTCGTACAAGCTTTCTCTGAAAAATACCGCAAGTATATTCTTTGACTCTAATTCGTATTCTTCTGTCGAATTGAAATCTGTTGCTATACATAATTCGTCGATCCCGTATTCGCATATGATCGTGAATACTTTGTTGCCACATGCATTACATGAACACGATTGATACACACATATATACTCTTAGGTTTATACATGATTATGTGCATGATTGTTTTACCCGTGAAAGTAGTCTCAATATGATATCTTGTTATTGTTGATTAAAATTAATAAAAGTAACAAGCCGGGGTATAAGGGTAAGGACCATAATAGTGGATAATATAGGTAAGTGTACTCGGAAGGGGGCCCGTGTTTTCCAGTACATGGTTCATGAACTTGTTGTATCTTGATGTATTCATGAAGCCATTACTCGGCTCATGAACTTGTTGTATTCATGAACCCACTGTGTGGTTCTTGAACTTGTTGGTATTCACGAACTTGTTTCGTGAACTTGTTACTTTATTTTCGTATTCATGAACCATGCTTGCTTGATACTTGATACCTAAATACACTGCTGTTGCCGCTAATTTCGGTGTGGGGGCAAACAGATGAATTTGTGAGTTCGTGAAAAACCTGAATAGCAAACACCTAACCTGTTCTGCCGGATCTTGACCGTTGACTCCCGCCGTTCACCTGCAAGGAAGTGCGATACACCGGGGTTGATCCCGGCGACGCACCCTCCGACGCTCAAGTCAGTAACCAGAAATGATTATGAAAGAGCGTTTAACTAGAAAAAGATTGATTACCTCTTAATGGAGATGGGTGAGGGGTATTTATAGGCGTCTTAGGGACTGGTTTTAGGAATGTAATCCCCGTGATTAGATAAGGAATATTTCCCGTAATCAGATAAGGCATGTAATCTGATAAGGTATATCCCCTATAATCAGTTAAGGGATTTAATCCCTAATCCCCAGTGAAAAGATAGCTGTGAATCATGGCCGTTGATTTAGATCTAATCAGGGACCTTGATTGTATCTTGTCGGATCGGGTTGGTAGCGGGTTGAAACTCGTACCCAGCTGATGTGGATCCGTTTGCGGGTTATTGGTTCTGTGAGGAGGAGACCCAGTACCCGCTTCGGACCCATTTGCATGTGAAATTACCGTTTTGCCCCTGAGCTTTAAGATTCGAGTCCGATGTGAACGGTCTCGATTTAATCCTATTTTTTAGCCATATCACGAGCCCCCCACTCCTAAAGACTGAGTGTAATCAGCCTTTGAGGAGTAGTTTAACTGTTCTAATGGCGTACGGGATTTTATCGGTGTTCTTAAGGGAGTTTGGAATCTTGCTCGGGGTGTAACAGTGTTATTATGGGCTTGTAAAATGCCCAAAAATATTCTCAGAATTTTCTGGATTTTTGGTGATTTTTCCAGATTTTTCTGAATTTTTTATTCATTTTCCGAATTAAATAATTAATTATCTAAAATATTAATTAATTATTCTAATTTAATAATTATTTTTTCAGAATTTAAAAATAATTTTTTCTGAATTAATAATTATTTTTAGAATTTTTAATTAATTTTTTCGATTTTTAAATATTTTTTTCGGATTTTTTAAATAAAAAAAACAATTAAATAAATAAATAAATAATTTAAATATTACCTGGACACGTGGCAGATTTCTGGCCGTCCATCATGACCAGATGAGCACGCATCGTGAGGCAGATCGCGATCTGGACACGTGGCGCGTTTCTGGCCGTCCATCGTGATCAGATCAGCGCGCATCGTGAGGCAGATCACGATCGGGACACGTGGCGCGTTCCTGAGCGTCGATCGTGTCGCGACACGAATTTTGGAACGATCGGACGGATCGTGTGGCCCGGGCTCTTTTTTTCTCCAAATACGAGTTCGGCACTTCGGCACTTCGGCGAAGGCACCCCGGTCGTTGAGATGTTGCCACGTGGACCGCCACGTGGCATTTTTTTTTTTTTTTTTTTTTCTTTTCTTTTCTTTTCTCTTCTCTTCTTTCTTTCTTTCTTTCGTTCGCTGCTTCTTCTCTTCTTCTCTCCTTCTTCGTTTCCACCGAACTCCCCCCACGCCCTCCCTCTTCTTCGTTTCTTTCTTCATTGAACTCACTTTCGTGCCGACTCGACCCCGCCACTCCTCCAGCATCATCTTGGCAGTGCTTCGGCAAGTTTAATGGAGCTCCGATGGTGAGCTCGGCAGGGTGGAGGAGCTTCGGCGAAGTGGGTCGGTGATTCGGTGCTTCGATGGCGAGCTCGGCGAAGTGGGTCGGTGCTTCGGTGCTCGACGAAGGGAAGAGGCGAGCTCGGAGTTGAAGGAGCTGTCGGTGCGATGGGTTCGACGAGGAGCATGGCGAAGCTCGGCTGTCGAAGGCGGAGCACCATGCTTGCGGAGTAGGGAGTTCGTTAGAGCCGTGGTGATGGTTCTTGAGCTCGGCGAAGGTGGTTCGTGAAGCTTGGGGGCGACGCTCGAGAAGAGGGAGGAGCTCCCTGTTGGGTTCGTTTCGCTCGGATGCTCGGTGAGGAAGAAGAAGTGAGCTGAACGGTTGCTCATGTGAGCTTGGCGATGAAGGTGGCAAGCTCAGCGATGGGTCGGCGTTTTGACGAGCTCGGTGCTTCGGTGCTTGACGAAGAGAAGAGGCGAGCTCGGAGTTGGATTCGGCACCATTGGAGCTCGGAGGTGAGCTCGGCAGTTGGGGTTGGAGCTTGGAGGTGAAAGCTCGTGGAGCTCGTCGTACGCGGAGCTTCGGGAGAACTCCGACGTTGGGTTCGGAGCTTGGACAAAGAGCTTGGCGAACGGGCGTGGAAGGTGGCGAACGTGGAGCTCGGAGAGAGGGAGAGCTCGTCAGCGACATGATGGGTTCGGCTCGACGATGCGCTCGGAGCTCGTCCGTGGTTCGAGCTCGACGGAGCTTGAGGAGATGATGGAGCTCGGAGCTCGGCGTCGTGGTCAGCCATGGCGGAGCTCGAGGAGGGAGAGCTCGGCAGTGACGTGATGGTTTCGGCATTGCGGATCTCGGAGCGGAAGAGGTCGGCGAACATGTGAGTTGGGTTTTTGTTTTGTTGGTTTTGCTTTTGGTTAGTTTTGGCGGGAGAGTGGAAGGGAAAAGAGGAGCTGGAGAGGGGTTCGGGTCGGATCCCCTTAACGGGTCCGAACCCGGCCTCTTGTGCTTTTTTTTTTTTTTTTTTTTTTTTTTTTTCTTCTCTCTCTCTCTCTCTGCTTCTTTGTTGCTTCGGCTAATGCATCTGGTTCGGCAGATCCGAGCACGGATTTTGAGGAGAATTTTTTCCCACTTTGCTGTTCGGTAGGTCGGTAGCTCGGATTTGAGATCCGAGCTACGTGGCTCAATCTGGACGGTTGATCACGATCGTGGCGCGAATCACGAGACAAGAGGCACGAGTTTCGAGAAAACGTTATCTTGTCGTTTTGTGATGATGTGGCGAGATCTGAACCGTTCATCATGTTTTAGCACGAATTTTGAGACGATCCGACGGTGAGATGGGTTCGGTCGAATTTTTCTCCATATACGAGGGTCGGTACCCCGTCACCTCGGATCGGCACCCCGGATCGGCACCTCGGATCATTGAGATGATGCCACGTGGCATGCCACGTGGCCCCTTTCTTTTTTTTGAAGGATTTGTTGGGATTTGTCTTTGGCGGGAACATGGGGAAGAAGAGGAGTGGAGTTCGGGTCGTGGGTTGATGGGTTCGGATCCCTTAACGGGCCGAACCCGGCCCCACGTGCTCCCCCTTTTTTTCTCTCTCTCCTCTGCTTCTTGTTCGGTCGATCCGAGCACGGATTTTGAGGAGATTTTTTGCCGCTTTAGCGGTTCGGTAGTTTGGTAGCTCGGATTTGAGATCCGAGCTACGCGGCTCAATCTGGACGGTTGATCACGATCGTGGCGCGAATCACGAGACAAGAGGCACGAGTTTCGAGAAAACGTTATCTTGTCGTTTTGCGGTGACGTGGTGCGATCTGATCCGTCCATCACGCTTGAGTGTGAATTTTGAGATGATCCGACGGCGAGATGGGATCGGTCGAATTTTTTCCCAAAAACGAGGGTCGGTACCACGGCACCTCGGATCGGCAGCTCTTCTGAGAAGAAAGAGGAAGGGGAGGAGAGGCATTTGGGTTCTCTCCTCTGCCTTGTTCTTTCGCATACTGGAGCAGAGGAGAAGAGGAGAAGAGGAAGGGGAGGAGAGGCATTTGGGTTCTCTCCTCTGCCTTGTTCTTCCGCACAGTGGAGAAGAGGAGAAGAGGAAGGGGAGGAGAGGCAATTGAGTTCTCTCCTCTGCCTCGTTCTCTCGCACAGTGGAGAAGCGGTGCTGGGAAGATCCTCGTAAGAGCCATGGGGAGACCCATTCTTTGAAGTGAGTGCAAGGAGCAATCTTAGGGGAGAGTTGTGCTCCAACCTCGTCGGGAAGAGCTATTTGAGAGACAAGTTTGAGGAGGAACTCTAGGAGAAAGTAGTGCTCCGAACTTGTGGAGAAGAGCTCCGCTTTGGAAGTGAGCGGAGTGAAGAGCTTGACTTGTAGAAGAGCCATCTGGACGGTTGATCACGATCGTGGCGCGAATCACGAGACAAGAGGCACGAGTTTCGAGAAAACGTTATCTTGTCGTTTTGTGGTGACATGGCGCGATCTGATCCGTCCATCACGCCTGAGTGCGAATTTGGAGATGATCTAACGGTTAGATGGGGTCGGTCGAATTTTTCCCCATATACAGCGTCGGCAATTCAGCACCTCGGTTCGGCGCTTCGGCGAAGAGAAAGGGGAAGGGGAGGAGAGGCAGTTGGGTTCTCTCCTCTGCCTTGTTCTTCCGCATGGTGGAGAAGAGGAGAAGAGGAAGGGGAGAGGAGGCAATTGGGTTCTCTCCTCTGCCTCGTTCTTCCGCACAGTGGAGAAGAGGAGATGTGTTGGGGAAGAAGGAGAAGAATGAAGGAGCTAAGATGGGTATGGGTCGGACCGTGGGTATCGGATCCGACCCCGACCGTTAGCCTCTTTTTCTTTTTTCCTCTTCATCTGCTTGCTTTGTTCGGCGAATCCGAGCACGGGTTTTGAGGCACATTTTCGCCGCTCCGCAGGTTGGTAGATTGGCAGATCCCGGCTACGCAGCTCGATCTGGACGGTTGATCACGATCGGAGCGCGAATCACGAGACAAGAGGCACGAGTTTCGAGAAAACGTTATCTTGTCGTTTTGTGGTGACATGGCGCGATCTGATCCGTCCATCACGCCTGAGTGCGAATTTGGAGATGATCTAACGGTGAGACCGCCTCGGGACGATTTTTTGCCATATACGGGGGTCGGTACCCGGGCACCTCGGCTCGGAGGGTCAGTACCGTTGGCCGAGGTGCTGAGTTGTCTGTTTTGAAGGAAGTGTTCCTTGAAGACTCGGTTGAGCTGTTCGGTAGCTCGGCTGTTCTGATGGCTCGAGCGTGAGGAGAAGCTTATTGAGTTGACGAAGGGGATAGGTCGATGAAGCTCTGCTCCTCGGCTCGGGAGGATGGGTCAGCATATGGGAGAGGTGAGGAGCTCTGAAGTTGTCTCTATTCTGTTTGGTTTTGGAGATTTTTGAAGAGGAGCTCCACTCCTAGGAGAAGAGGTGCTGGGAAGACCCATTCTCTGAAGTGAGTGCAAGGAGCAACTCCAGGGGAGGGTTGTGAGCTCCGAACTCGTTGGGAAGAGCTCCGCTTTGGAGGCGAGCGGAGTGAAGAGCTTGGCCTTGAGAAGAAAGAGGAAGGGGGGAGAGGCATTCGGGTTCTCTCCCCTGCCTCGTTCTTTCGCACAGTGAAGAAGAGCAGAAGTGTTGGGTACCTTTGGCGGGAAGACTGAAGAAGGAGAAAAATGAAGGAGCTAAGAAGGATATGGGTCGGACCGAGGGTATTGGATCCGACCCTGACCCGTTAGCCTCTTTTTCTTCTTGCTCTTCATCTGCTTAGCTGCTCAGTAGATGCATCTTGTTCGGCAGATCCGAGCACGGATTTTGGGGCACATTTTCCGCAACTTTGCTTCTCGGTAGATGGGTAACTCAGCTCGGATGGTCATGGGGGCAGTTCGGAATGGCTATCTTCCTCCGGCCCGTTTAAGGACGAGCCGGTGAAGTAAAGTCGAGCCATAGGACCCCGACCATCGTGAGGTTAGTTTGAGGGATGCAGGAGCAGTTTCGAATGGCGAGCTACTTCTAGTCCGCTTAGGAGCGGACTTGCGAAGCAAAATTGAGCCAAGTGTTGGACTCCGATCCATTCAACGGCTGCAGGAGCAATTTCGAACGGCGATCTACCCCCGGCCCGTCTGAAGACGAGCCGAGGAGGAAGAGTCGAACCGAGTGCTGGACTCCGAACCATTGTGAGGTTAGTTTAAGGGATGCAGGAGCAGTTTCGAATGGCGAGCTACTTCTAGTCCGCTTAGGAGCGGACTTGCGAAGCAAAATCGAGCCAAGTGTTGGACTCCGATCCATTCAACGGCTGCAGGAGCAATTTCGAACGGCGATCTACTCCCGGCCCGTCTGAAGACGAGCCGAGGAGGAAGAGTCGAGCCGAGTGCTGGACTCCGAACCATTGTGTGATTAGTTTAAGAGATGCAGGAGCAGTTTCGAATGGCGAGCTACTTCTAGTCCGCTTAGGAGCGGACTTGCGAAGCAAAATCGAGCCAAGTGTTGGACTCCGATCCATTCAACGGCTGCAGGAGCAATTTCGAACGGCGATCTACCCCCGGCCCGTCTGAAGACGAGTCGAGGAGGAAGAGTCGAACCGAGTGCTGGACTCCGAACCATTGTGAGGTTAGTTTAAGGGATGCAGGAGCAGTTTCGAATGGCGAGCTACTTCTAGTCCGCTTAGGAGCGAACTTGCGAAGTAGAATCGAGCCAAGTGTTGGACTCCGATCCATTCAACGGCTGTAGGAGCAATTTCGAACGGCGATCTACTTCCGGCTCGTCTGTGGGCGAGCCGAGGAAGAAGAGTCGAACCGAGTGCTGGACTCCGAACCATTGTGAAGTGCTTAGCAAGTTGTGGGAGCAGCCATGTAGAAGAGGCTGGGCTCCGAACTCACCTTTTAGCGAGTCGTGACTCGGAGAGATAGAGATGAAACGAGAGCAACAATTTCCAATGAAAAACGTAAGGTTTTATTGAAATAAGCTAAGTGGCTGCTTCAATAGAGCGTGCCGTTATTACATGTTGTTGGCCGGGTTACAAGCATCGGCCTTATTGAAAATCAAAATCCTACTTCTACAATAAGGTGAGGACCTCTTGGGAGGAGCTGAGTCTTGAAGCTCGGCGGGCCTTTCTGTTCGTTTGGAAGAGGTGGTGATCAGGTGAGGAGCTCGGCCCCCTCTTTTTGGACGAACTGGATCAGGTGCCCCCGCTGTATGAGTTCTTCGATCTCCTCCTTGAGAGCCCGACAATCATCCGTGTCGTGGCCGTGGTCCCTGTGAAAGCGGCACCACTTATCCTTATTCCTCTTCTTGCCAGGTGTATTCATTCTCGGGGGAGCGCGGAGTAGCCCTTCGTTGTCCACCTCCATAAGGACTTCTGATATGTTGGCAATGAGGGGGGTGAACTTCTCAAACCGAGGAGTCGGGCGACGCTGTCCATTGCTGTCCTTCTGGGATTTTTGGGAGCCCTCATCTTCTTCGGTCAGCTTTCGTTTCGTCCCTGAGGCAGACCCTCCGAAGCTTGGAGGGTAGGCGGCCTCTTCGGCACGAATGTACTTGTCACACCTGAGAAGGAGGTCGGCAAAGTTCTGTGGAGGCTTCTTAGCAAGAGAGGAGCGGAGGCTGGAATTGAAGACGTTGGATTGGAAGGCGGCTGTTGCGACGGATTGGTCGAGGGAGGCTATAGTCCTGGCTTCGGCTGTGAACCTCTTCACATAGTCTCTTAACTTCTCACCTTTCTCTTGCCTAAGTTGGAGGAGTGAAATGCTGGTCTTCTCCGTGCGCCTGCTACTCACGAAGTGGGTGATGAAGAGTGTCTCGAACTGCTCGAAGGAGAATATGGAAGACGGTGCGAGGCGGGAGTACCACTCTCGAGCCGGGCCCTTCAGTGTCGCGGGGAAGGTTTTGCAGAGGAGGGCATCGGAAGCTTGATGGAGGAGCATCAAAGTCTTAAAGCTTTCGATGTGATCGACTGGATCGGTCTCCCCGGTGTAAGTCTCAAATTGGGGAGGTTTGAAGCCGAACGGGACAGGTGCATCCACTATGGTTCGGGAGAAAGGGGGTTGGCTAGGACGTAGGGTCCTCCCCCTAAGCTCCTCTTCTCGGTTTATCCGACCCAGGCACCTTTCTACTTCATGAAGACGGCGGTACATGGCGTCATCCCTCCGACGGTGATCTGCCGAGCCTCGAGACTCATCTTCATACGAAGGAGAACGAGGGCTGCGGCGACGGTAGCTTCGGGAGCGACGAGGACTTGGGGTACGCCGGGAGTTAGTAGGAGCAGGACGAGGAGAGGGGAACCGTCGGCGAGGGCTTCGGACCGGGGGAGGAGATGGAGCCTTGGGTGCGTTGGTGAGAGCTTGTAGGATGGTCGCTTGGAACTGCTGGAACTCGGCACGGGTGATTGGTGCCTCCTCGTTCTTAGGCTGCTGCCGACCCACGGGGGAGCGTGGCCTTCTTCCGCGATGCTCGGGGGATTCCCTTCGCCCCCTACGGTTAGGAGACCTTCTGTAATTCCGGTGACGGGGAGATCGTTCACCCGGACGATAGTGGCGGGAGGTTCCCTCTCGGGCCCGTTTTTCGTCCAGACGGTGACGAAGATCCACGTCCTTTTTCTGCCGACTCTGAGGATTGTGTGATGCCATGGAATCCGTAGAGGCATTGTGTATGGAGATGCGGTCTTGGTGGAGAGGTTGCTTTCCGCGGGAGCCCCCCGCACCAGCATTCTGAGGTCCGGTCGGACCCTTGGGGGGTTGCTGATTCTGAAGGGGCTGATCTTGCTGAAGGGGAGGTCGTTCCTGCTGCAGAACGGGTTGGTCAGGGACTGGCTCCTGCTGATCGGCGGGATTGGGCCCACGGTTGGACCCCCTAGATTTGGCTTTTCTCGGAGGCATGGCTGGAGAAGATCTAGTCGACGGAAAGAGGAGGGGCTGCTATTCGTATGTTTTTCCCACAGACGGCGCCAATCTGTTGCCGCTAATTTCGGTGTGGGGGCAAACAGATGAATTTGTGAGTTCGTGAAAAACCTGAATAGCAAACACCTAACCTGTTCCGCCGGATCTTGACCGTTGACTCCCGCCGTTCACCTGCAAGGAAGTGCGATACACCGGGGTTGATCCCGGCGACGCACCCTCCGACGCTCAAGTCAGTAACCAGAAATGATTATGAAAGAGCGTTTAACTAGAAAAAGATTGATTACCTCTTAATGGAGATGGGTGAGGGGTATTTATAGGCGTCTTAGGGACTGGTTTTAGGAATGTAATCCCCGTGATTAGATAAGGAATATTCCCCGTAATCAGATAAGGCATGTAATCTGATAAGGTATATCCCCTATAATCAGTTAAGGGATTTAATCCCTAATCCCCAGTGAAAAGATAGCTGTGAATCATGGCCGTTGATTTAGATCTAATCAGGGACCTTGATTGTATCTTGTCGGATCGGGTTGGTAGCGGGTTGAAACTCGTACCCAGCTGATGTGGATCCGTTTGCGGGTTATTGGTTCTGTGAGGAGGAGACCCAGTACCCGCTTCGGACCCATTTGCATGTGAAATTACCGTTTTGCCCCTGAGCTTTAAGATTCGAGTCCGATGTGAACGGTCCCGATTTAATCCTATTTTTTAGCCATATCAACTGCCCTATAAAATCTACCACTAGGCCTAAACGTAACTGATTGTATGTAGCAACCATGTAGTAAAAGGATGGATGCATAAAGTGCTACCTAGATAGAAGTAATAAAAGACATAAGATTAACACGTACACTTGCATGATCCATTTACATGTACATGTTCATGTTGACTTGTTTACTTGATTACTTGATTACTTATTTACATGTCACTTGTTTCATGATGTCTTGTTCATGATCCTGTTTACATGTTGTATTTCTCCAATTACATGATTCTTGATTCATTGCTCTTTTTCCTGCTTCTTGTTTTGTTTTTGTACTTGTCCCGTTAGCTTGTACCACTTACGGTCCGTGACTTGCATTAACGGGTATCTTCTTGTTTCTTCTTTTTGGTATTAATGTACTTGCAGGTCCGGATGGAGAGCTACCAGAAGGTGTTGCTGATCAAGTATTTTAGTCTTGTTAATTACCATGTTATCTTTAATTCATATTTTATTCATACTACTCTTTATTGTATTCCGGGCATGTTTGACCCGTATCTACTTTGTATTTTCCAGCTGTTGGTTATGTATTGGACTATGTCATGTACTTTTGTTATCCTATTGTGATTTTACATGCCTGCGTAGTTTTTGTTGTTATCTTGTTATTGAGTTACCTGTACAGCTTATGAATGATGTATTCGTATCATTCTCTTGGCCTCAGTCAAGGGCTCGTATTCCCTTATTTTGGGAAGCGGAGCGTGACAGTCTCGTTCGTCTTCTACTTGGTGAGTTAAATATTTGATCCACTTTTGTTCTCATTCATCAAATTGTCAATCATGGTATATTTACTCTTTTAGTACACTTCTAATTCTTATATATTTTATGTTCGATCTCGGCCGTTGGATTTGCTTGATCTTCATCTTGATCACCATCTTGATCAACGAGATCCGTGCTCGATCGTGATCATCGTGATCGTTTGCTCGTCGCCGTGCCGCCGGGATTCCGATCCCATTATTCCCTATACCGGATTGATCTAACATCATCTAAAGGCAAGTCATTTCTTATTGAATAGTTATTGTATCATATTCGAGATTTTTATTGAATTCCGTAAGTAGATCCAGATTGATTATCGTATACTGCTTATTGTATTCTATCGTTGGGATACTACGGATTTACACGAGCGAATCCAAGTAGTAATCTTGACTTCGTGCCGTCTTTTTGCCTCTAATGTATAGAGATCTTACATGCATTCATATAGTTAGTTATTGATTATAAAAATAGAGAATTATTGTTACATTTCATCTCATGATATTATACACAACTATTGTAGATTGTATATTAGGGTTGATTGTTCATGTGATTGATAATGATAAATTGGATGATTGTAATTAATAGGGTTATGGACATTATATATCATAATACCATGTTCACATATGGGTAACTTGTTGTGATTTATGATTGTTAACCTCTAACTCACTATTCATAACATCTTGATTATTTTTATGCATAAAAAATTATATTGAGACTCTGAATTTACTGCTAACCTGAACATTGTCATGCTGTTTCAACCTAAATAATGTCATTAAAATCAGTCACTTCCTGAATATGAAACGTAGCCCTAAGTGTCTAGTTGTCAATAACATCCTGAATTTTTGAATTCCGACTTATATTGCATGAGTTACGACCCTTTTGCTACTGCTGCGCTGTAATTTCATATTCATATACATACCATGTTAGGCTGATGAATTAAGTGAACTAAGGATCAAATATTGCCATGATAAATTCCAGATTGGTAGATAACATGCTTAGAGTAATAAAAATTATTTTTACTGATTTTTACAATGAATATTTACTGCCTTTACAACTGAAACTAGTCAACACCGATAACCAGCCAGAAACTAAAATCTGTAAAAAAAACACTGAATTTTACCTAACTACCGTTGTCAGAATGTAGACTTTAAATATGCGTTGGAACCAGATAGGAATCTAGTTTTAAGAACTTTTGACGGACCCGTATTTGCTATCCTGTAGTAACGGGAATTCTGATTTTGGTGCGCCAACCTACTGCTATCCAGAATTGGGTTTCTATGTTTAATAATATGTAATTGTATCTATGATGTTGAATTTGGTGTATTTGATTATATAGAGTACATTGCATGATCTTAGGGTAGTGTTGCCATCTTTTCTAGTGTCCCTTATTAATCGCATTATTGTGTGTTAATTGAATAAAGAATGTTAATCAAGCTGGGGTTAAGGGTTGACAAGGGTTGTTGATAATATAGTGATTGTACTCGGTATTGTGGGCTTTATTCCCAAAATATTGTGTCGGCTAGTGCTATCGATTTATTGTTGGATTACTGACTGCAGTATCCCAATTCATCGTGTATTGTTTTAGGACCTATAGTGCCGACTATTGTTATCGTTATTATTCAAGAAATTACTATTGTTATCGTGCGAGTACATGACCTATAGAATCTACCACCTTAGTCTAAACGAAATTAATTGTATGTATGGAGCCTGTAGAATGGGATGCAGTAGTACTTGCAGTAGCTAGGATTAAAAATGAATAATAGACATAAGACTTTCATCACATTATCATTGCATATTGTCATTTTTATTAAACAGCCTTATCGTTATTGTTACCATTATTATTATTGTTTATCGTTATTGTTATAAATCATCGTTATTGCACATTGTACTGTCATCGTTGTGTCACTGTTCAACACTATTGATTTCATCGTTCATTGAATTCATCGTTATACCGTTATTGTCATTGTTCTCTGTTTCTCTACTTGCTGTCCGCAACTTGCTCTAAGGACATTTTTTCTCTCTTTAGATGAACAGCTTATAGGTAATCTAGGAGATTTGCCTGATGGACTAGAAGAACAACATTGGTGAAAGACTTGTGTTGCTGCGCCTTTGAATAAATATTGTTTCTCTTTTTGAACTTTAATCATTGAACATTGTTGTATTTGTGGGCTTTTGACCCGAATAATGTTATTGTCGATTCCAGATATTGGGTTTATTTCATGTTGGTTATTTATGCTTAAAATTTCAAGTACTGTTATTTATGTGATTACTTCTTTTATTGCATGCGTGGTTGTATTACTTCATGTTTTATATTGTTGAGTTGAATCAATGACAGCTTATGAATGACGCAAGTCATTTGCTGGGCCATGTCACGTGCTTGCATTCCGTATTTTTGGAA
Source organism: Hemerocallis citrina (assembly GCA_017893485.1). NCBI lineage: Eukaryota > Viridiplantae > Streptophyta > Magnoliopsida > Asparagales > Asphodelaceae > Hemerocallis > Hemerocallis citrina. The sequence goes on from JACEHZ010000415.1 coordinate 143,596, forward strand.
AATGGGGTGTGATACGTACATCACACGTGCAACTCCAACTCTCTCATTATACTGTTTATACTTTAAAAAACATTAACTTACGCGCATTGCACGTGCAACTCCAACTCTTCCATTATACTCTTTATACTTAAAAAAATGATTCGGACGTGCATCGCGCGTATTAAAAACTAGTAATATAATAATATAATGGGAGAAGGCCTTAGTGTCATTTATTTGTAAATCTATAAACACATGTAACGCACGTGCATAGCTATTATAAAAGAGGTCTTAAGTTCAAGCGCAGACCACGTCTGAATTTTTACTTTAAAAAAACTATATTTATTAAGACGTGCGATAAATTACTAGTATTAATTAATCATACTATTTCATTAATATGATCAACTCACACTTCTATTTTAGATGATTTATTTTCAGAAGAAAATCCTTGGTGATTTTGGGAGTTAAAAGGGGGGATGTATAGTCTGTTGCACAAAAGGAAGCATGACTAGGACTTGATAATAATTTAATGATTTTCCAAATTAGTAAAATAAAAAATTTGTTAATATACACTCTCAAAACACACTACCCCTCACTTTAAGCACCCTCAATTCCAATCACAGTGTTCATATTAACCTTAAAAGAATACTTAGCAAATCAAATTTTTTAATCATCTTTTCACATTTAAGACCAAATCCCCACCCCACTGTATTTGCTAAGCTTATTAGATTTCCTATTAATTCTTGCAACCCAAGCTCCTTAATCCCATATCAAGTAGTGTAGAGAGAAGGGATTGCCAATCAAGAGCAATTGAGACAGAGCAAGAATTCTTGAAGGAAGAGGTTTACATTTTAATCTAATGCATTGCTCTTTTATTAATCTTCATGATACTGATATTTTTTTTCTCCAAAAAATAATTTGTTGATTAACACCATCCAGTCATGATTGCTAGGCATTGTTATATGATCTTGATTCGTTCACCTCGTTTATGGTTTGTTTTGTTAGCTAGTTTCATCTTGCATGCATCAGATTGTCTTACCTTTTTTTTTTCTCTCTCCTTAATTTCTTTTCCTCCATATCTTAATTTTCGCTAAGTTTGAATGTATCATCATATAGCAATATGAATTTCTAACACCCATTTTCGCGTGTTCATCTGATCATCTTCAACTTAGTTAATTCTCAGAAGAAGGTTGACAAATTCTCGAAAATCTTCAGCTTGGTTGGTGAATTTGTTTGTAGCTTGTTGAGAGTTTCTAACCACAATTAATTTCATGTGATTTGTTTCAGATCTCTACTGCTTTTTTTGCCTCAAGTTTCTCTCTCTCTCTCTCTGTTCAATTCAGTGTCATCCTGAGATGCAGAATTCAAACATGAACAAGTCCTCGTCCAATAGGACTGTCCGGATTCGAGTATTACCTCCAAATTCAAGCATTCGTGAAGATGAAGGATCGACTGATTCAATCTCTGTCACACCTCCAAATTCCAGCAATCCTGAAGATGAAGGATCTGGATCTATTGATTCAGTATATGCCAATCACCAGAAAGGCAAAGCTGTTGTTGTCTATGAAGAAGAGTCTAACATTAATATTTCAGCCTCTTCCTTTCGAGGATCTGAAGCTGAGAGTTCACAGAGGCCAACCTGTAACGTCTGCCAAAGGCTATTCCCCTCGAAGAATGCTCTTTTCGGTCACTTGAGAATGCATTCACAAAAAGAAATCAAGAAACAAGTGATTGGTGACTTTGAAGACTCCTCCTCCAATTCAAACATGAATGATTTGAAGTGGAAAGCAAGTGGAAAACGAGGAAGGAAAGGCTTGAATCATACAGATTCAGTGCATGTTTCCGGTAATAAGAAATTGAGGACGAGTGCTAATGAACAACTGCCAGGTGAGGATGTAGCGAATGCTGCCATGCAGGGTCTTATGCTCTTGAGATATGGGAGAGATTTCAAGCACACTACTCAGAATTCATCCACAAATTCCAAGAGATTGAAGATTAACGAAGGCAGTGATGCAAAAGTTGCTGCAACTTCATCAAATGCCCAAGTGGTTACCGATACTGGGATTGCAATTCGATTCAGCAATAATCTGAAGATATCAAGGGAGAATATTGTTCAGCCTATTGAGAAGCCAGATCCGAAAGCTGCGGAGATCATTCCTAATACCGGAAATTCTACACAGATTCCTCTTGAAAACCCAAATCCTGAAGCTTCTCAAATTCCTGCTAAGAATCCGACTCCTAGAACGAAAGAAAAGGGCAAGAAGATTGTCGAAAACTCAAATGAGAAGGGTCATGTTTGCAGTATTTGTGGCATGTCATTTAGTTTGGGCCAAGCACTTGGAGGGCACATGGCTCTTCACAAGAAGAAAAAACCCAAACTAGGAGGAGAATGCAGAGTTATTCATAATAAGATTAGCCATAAAGAGCATAAATGCAAAATTTGTGGGAAAACGTTTCCAAAAGGGCAGGAACTTGGAGGGCACATGAAAGCGCATAGAAGGAGCGTAGACGATAAAGGTCGTGACAAAACATCATCATCTGTGAATGCTAAGGAAACAGGCGAAGTCATAGTGCCAGAAGCTGGCCCAAATCACAGGGAAGAAGCACCGAAAGTTGTTCGTGATGAAACATCATCATCCTCCGTGAATGCTAAGGAAACAGGTCAAGTCATGGTGCTAGATGCTGGCCAAAATCATACGGAAGAAGCCCCGAAAGTCGTTCGTGATTTCGACCTCAATGAAATGGGTATGGAGGAAGATGAAGATAATTAGTTATATGAGAGTGTAATAGTTAGTAATATTCTAGTTGTACTTGGTCTGAGGGCTTAAATTTTCCGGGATTTTGGATGTTAGTTGGCATTTTGTTGCTGGATTTTGATTAATTTAAATATTAAGTTCCCATCTCTGTTTTATTTTTCCAGTTTGGATCCTTAAAATCAATCTCATCTTCGGTACCTGATATCAAATGAAGTATAGACATGAGTTTCATACAACAGCAAATCTCCCAAGATATAATAACTTCAAAACAAAGGGAATGGCCACAGAAGCAAAGAGAAAAACAATATTACATTAATGGTCCTCATGCATGCTTTTGGTCATGCCAAATCTATTTACAAACACAACTCGGTTGAATTAGTTCATCAGAAATACTACTAATAGAACTTTTCTAATCTTATCTGTAATATAATACTCTTTTTGTCCACAAAAAACTTCTAAGTCAACTTAAGAATTAATACTACAACTTGTTTTCGACTATCAGCATCTCTCTTTATTCCGCTCTTCATAAGACTGCAATGTAATATCAAAGACAAAAAAAATTCGTCTTAGGACTATGAATAACATATTTTCCTGATCGAACACTAATCAACTTGAGTACCTTCTGCCTAGTAAATATTATAATTCATCATGAATCGTTGAACTAAATTCAGTAATACAAGGCAGTTTCCAAAAAATTATGAATGCGCTGTGGCAAAGAGAAACTGAAAGGTGGCAGTACAGTGAATAGTTTATCAATTTCGTATGTGATTATGTCACTGCAAATAACATTTGAGTCCCCAAATATCACTAATAGTGCATATATACATATCGTTATACACGGTATTTGTTAGTTTAGCATGCCAAATGACTTGTAATTGAGATTTGGAGGAATAATAATGCCCTACACCTCATTTAGATATTTTATCAGGTAAACATTGTAAATAGAAATAAAAAGATAAAGGATTGAAATCTAAACATTGTATTTATTGTGCCAATGTATGCAAACTTGTATTCCTCAAATATAAGTTTTTCAACCTACGAATATCACCAACTTTTCATTAAATTTAGACAGTGAAGCAAACTTCAAGGGACTACTGTATTGTAGTTAAACTTTGCTTGCATGGTATCTGTAATCTACTATTATCCTAACGTAGAAACTAGTGTGACCTCCTTCATTCAACAGCTAAATATATATACATTAAATTGCTAACTATATTTGTAAGTTAAGTCAGCAATAATAACTTTCAGCATGGTAATTATGTTCCAAACTACGAGCCATTTGAGCAAAAAGATAACAGAAATCTTATGGACGACATTTTCAACAAGTTGTCATACCTTCCTTTCGGACTCAGTAAGTTTATCCCAGAGATCATTTATGTGCTTGAAAATAACCTTCTCCTTCCCAGAATACACCGGCCTTAGTTTTGAATAGTGTTCGGCAAAAAAAAGATTGTAGCTTCCCATCTCCGGTTTGAGATTAGAAGGATCAACTTCCCTCCTCAACCTCTTCCGTGCACGGGTATGAGAAACAACTTTAGAATAATTTTGGCTACCAGATGGTTTGAGAGGAACATGATACAAGACACCATTAAATGATTCTGAACCAAAATTTGCAGTGACAAAATATCCATCTTCAAATTTTCCGTTGATTTTTCCTTTCACCACGGAGCCTACTCTTAAGGGTGAATCTTCTGTAGAAAAGAAGTCAACAAAAAGGATTCAAATGGTCAACTCAGTATCATTTTGATTTAGGCTCTAAAAGAATTGCAATTATTCATAGTTGAATGTGTATCTAAATTATTACATGCAGAACAAATATATGGTTCATTCAGCAACCAGAGACATCCAAATACTATCAGTGAATCAACACCTAGTTCAAGTTAGATTGCTATATCGATTTACAAAAGAATTTTTAGGATCATCCCCTGAAACCTTCGAGATCTTTTAACTTCAACTCTCTAGGTTGAGAATTTCTATCCAGTGGTAAATTAGGTACTATCTACTTCTACAAGCATCCGAGAAAAACAAACTTTTGTGATTTAACCGCCTAGGATTATATGAATCCAGCTATTGACAAAGACTTGAGGACATTATTAAGAGTCAATACTCAATACTATCACCACATAACACATTCTCAGTTCATATTTTGCCTTCTTAGATTTGAAGATGAGCCAGAGACCTTCAACATGAAGTATATCATGAAGTCAAATGAAGATTAGAGAAGCTTATAAAAGAAATACGAAAAAAATAATAGTCCAAACCATGTTTGTGATTGTCTTCAGTTCCCTCAAGCTTAGTTGACATATTTTCCTTGTGTGGCTGTAGTGCTTCTGAAACGCTAATAGCCTTGGCATCTGGAGGATAAAGTATATAATGAAGAGAAGCATTATAAAAGAAATACGAAAAAATTAATAGTCCAAACCATGTTTGTGATTGTCTTCAGTTCCCTCAAGCTTAGTTGACATATTTTCCTTGTGTGGCTGTAGTGCTTCTGAAACGCTAATAGCCTTGGCATCTGGAGGATAAAGTATACAATGAAGAAAAGGTCAATTTTGAGCTTGCCATATAAGTACCTGCAAACAAATTTTGTTTTGTTCTCTTTTTTGTATATTAAGAAACTTAACCAAGTCCAATCTAAACATAAAATTTAACGTGAATAAAGGACCACTCACAGCTTTCTCAATGTTTGAATCTATAGAAAGCATGGAGGATATCATAGTCAACTGTCATTTGAGTTTCTATAATGGCTTTTTGATAATTTAGGTAAAAAGATTATGTAGTTTTTGTCATGGTTTGAAAGATCGGCCAACACCGATCCAATCTGGCTAATTCGGTTGATCTGGATCGTTTTTTAAGAGACCACTCTGATACAACCCCTAAACCTCAGAATAAGCAAGATAACTCCGGGATCAGCTGAGTTAGCAATTGGATCGAATGGACCGGCTTGATCCCAACCCAAAACCACCGATCATATGATTAAAAAAATTCAATATTTGAATTTTATTTTCATGTGGATCCTCTCATCCAGTAATGAATATGTAATTGTGTAATGAACATCATTTTAAGTCTAGCTTATATATATATATATATATATATATATATATATATATATATATATATATATATATATATATATTCCTTCGATGTGACTAAAATTTGTATTATTTGATATACCTATTTCTATTGTCTAGTTTTATTTTACATTAATAGTTCTCTGAAACTAATTAAAATATGTACTTAAAAATATTAAGTTTGTAAACATATTTTTTTTAAATTCACCAATTCATTTTAAAATTAATTATTATTTTTAAAAATAGTTTAATAATAGAAACATATTAGATATTTTGTATTAATTTTAGAAAATGCTCGATCCATAAAACCTGATACACCAAACCAACACGACTGATAATGGTCCCAATACAAATATTTGGAAAAACCTGATCCCGATCTCGATCCCGAATAATTAAAACCTTGTTTTTTGTCTTTATCAATGCAAGCAGTCAACATGGAGGGTTGAGCAAAAGCAGCTTTCATACATCGAATAACAAGTGTGTGTATATATATATATATAGATAAACCTTCCATTGTGCACTAGCCATGGTGTGCACCCGGCTTTCAGGCCTTCGTAATGACGATCTGAACCGTTCACATTGATCTACACGTTTAAATTAGTCTAAATATGCAAAATCAAGTCAACTGAAATTCATTCCCATGCATCGAAGTGTTACAAAATTGTACGGCTAAATATCGTTTTTTATAATGACATGATGGATGGGCAAATGAGTTTCAAATGACTTGATTTTACATATTTAGACTAATTTAGACGTGTAGATCAAAGTGAACGATTCGGATCATCGATATGAAGGCCTGAAGGCTGAGTGCACACCATGGCTAGTGCACAACGGAAGGGGACTCTCTCTCTCTCTCTCTCTCTCTCTCTATATATATATATATATAATAAAACACAAAGAACGCTATCAAGTGGCTCTCCTTCAATCCCCTAAAAAATCAAAGGTCCAGATCTAACCTCACAAAACATATTTTCCCCCCAAAAGCTTCTCTCTTTCCCTCCCTTTTCTATTTAAAAAATTAAGAAAATAAAAATTTTAAAATTTTTTTAAAAATAAAAAATTTAAAAACTAAAAAAATTTAAAATTTAAAAACTTTAAAAATAATTTAAAAAATAATAATCATATAATATGTTTTTTACCGGACCCTCAAAAGTTTCTCATATAATATGTTTGCTACTTCAATTAATTTGCTGGACCTCTAAAACTATTTTATATGATCAAACAAGGTGCACCGTTCCGAACACGTGCCGTAGGCACGTATCAATGGGCAAACCTAGTATATATATATATATATATTAATGTAAATCTATACTCCAATATAATGTGAAAAGGATTTGTTCGGTTGGACACAATACAGTTGCAACTTGTAGCATGTGTAATAAATGTGACATTTGAAACATCACCATCATCATCTAAGCCTTATCCTTACTAAAATGGGGTCAATTAAGGAGTCATGGCTTCTCGAAGATTTGACAAAGTTTTATGATCGGTTGCAGGGCCGGCCCCGAGTTCCCGGGGGCCCGAGGCGAAAGGCCCAAATAATTATTTTTTGGGGCCCCTAATAACAATATAATTTTTTTACGCACAAAATACGTGCCTATATTTACAAGGGAAATACAAATTTGGGGCCCCTAAAATTGCAAAAATTCCGAAGGCCTGAGGCGGCCGCCTCACCGGCCTCAAGGTGAGGGTCGGCCTTGATCGGTTGTCAACATGACGTCAAGCCTCTTTAATTAGTTTATGCGAAGAGTCCAAACTATGAAACAAGATGGTTTACCATAGTTCCTGTCTACTAGAAAGATCACTTGGCATTCTCCAAATTCTCCAAAACCAAGGAAAATAGTCTAGAAGTAGGAGAAAGATGATAGATTTGCTATAGGAAATGTAATTCAACTCGAAGGCACATGTAAGATATAAACACGTGTGATATGTGCTAATAGTTTTCTAGTACTTTTGAAATGAATAACACATGATGCACATGTTTTTGTGGAGCACATGGCTCATTTGACCTATTCGCTTTCCTATTATTCTCTCACTAGTTTCTACTCTATTTATAACATATTCTAGAGTATTCATCAATGTGATGTACCCAGCAAGTCATGTTTCTTCATCTCCCTATTCCTAACAGAGGAGGCTAAGTCTAGTAAATATATTAAAGTGAGTGTAGTAGGAGGTGGGGGGCGCTTGAGAGAATATGCACAGTAGGTTAGCGAATACCACTTGATAGAAGCTGGCAATCTCGATTCTGGAAAAAGTATACTTGCTCGTAGTTTTGAAGCAAGGAAATATAGTATTTCCTTAACACAAATGAGGCATTCGTAACTGATGGTGGGAAAGCAAAGGCACCAATCACCTCCCGCCATTTGCGATCGCTAATCACCTATAAGCAGAGACATGACAAGGATGCAGTAATAAGAATAAAGAATTTCATTGATACTAAGTTGCCAACATATCTACTTTTGGTATAAATAAAATTAACATATTTTTATGGTTGACACAAACAGCTCAAACCTATGAAAAAGATGGAATCAGAATGAGTTGTCAAGTTCATTATTTTTAAAGTTATTGTGGGTTGGGGTTGGGGTTGGGGTTGGTGGGGGACTTGGATCAACCTTTTGAAGGCCGCCACGAGAAGTAACCTCCACAAATAGGAAGTGCAGATCAAGAGGCTTCCCTCCAATTGTAGGCACCCTACAAGCAAAAGCATCTAAATGATTAAATCTATTCATTTAGATAAGTAAATTTAGAAACTTTTTATATCATCAATTTTCTACGATCACGCTGCAATAATAATCCGAATGGAAACAGTTAAATAGAAGTTAATAGGAATGTATTTCACATTACCTTGTTCTTTGTTTATATGTCTTAGAGAATAACCACTTCCCTATAGAAATCCTACCATCTTTCTTCTTCTTCTTCTTCTTCTTCTTCTTCACTTCTTCACTCTAAGTTGTTTTAAATATCGGATATCGGTATCGTATCGGAAGGCAAAATTTCTATATCGGATACCGGATATCAGTGATATATCGATTGTATTCAAAAATAATTCAGGTTACCATATTAGATGAAAAAATATATATCCTGAATGCAATTTTGATGGCCTTCACACATTATATATTACAAATACGAACATTCTTATGCAAGTAATTATAGTTATAACCAATTTATATAATTGCCTATATGAAATCTAATACATAAAAGAAAGATATCTACAAATTAAGATTTTAAAGATAAGACAAGCATTTTTTTCAAAAGAAAACTTAAAGACAAGTTGAAAGATCTCTTTGTTCACTCAATAGAAGCAATCTGCTCGTGCATATTTTAATTTATTATTTACTAAGTATGACGATAATTTATTGTTTTCTTTGTATATACACCCACAAAAGCAATTAGCCTAATAAATAAGGGACATTCTGAACATAAAATTCAAATTTTAATTTTGCATAGCAAGAGTTAGATATTTGAATGAATTGATGTGTTTTTTGTCCTACCTCCATCATAATATTTTTTTTGTTTCTCTCATCTCTCGCTAATCTACAATACAAACCCCCACTGTTGTAATTCCCCTAGATTTACATAGTTCCATATTGGTTGGGAAGTGGGGTACGAGTTATTATATATTAGATTGCCAAGGATCCCAGAACACCTACTAAGCTATAACACTTTTGGTGAAGTTGTGCCCTGTGGTGGAGCCATTGTTAGGTTCTTTAAAATGGCTCGTGGCGTTACAATAGTATCAGAGCCAATTTCTACACATTCTACACAGATGATGGGGTCACAGGGGGTGTACAGACTGGTGGGTCCAGGTGCAGTACGCTGGTAGGAAGACCAGGCCAGTATGCTGGTGGGACCAGGATAGTGGCATCCATGTGGACCATATCGACTAGAAATGAGGTCCTAGCTAGATGAAGGGTCCAAATTTAGCGAGGATGCTAAGTCCAAAGGAGGGGTGATTGTAATAGCTCTAGATTTACATAGTCCCATATTGGTTGGGAAGTGAGGTATGAGTTATTATATATTAGATTGCCAAGAATCCAAGAGCACCTACTAAGCTATAAGTATGAAGCACAGATACGGGAACGGGATGCGGGTACAATACGACACGGATACGGAGATACGTGATTTTACAAAAAAAATAGGATACGGGTGCGTTGTGGGTACGTTAAATATAAAAATAATTTATATTATATTTATAGATACAAAAATATTTTTCTTGTTAAAAATACAAATATTTAAATCATTTCATAGAACTATAAGAATACATTATAATTATGAGCATTTTAGAAAAAAGAAATGATAATCTAACTATCAAATCTTTGGGTAGTCTTGTTTTGTGTTTGACCATAATTGTAAACAACAAACTTTTACAATTACTCTAGGACCCCATGCATTTATCTAAATATAATTGTGTCTAGAAGTTGTGAAAAATGCATTTTAAAAATTGGGTGCTCCTTGGGTACGCACCCAGGAGTACCCAAGGAGTATCGGCACCCGATACGCACCCAACACGGGTACATCGATCATTTGGAAGTATCCGTACTTCCTAGGCTATAACACCTTTGGTGAGGTTGTGCCCAATGGTGGAGCCGTTAGATTCTTTAAAAGGGCCCAAGGCGTTACAACTGGCCATTACAATTTGAGATTAAGAGCGGATCTCTTCTTTATATATTCAATAAATAAAAACCCTTAAGTCCACATCTCCTCTGAAAAAACAAAAGGAGTAATGGTATGGTGAAATTTTGGGAAAGAAAGCAATAACAATGAGAGAATTTACGGTTTTTTAGCTGATTTTTTCACATCTTCTCTCTTTCAACGATGGGTTAGGGTCCAACTGGGTATAAGTTTGAACCTTTAACCCAAAGGTCTATGGTACTTTTTCTTTTATAATGCCGGATGTTGAATTGGGTAGACATATCGGAACAATAACGTTTAGAACATTGATAACGGTATAACGGCCGTAACGGGTGATATTTAAAAAACACAGTCTCTAAAAAATTCTTACAATCTTGATCCTTCCTAATAGAAGATTAATCTACGCAAACCAAAATAAAATAAAACCATTCATTCTTTCCTACTAGTCAAATTGGCATTTTCTATCTTTAAGGGCAAGTCCATAACTTTGTAAAAAAAAATAGCCACTAAGCAATGTCCCCGATCAGCATCAGAAATCAATCCCTCATTATCACCAACAAGTTTATACTATCAATCTAGTCACAACAAACCCACAAACAAAAAACCCACTAACAATGCCAACATTTCCAACCAACCCACATCCAAAAAATGCAAAATCACAGATTTATCAAAAACCCACTACCAAAATCCATCTAAAAACACAAAAGTCCACAACTTTCTTTCTTATATAAGAAAACCCACTTACATAAACTTGGTTCCAAGGGATTTGTGAAGATCTTCAAGGGTCTGGGTGAAGAGCCCTTGATCTGCTACCACTTGCTCATAGCTTGCTTTGATAGTGGTACTAGGAAGTGGGCAATTTTGCTGAGTTGCTATTGACATTCTTTGTTTGAGAAGAGAATCAAACGGAGATTGAAGGAGTGGAGGATCTAAAGAGGTTCCTTAGATTTTGTGGAACATGAACTTAAAGAAGGGGAGAACTTTTAATAGTATACGATCGATATGTTATAATAAAATTTATACATATGTAGCATACAACAGCATAGGATCTGTGGCGCAATGGTAGCGCGTCTGACTCCAGATCAGAAGGTTGCGTGTTCGATTCACGTCAGGTTCAAATTTTTTCCCCTTTCCGCTGTTGTCATCAGGTATTTTTGCATATACTGTGCAAAAATACTCTTTATCTGACGTTATCGTTCACTCCACGAAGGTTTTGTTCATTCAAAAAATATTTTGATTAGACGATTAAATCATTTGATGTGCTTATATGGTTTAAATATGGCAATAGCATATAATTACTTTTGTTGTTCTTAATGGTGGTTAGCTTTTAGGTAAGTAACGTGGATAAAAAGTATAGCTGATCGGGTCCTTAAATATGGCAATAGCATATAATTATTTTTGTTGTTCTTTATGCTGGTTATTTTTTAAGTAAGTAACGTGGATGAAAATTACAGCTAAACGGAGCTGTACAATTTCGATACGAATCACGGAGTTCCTAAGAGTGAAACGGTGACTTCACAACTGTTGCAGACCTACAGCGTAAACATGAGTCGTCCTCAGGCCCGCCATCTCAACTCAGCCCATAATTGAGACTGTTTCGCAGCCCAAACAGGGAAGATTCACCAGCTAATCATGACTGCCAATCAGATCCCCTAAATTAAGAAGATATTACTTATTTGATTCCTTGATTAGAGGAATCACCCAAATTATTTAGGAAATATTTTAAAACTGCTCCATTTATACATATAAATACAGCATCTGCCCCACCATTACGAGGTAATCAACTTTTGTGCAATAAAACCTAGTTAATGCTCCGAGTTGTTGACTTGATCGTTGGAGGGTCTGTCGCCGGAAAAATACTTGGTGTTTCAGGCTTTCTTGCAGGTTTTCCGCAGTATCTCAGCCACCAAATTCAAAGCCAACCACAAATATCAGCCTCATACCAGATCTGATCAACGGGTGAAGATCTAAGCTTAGGATTTTAATCATTTAAATTCATGTCTTTGGAGTTTTGAATGGGCGTATGAGTTGTGAGATTTTCGAAAATTTTGGGGCTGATGCAAACTGCGTGTCAGTCGACTGCAAGGTCGGCCGCAAAGTGCTTGCCGATCGATTGCATCCCTTTCGAGCTATTTGTGACGGTCGACTGCCATGTTTGGCTGTATCGTTTTTGTCACTCACGGTCAACCGCAATAATTTGCGCGGCGACTGTCAGTCGACTGCTATGGATTTAGTGGATTGGTTTGTTGTCAGATAGTGTCAGTCGACCGCAAGTTTTACACTATAATTGTTGGTCGACCGACACCTGCTGTTGTGATGTTTAGTTGAGCTTTCTTGCTGTTTTCTTGAACGATTATTTCTTCGAACTTATGGATTATTGAACTACTATTTTAGACAAATTTTTTTCTATAGATTACTGTGTTTTATATGGAGTTATATTTTTGATTTATAATGGAATATAACTCATATTTCTACGGATTTAGAAGGCGAAATATATACGGATTTCTCGATATTGATGTTTTGTGACTTTCTATGATTTCAAATTGTGAAACTTAGTTATTTGAGCGAACTAAACTCTGATGTTATGTCACGCCCTGCTTCCCAAACTACGAAAATACGAGCACGTAACGAAGGCCCAGCGAATGATTATACATCATCCATAAGCTGTACCAGTCTAACTCAACAATATACAAGAGAAACAACCACGCAGGCAAAGAATATGTTCACATAAACAATGAATAAACTCAAAGATAATCATTAAATAAATTCACCAATAATAATAATCCAACATCTGGGATACAACAAACTCCGGGTCATAAAGCCCAAGAATACAAAGTATGATAAAAGAAATACAATAAGCAAATAACAAAAGATAGCTAAGTAGTCTAATAGTCCTGCTCCAATCTTCAGAGAGTTTGCCCACCAATTTCTTCTGGGATTGCTTCTTCGGTACCTGTTAATATTTGATCTAAAAAGAAAGAAAAGAGTACCCTTAGAGCAAGTCATGGGCAGCAAGTAGAGAAAAACATAGGATAAAGGAAAGCATGAATATCAAAGGAAAAGGAACATGATCAAAGTCAAAGAACAAAGCAAAGACAGACAGTAATATCAAAGGGTTACAATAATCACACATGTAATGCGTGATGTCAAGTCAAGTTCAATACAGGATCAAGTATGCATGTTATTAGTCATTTTATTAGCCTATCTAGTGCACGTACTACTGCGTCCCATTCCACAGCTTCGGCGCAAACACACAGTGAACGTTTTAGACCGATGGTGAATTCATGGATCGTGTACTCGGCGTCGATGACGATAGTTTTACAATCAATAATTAACAATAATTTGCAATCAATACTTCTTCTTCCAATCAATACTTCTCCTCCTTCCAATACAATATTTCTCCTCCTTCCAATACAATATAACGATAAGGCCTTGCCAAGTACATTTTCTGATCGTTCACTACCAAGTCCTACCTATAATATCCCGGCTTGTTATTAAGTCATTTTCATCCTATGTGAGCATGCAAGAAGGTGTCAATATTGTATAATACTAAGTGTGACTAATTCTATGCGCTACAGACAAATCAAAAAGCAAACAAGTCAAATCAACACACATCACATGATCAGAACAATATGACATTGCTGTACTAAAACATGGATTACAGCCACTACAAAATAGCAAATCTGAATTCGCCGGAAGGTCTAGAAAGTAGACTTCCACACAGTTCCGGAGAATATAATTAAGGCATTTAAAGGATACTTGAACTAGGGTGAAAACTCTATTCTATTCAGGTTTTATGTTCAGGCAGCATGTAGTAAGTTGTGTTCAACTAATTATTTCAGGTCAGAGAACTCATTAATAAAATCTATAAAATTTCAGGAAAGTACCTATACATGTCTAGGTCCAGCCTAATTTATTTTAGATTTTTATCTTATTATTAACAGGGTCAAATAAAATATAGAACAGCAGGATACACATGCAATTGTGAGCCTGGAATTTCTAACATGGCTGGACTAAAATATTGATATTTAGCAAATTACACATTGGAACTTAGATCCATCAAAAGGATGTTAAACTAGATATCAGAGGCTAAAAATTCATGTTTTTAAAGGAAATTCAAATTATGACATTATCATGGTTGAATTTCTGATTCAAAATGAAACAACTTGCAGTTCAGAAATTGTTTTAACATAAAAGACAATAAATAAATCATACGATCACATGTAGCATGCAAATTTGTAATCAAAGTGATCCTAGGTGTCAACATGCAAATTTCTAAGTTTAAGATACAATTATCACATGCATGGTATCAATTCATCAATCAACTTCAATTTAGCATATACAATTTAACATATTCAACTTATCAAGTAGTCCTATGCATGAGTTTAGTTATTTAAATGTGCATATGCATGAAACAATGGAAACTAGGATTTAGATCAAAGAGATAGCACGATGTTAAGAGTATGTCGGGTTAGCTCGTGTAAACCCTCGATAAACTTAACAGAATTGTCAAAGCAGTATGATAACAAAATGGACGGGATCTACTTGTAGGAGATCAAATAAACTTGAACAGAATAAAATGCTAGTTCAAGAAGAGATTTGCCTGTTAATTTGCAGATTCGAACAATATAGAATAACGGGATCGGAATCCCGGTAAAAATCCCAAAAGCATGTACGAGACACATGCTAAGAAACCCAAGCAAACAAACAACAACAGCTCATGACAAAAGCTCCACACCGGATCGGGCCAAACACTAAAGAGCGGGATCGGATCCGCTGTGCACACAACGCCGAACACCAAAATCGACCAACCACTCTCCTTCTTCTACCTTTCGACACACACACACAGAGAGAGAGAGAGCGAGAGAACTCAGTGGCAACTGCAACAACTGGCGGCACGACGACGGCGACGACACCATGGCGAAGACGATGATGCTGCGGTCGGGAAGCGACGGCGGCGGCGATGGCTTCGACGAAGAGCTCTATTTTTGCTCGAAAACAGGGGAGAATGAACGGGGCATCTTCAGGGCTTGGACAGCGACGAGGATGCGACGGGGATCAGTGGAGGATGAAGAAGGAGTGCACGGAGAGGGATCACGGTGGCAATGGGTGAGCGGCGAATGCAACAATGGCGAAGGCAGTGGGTTCGGTGGAGACAGGTTCGAGCGGTGAGGGTGACGAAGGGGGTTCGAGAGACAAAGGTGAAGTCGACGAGGATGAAATGATAAGGACGATGATGGAGGTGGAAGGTGGTGGCGACAGAGATGGGCGGTTGGGTGAAACGAAACAGAGAGAGGGAGATGAGATCGGGGATGAACAGGAGAGAGGTTGGGGGTGAATGCACAGTAAAGGGGAGGGGTTAGGCAGCGAGGGTTAGGGAAAAAGAATAGGATTAGGGTTAATAAAAAGTATTAGGGTTTAATAGAGATTAGTATATATAGGCAAAAGTAAGATATTGGGTAATTGGGCAATTAGGTAATTGGGTATGGTTCCAATAGATGAAAATACATTGTATATAATACAATTGATCAACATGAAGCCAAATACAAGGAATAAGACATGTGATAAAAATATAATTTTTATTACATAAATTATTTGAAACAATTAAAAACACAATTTGTAATCCCTGTTTTTCATTTTGTTTATTTTTGGAGTGTATTTTTCGTTTTGGTGTATTTTTCTCTCTTGTATTTTTTCTAAATCGTATATTGGAGTCGTTTTCAATATATATATTCGTTTTATTTCATTTTGAGCTCTTTGTGTTTGATTGGTTGTTTCTTTTGTTTCGTTATTCATTATTTTGTTCTTGGGAGTTGTGATGGTGGTGATTGGTCGTCCTATTTTCCAACCTATTGTTTGAACCCTATTTGACTACCAAAGCCAAATTAAAATCCCCAAACCTATTTGTTATCCTATATCGTTGTTTCCCTATTTAATTGACCCAAACCCAAAACCCATTTGGTAAACCTACTACTAACTCTTATTACCCACAACCCAATACCCATAAACCCACATCCTAAACCCTATATATATTTCCCCTCTCCCTCTCAAACCCTAACCCTAATTCCCCTAACCCTAGCACCGGCCTCCCTCCATCTTTCTCCCTCTCCCGCTGCTTGCGCCGAGCACCAACCCGCACACACCACCAGCCCGGCCTCCCTCCAGGCCGAGCCACCCCTCCAGGCCGACCATCCCCTCCGGCCTACTCCACCTCGGCAACACCCCACTTCCTACACCCAAACCCTCATCTCACCCACTCCCGATCCCCCTCTTGGGCCATCCCGACCACAACACAACAAAAATCCCTCGACTCCTCTCTTGTGGTGTTCTCTTGTGGTCGCAAGCCACTTTGATCGTCTCTCACTTATGGAAGTCTTGTTCGTGTGGAGGTTTTCGTTCTAGTTGCTTGGATTTGTTGATTCACGAATTTTTGTTCGTGGGTTTTGCTCCTACTTTTGATTTGCATCGTTCTTCATCCCCGATTTAAGGCAAGTAACTTGTACTCCAATTCATTTATTTGATACAAGTGAAAAAGTTCACCTATAGTGTAGTTGGATCTAGAGACGACTCTTGTTTGTGTTTTGCTTGAAGAGTTTTGTCTCTATTGTGAAAACTTGACTATAGATAACTCACGACACAATCTTGACATGAATTAACTTAGAATTCGCCCGTTCTTGATTTTGATCATGTAGATGAGACTTGTGCAAGAATTTGTGTTTTGGTTGAGACCCATATGAAATACTTGGCATGGACATGTTAGATACCCTAATTCATGATGTTTAGACACTTGGTTGACTTGATTTCATGTTTGGGTGTGTTTAGATCAATTTTCTTGAATCTATGTCGATTTTGTTTTCAAGAAAAAAATCTGTAATTTGTCACTGTTCTGTTTTGGTTGCTGTTTTGGACTATTTTAAAGTCAGTATCTTGATTTCGGTATAAAACATGAGTTTTAGATAATTTCGTCTACTTTCAAACCCCTCTGACCTTACTTGATTTTGTTTTCGTATGACTGAGTTATGACTATTTTACTACAGAGGTGTCGATCTTTTCTAGATTCTATTTTTCGGTAATTTTAATGACAAATCATTTTAAAGAACTATGCTACATATATTATTTTGATCCAAAACTTTGGTCAGTATTTCTTTATCTAGTTAGAGATTACCCAGAATTTTGGTGAATTTTATTGATGAGTTTTATGTGTTGTTTCATGCTCTCTTATGAAATCTATACTTGCTGTATTTCGCTCGCTGATCTGTAAAGAACCTTATTTTCACTATGATTCCTTTTACTGTATGAAAAATATTTGTAAGATATGAAAGTTAATATATTTTATCTATTTTTATATCCCTTTGATGGATTTGGATTTCGTTTCACTGGTTGCGAGATACTTCAGTTTTTGTACAACAGTGTTGGGACTTCCAGATTTCCCAAAATGACGTTTCTTGATTTTTTAGTATTTTTGATGACTAAACTATTTTTTCTGGAATATTTTGAAACTTTATATTTTGATTTTAGACACATAGGGGAATACCCCAGATTTTTCCTGAATTTATTTAAGAGATTTTGATGCAGTTTTCCTGACTGAGAATTCGTTTTACTAATTTCTGACTGAACATGTTTTCCGTTTTCAAATCTATTTTGAGTTATGATGTTATGAATTACTATATAACTTATTTATATTCGTTGAATTCGTGTGGAAGTCTAATTTTTCAGATCCATCGACAGATCCAGATTTCGATATTTGTAGTAGCAGGAATCACTGTTTTAGTACAACACTGTCTTGCTATCCTGAATTAGAAAACTAGTTGTTTTACCCTATTATATAATATCTTGTGCCTGTACTTGTTTATCTTGCATCCTGCACTTGATACATGTTTATATCCTGTTATCCTTGCTTTGTTTTGCGACACATACATGCATGCCTGATTATAATAATAAATGACCAAGTCGGGGTTAAGGGAAAGATCTACTAGTGAAAAATATAGAAACGTGTACTTGGAGAGGACCTGTGTCCTGCCTACCTGTTAAGTGTTCATGACTACATGATTTACGATCCTGTTACCTGTACCTGATTGCATGCTTCTCTATAGGAAGATGTACTCGGAATATAACCACTAGGTTATGCCTGTTTCCTGTACCTGACTGCATGCTTTCCTATAGGAAGATGTACTCGGAAGAGAACCACTAGGTTCTACCTGTTCCTGTTATTCTCGTTTCCTGTACCTAAGTACATATGGACTCCACTATGAAATCTAAAGCAAAACTGTTTGTTGTAGCAACCATGTGTTATGTTTTTGGGGCGCATGAAGTGCTACCTAGTTAGTAATATAACATGACTTGACATGGCCTAATCTGATTTCCTGTACTGATACCTGATTACCTATTTACATGATTACCTGTACTTGTACCTGTTACCTGTATACCTGTATACCTGATTACCTGTTAACTTGTTACCTGATACCTGTTACATGTTTACCTGTTTACCTATTTACTTGACACTTAATACATATTACCTGTACCTGTTAGTATACCATGCTACTTGTTTCTAGTTTCCTGATTCATGCTAGATATTATAATTCTGTTGACACACTTGTACCATGCTAGGCCTGTTACTTAGAATTTTCTATCCCCTGTACTTGTGTCCTACATTATAAGTGGCCTGTAACTTGCAATTGACAGATACTTATTTTCTCTTTCCTTCTCCTGCAAATTTACTCATTGCAGATCAGGATGGACTGCCAGATGGTATTGGCGAGATGCTGTATTAGTGTTGGATTCTTCTGCCTTATTATTATTATTACTTGTTGCTTGAACTTGAATAAAATGTACTTGATGACTTGGATAATTATCTTGTATTTGGGCGATGTGACCCAGGATATTTGACTTGTTCAGAACCTGATTATTTGAGATTATTGTATTTGGTTTCAAGTAATTTCTGTTGCAATCGTGTTTCAATTAGGCATGTCTGGTTGTATCTTTTGCTTCCGAATCTGATTATTCCTGTTGTATGTTGTAAAGATTCCTGAACAGCTTATGGATGATGAAAGTCATTCGCTGGGTTCTTGTTACGTATCCGTATTCCGTATTTTTGGAAAGCAAGGCGTGACAGGGTTTTTAGTGGTATCAGAGCACCAGGTTTGGCTAATGTATTAGTTGCCTAATATATTGCCATATTGGACAAGCTTGGCTCGAACTGGGATCTTCTCAACATTTCACCAACCATGCATACATAAATGAAATTATACCAACTCAGATTCTGGATGCTAATTGTTTTTGGTTTTGTGCAGACTATGGCTCGCAGAGGTTCTACTTCTCAGTCGCATGGTGATCCGATTGAGGCTGTCACTACTGTGCTTGAGCGACTGATTAATCAGCAGCAAAACCACAGTGATCTGGTGATGGCTGCTCCTGAAGCTGACTGGGTTCCGCCTCCTGTTGTGCCTGTGCAGGCAAATCTTCCGCCTCGTCCAGGGACAGTTACAGATTTTATGAGGCTGCATCCCGACCGTTTTTTGGCACTGAGATGCCTTTGGAGGCTGAACAGTGGTTGATCCGGACTGAGCGCTTGTTGTTAGCGACTCGTGTTGCCGAGGCTGATCGGGTGGACGTGGTTTCCATCCAGCTGGTGGATCTAACCCATATCTGGTGGATGGCCGAGTCTGAGCGACTTGAGAGGACTATTGCTTGGGCTACTTTGACTCGGAGATTCTTGGAGAAGTTCTTCCCCAGTTCCCCAGTAGTACTCGAGTTGAGATGGAACAACAATTCCTGGCCCTAAAACAGGTTAAGTCATTTTTCCAGATTGGATTTGTTACATAATTGTTCATGCAATGTTGTAACATGGACTTTCTTACAACAGGGTTCCAGGTCAGTGGACGAGTACGCAGCTGAGTTTACTAGACTTAGCCGCTTCGCTACCGTTCTTATGGCAACCGAAGAGGATAGAGCTCGTAGATCCACAAATAGGCTGGAGCAGGATATCAAGGGCATCTTGTCTCTCTTCGCTTGCGTACCTACACTGAGGCTCTTGAGGCAGCCCGAGCTCAGGAGCAGGCTCGTGGTGGTTCGTCTTCTTCTTAGCAGATTGTTCCCACTGCTGTTGCTAGGCCTTCTGGTGGGCCTATTCGGAGGCCTGTTTCCGCCCATCCAGTCAGGACAGCTCCTTACTCTTCTATTAGTTTCCAGAGGGGTAGTTAGTGTGATTTCTGTCGGTTGCCTGGGCATGATCGCAGGAAATGTAGGCACGCCAATCGCCGATGCTTTAGGTGTGGCTCTACTGAACATGCAGTGCGAGATTGTCCCCAGCCATTGCAGCAGTTGGCTCTTCCAGCCAAAGGTCCTGTTCAACAGGCAGTTCCAGCTCGTGATCCAGTTAGGCCACCGCTTCCTCCTCAACGCCAGATTGTCGGTCAGAGCACCGCTGTCCCGAGGAGAGGTTAGGCTTTCAACCTAACTGCTGCAGATACTGAGTCAGCTGAGGGTGTGTTTGCAAGTATCTTTTGTTTTATTGTTCTATTGTTTGTTGTTTCTCTTTATTTTATTCCTTCCTTTGTTTTCTTCCTTTCCGTTTGTCCTTTCTGCATTTGTTTTCCCTCACCTCTGTTCAACCATTCTTTTCCTTGTCTCTTTTGCTTTCTGTCTTAGTTGTTGTGCTTGTGTGCTCTTTTCCTGCTCATGTTCTTTTTGATTCTGGGACAACCCATTCTTTTGTCTCCTTTCGATTTGTCGCTCGCCATCAGTTGGAATGCAGCAACATGTCAGAGGCTTGGAACATTGTGATAGGTGGTAGAGTTGTCATTTGTTCCCGGGAGTGCAGGTAATGTTTCGTTGTTATTGGGGATGCATATTTCAAAGCCAACCCGATTATAATTGAGAATTCAGGATTTGATATTATTCTCGGTATGGACTGGTTGGGTGAAGCCCATGCCATTATTGATTGCCGTGTCAAGAAAGTCATCTTCAGAATTCCAGATCGAGCAGAATTTGAATTCCATGCCGGGGAGTCTTTCCTTGGCCGAGCAAAGACTGCAGCTGAACAGGTGGATTGTGAGATGGAATTGCACTCAAACTGTGAGGCTGCGCCTCTAGTAGTCCGGGATTTCTTGGATGTTTTTCCAGATGAGTTGCCTGGCTTACCCCCTGATAGGAAAGTGGAATTCGATATTGATGTTCAGCCTGGAACAATGCCGATATCGAAGAGTCCCTACAGGATGGCACCAGTTGAGCTAGCAGAGCTTAAGGTACAGATTCAGCAGTTGCTTAATTTGGGTTTCATCAGACCTAGTGTTTCGCCTTAGGGTGCTTCGGCCCTTTTTGTTGACAAGAAAGATGGTAGTCGTCAATTGTGCATGGATTATCGGGAACTGAACAGAGTTACTGTGAAGAATCGGTATCCATTGCCCAGGATCGATGATTTGTTCGATCAGTTGAGTGGGGTTGCTATTTTCTCAAAGCTGGATCTTCGTTCTGGGTATCACCAAGTCAAGGTGAAGGCTGTAGATATACAGAAGACTGCTTTCAGGACTAGATATGGACACCATGAGTATCTTGTGATGCCATTCAGGGTCATGAATGCACCGGCTGTATTCATGAGTCTTATGAACCGGGTTTTCTCTCAATTCTTGGATAGATTTGTGGTGGTCTTCATTGATGATATTTTGGTGTATTCTCGGAGTCGGGAAGATCATGCTGAGCATCTTAGAGTGGTTCTGCAGACCTTGAGAGAGAATCAGCTTTATGGAAAACTCAGCAAGTGCGAGTTTTGGCTCGACAGGATTTCTTTCTTGGGGTACATTATTCCAGGCGATGGTTTTCTGTGGATCCGGCTAAGGTTGAGGCTGTGAAGGATTGGCCTATTCCCAAGTCAGTTTCAGAGGTCAGAAGTTTTCTTGGTTTAGCTGGCTATTATCGGAGGTTTGTTCAAGACTTTTCGAAGATAGCAGGACCATTGACTAAATTGACTGGGAAGGATCAGAAGTTTTGTTGGTCTGATAAGTGCAATGAGGCTTTCGTTGAGTTGAAGAACATATTGACGTCAGCGCCTGTGTTGACTATTCCCGATGGTTCAGGTGGATTTGTGGTTCACTGTGATGCTTCTGGTAAGGGTCTTGGAGCAATTCTTATGCAGAAGGGCCGAGTCGTTGCGTATGCATCGAGGCAGTTGAGGCCGCATGAGAAGAACTATCCTACTTGTAACATCCCGAATTTCAAAATCAGCTGAATTCGAGAGTTCTACAGGATCTTTTCGTCTCATTCGGTTCAATTTTACAAGAAATTAAAAACCTTTCACTTTACATCAGAGTTACATGAGATTTTACACTTCACATTTTGCTGCGAAAACATATACATCAATAAATTACAAATAATGACAGCGGAAGCAAATACAACTTTATACAAAAGATGCAACAGTAAATAATCTTTGAGCATTGGTTCTCCCTTAACCTTTATCAAGCCAATTATCCTGCATATAAAACTGTGGGTACGTCAGCTTATTCAACCGACGATAATTATACATGGCCATCCTCTCTATGCCAGAAACAGTATAACAATTCTCATTTCTTAACAGATCACAAACTTGTTCACATATCAAAATAAAGTAAAGGGAAAATCTTAATGATGTCGTGTTGTGATTGTGCACTTAATCCTTAATGCAATTGTTTATATTATATGAACTAATGCACACTTGTTCGGATTCTATGCATCCTATACTACATAGGTCTGAGGGCAAGCCCTTAATCGTTCTTTATCTTTGTAGGGTTCAATCCCTCGTTATGACTTAATCTACTACTGTAACTATGGTAAGTATCCTAGACGTTTTCTGACCTACGAACTCATGTCTAGGCGCCCTGGAGGGAATCCCATCGCACTGACACATGACTCATCATGCAGGCATCCTGTGGTAATTCAGCTCCTACCATAGACATGACACCACCCGTAGTCTTCAAACATCCCACGAGCGTCGCCACCGGGACGGTACTCTGGAGCAGTATCCTCGCCCTGACTCATCATGGGACATCCTATGATACGCTCTCGCCGCTGATCCAATGGCCCTCATACTCAGTGTTTTTTTCTTACTTTCATCACATCTTCACTATGTAACTAATCCTTAATTCTAATGAAATAGAATCATGAACAAAAATCAAAGCACTAGAGTTAGCCTCTCCACTAAACCGGACTTATTCATTCATTCAACATGACCAACCTTGGTCTTTTACTTCAAATTTCATTTCATTTCTTTCCAAATGCCGGGGGAGACTTAGCTACTCTTTTGTTTCGATCCCAATTCACAATTACTAAAAATCTGAGCATTTCCAACTCATGAGTTCATTTGATAATCTCAACAGATTTCCTTTATCATGTCCCTAGCTTTCATATTCATTTAATTCCCACAATCTAAATAAATGATTCACTTCATGTAAATTCATGTAAAGACAAATAGAGTTTACCAATATCAACCATAAGATTCACAATCTTTATCATAAACCAATAAGATTTCTGACATACCAAAAGTATTCTGGACGGTCGACTTGAAGCTGGTCCAGTCGACTTATTTAGTCAAATAGAATTTGTTCATAACTGCTCGGAAGAGTCGACTGCTGCACATGGCCAGTCGGCTGTTCCGCAGTTTTCCACGTCTAAAAATGTCATTCACTTAACAGTCGACTGTCATTCAAATCAGTCGTCTGTTCTTGGTGATTCAACTATACACCTTTCATGCTCAGTTCAGTCGACTGCTACATGCATTTAGTCGACTGAACAGGTTAAATTTCAAATCAAGGATTCATCCTTCCCTTCCGTTCCTCAATTCACATACATCGTTTTTATCACATTACATTATGTTCATACTAACGTAAACCTGTAATTTCTTATCTGTTTACTAACATCACAACATGATTTCCATTTAATGTAAATTTCACGTAACTAATGTTTTCTTTCTCAAAAGAAATGCTAAGCATGCACTTTCATTTACTCATCATCTACTTGCAGAGATGAATACTAATCTCAATTTAACACACTAGAACATCACATTAGAATACATCGTTTCATGGAGCTCTAAACTGTACAAACTTTATTTCAATATACCAGTCGGCTGTTTACCGATCGACTGTATGGGTTATTTCCAGTTCTCTAATTATCACTAGTTCTTTTTCATCCGTTCATATTTTCTAAATTTTATACTGCATGGAGGATATGGATTTAGCAATCATTCTATCACTTCAGTTTGTATACATATCCACAATTAAATCTTCTAATTTAGAAATGATGAGAAAAAAAAACATCCGCCTCGTACCAGTCGACTTGTCCACTTGACAATCGACTGTACAGACCAATTCCAGTCTTTCAAAATGTCATTACCTCATCATCATTCCTTCACATCTTTCACAATAAGCATAACGCAGAGCAATTTGATATATCTAAATTTACTCTTCATAAGCATGGTAACAATCATTACTGCCATAACATGATTACTATATTAGAAGTCCTGAGAAACACCCACCTTGTTGACGAAATAAACGAATCCCGCGAAGCCTTCTAGTTTGATAATGTGACTTCTCCTCCTTGCTCCTTGCCACCGAGATCTTCTGAAGCAATGCCGGCCTTCACCCTCAACTCACTCTTAAAAATGTATCTTTCTCTTTTCAATTAGAATTCTAATGAAGAAGACAAAATAAGGGGGGGGGGGGTATTTATACTAAATCCTTGGGTGAAATGGAGGGCTAGGATTTAGTAGATGGTTATGAGATGGAGGGCTAAGATGAAAGTAGGAGTTGCATTAACTACCCACAACTAAGTAACCACCCATGCATGATCTCCATTTGAAAATTTCCTCTTCCCACCAAAAGATTAAAACCGGCTATGGAAAGGAATAGTGTGCAATGCACACCATGTTGCATGCACGTGCTATTCTAGTCTCCAAATAAACAAACTTGTGCATATACATTTTTACAAAATAATCTTTTAAAAGATTTTTACTTTACAAGTTGTTAAAAAGAGAATTTATTCTTGGGCTTCAATTAATGGGCCAAAATAAATAATTTAGATTTTGGACTTAAGTTTATTTGAAACAAGGACCTTTAAAAAGAAATAATTTATCAAACATATATACATAGACATATACTCATCATTCATTATAAAATTTCATTAAATGGCACGTGCACACTATGTGCAAAATAATAAAATAAATAAATAATTTTCATAAATGAAAATCAGGGCATTACACTACTCATGACTTGGAGTTAGCGGCAGTGATTCATACTTTGAAGCTGTGGAGAAATTATTTACTTGGGGGCCGAGTGGAGATCTTTATAGACCACAAAAGTCTCAAGTACGTTTTCACCCAGAAGGAATTAAACATGAGGCAAAGGCGTTGGTTGGAAGTTATGGCCGATTATGACATCAGTTTGCAATATCATCCTGGTAAAGTAAACTTGGTGCCAGATGCTTTGAGCAAGAGACCAGCAATTATGTTTCTTACTCAGCAGAGTGATCTCATTCAGCAGATGTGGAGGTTGGAGTTGGATGTTTTGTTACCGAGTTCTGGTCAGAGTTGTTTGATGCTCCAGCTGCAGTTGTCTCTTGTTGATCAGATTAAAGAGGCGCAGGCTGGTGATGCACAGTTGTAGAATTTTCGAGCTGAGGTTGAGTCTAGGTCCAGGACGGACATGATTATTCATGCTGATGGTTTGCTTCGTTTTGGTTCCCGGTTGTGCGTCCCTAAGGGTAAAGTTTGTCAGAGGTTGCTTGAAGAAGCTCATCAGTCTTCGTATTCGATCCATCCTGGCGGTACTAAGATGTATCAGGATTTGAAGCTTCATTTCTGGTGGCATGGTATAAAGATGGTCGTTGCTCAGTTTGTGGCTCAGTGTTTGATCTGTCAGCAGGTTAAGGCAGAGCATTAGAGAACCACTGGACTTCTTCAACCGCTTCCTATTCCAGAGTGGAAGTGGGAACATATCACTATGGATTTTGTGACCGCTTTGTCGAGGAGTCCTAAGGGTCATAATGCTATTTGGGTGATTGTCGACCGTTTAACGAAGAGTGCTCACTTCATTCCTTTTCGTGTCGGTCAGTTTACTGAGAGGTATATGCAAGAGATTTTTAGACTTCATGGGGTTCCAGTTAGTATTGTATTCGATAGGGATACGAGATTCAGATTTCAGTTCTAGGAGAGTCTTCAGAACAGTTTGGGGAGCAAATTAAAGTACAGTACAGCTTTTCATCCCCAGGCTGATGGATAGTTAGAGTGGACTATTTAGATTCTTGAGGACATATTGAGGTCCTGTATGCTTCAGTTTGGTGGATCTTGAGAAGACCATTTGCATCTCGTAGAGTTCTCGTACAATAACAGCTTTCAAGCCAGTATTAAAGTTGCTCCGTTCGAGGCACTCTATGGGCGGAAGTGCAGATCGCCAGTGTGCTAGGATGATATTAGTGAGAGGCAGTTGTTGGGTCCGGAGTTGATTACCAAGACAGTAGATGTTGTGGTTCAGATCAGAAAGCACTTACAGGCAGCTCAGGACAGGCAGAAGCGATGGGTCGATGTCCATCGGATAGCTTTGGAGTTTTTTTTGTGACCATGTTTTCCTTAAGGTATCGCCGTGGCATGGTGTCATTCGGTTCGGTGGTGGGAGCAAGCTTAGCCTTAGGTTTATTGGACCGTTTGAGATTTTGGAGCAAGTAGGCAAGGTGGCCTATCGTCTTGCTTTGCCGCCAGCTTTATCAGGAGTGCACGATGTTTCCATGTCTCACAACTTAGGAGATATATCCGCGATGAAAGCCACGTGATCGACTATTCTGAGTTGACCGTTCGATCGGATTCGACTTGTGAGATTCCGCCAGTTGCTATTGTGGATCGGCGGGAGAAAGTGCTTAAGAATAAGGTCATCAAGTTGGTTCGTGTTGCTTGGAATCCTCACTCGCCTAGGAGTCGACTTGGGAGTTTGAGGAGGAGATTCAGCAGAAATTTCCTCATATGTTTGGGTAGTTGTTTTGTTCTTTTAGTTGTTTTGGGGTTACCCTATGTATCTTCTTTTTGAATTTAGAGGACGAAATTCTTCTTGTTAGGTGGGTAGGATTGTAACCCTGTTTTTCATTTTGTGTATTTTTGGAGTGTATTTTTTGTTTTGGTGTATTTTTCTCTCTTGTATTTTTTCTGAACCGTGTATTGGAGTCGTTTTCAATATTTATATTCGTTTAATTTCATTTTGAGCTCTTTGTGTTTGATTGGTTGTTTCTTTTGTTTTGTTATTCATTATTTTGTTCTTGGGAGTTGTGATGGTGGTGATTGGTCGTCCTATTTTCCAACCTATTGTTTAAACACTATTTGACTACCAAAGCCAAATTAAAATCCCCAAACCTATGTGTTATCCTATACCGTTGTTTCCCTATTTAATTGAACCAAACCCAAAACCCATTTGGTAAACCTACTACTAACTCTTATTACCCACAACCCAATACCCATAAACCCACATCCTAAACTCTATATATATTTCCCCTCTCCCTCTCAAACCCTAACCCTAATTCCCCTTACCCTAGCACCGGCCTCCCTCCATCTCTCTCCCTCTCCCGCTGCTTGCGTCGAGCACCAACCCGCACACACCACCAGCCCGGCCTCCCTCCAGGCCGAGCCACCCCCCCGGGCCGACCATCCCCTCCGGCCTACTCCACCCCCGCAACACCCCACTTCCTACACCCGAACCCTTATCTCACCCACTCCCGATCCCCCACTTGGGCCATCCCGACCACAACACAACAAAAATCCCTCGACTCCTCTCTCGTGGTGTTCTCTTGTGGCCGCAAGCCACTTTGATCATCTCTCACTTTTGGAAGTCTTGTTCATGTGGAGGTTTTCGCTCTAGTTGCTTGGATTTGTTGATTCATGGATTTTCGTTGGTGGGTTTTGCTCCTTCTTTTGATTTGTATTTTTCTTCATCCCCGATTTAAGGCAAGTAACTTGTACTCCAATTCATTTATTTGATACAAGTCAAAAAGTTCACCTATAGTGTAGTTGGGTCTAGAGACGACCCGTGTTTGTGTTTTGCTTGATGGATTTTATCTTTATTGTGAAAACTTGACCATAGATGACTCACGACACAATCTTGACATGAATTAACTTAGGATTCGTCCGTTCTTGATTTTGATCATGTAGGTGAGACTTGTGCAAGAATTTGTGTTTTGGTTGAGTCCCATGTGAAATACTTGGCGTGGACATGTTAGATACCTTAATTCATGATGTTTAGACACTTGGTAGACTCAATTTCATGTTTGGGTGTGTTTGGATCAATTTTCTTGAATCTATGTCGATTTTTTTGTTTTCAAGGGAAAAATCTGTAGTTTGTTGCTGTTCTGTTTTGGTTGCTGTTTTGGACTATTTTAAAGTCAGTATCTTAATTTTGATATAAAACATGAGATTTAGATAATTTCGTCTACTTTCAAACCCCTCTGACCTTGCTTGATTTTGTTTTCGTATGAATGAGTTATGACTGTTTTACTACAAAGGTGTCAATCTTTTCCAGATTCTGTTTTTCGGTAATTTTGATGATAAATCATTTTAAAGAACTATGCTACATATATTATTTTGACCCAAAACTTTGGTCAGTGTTTCTTTATCTAGTTAGGGATTAACCAGAATTTTGGTGAATTTTATTGATGAGTTTTATGTGTTGTTTCATGCTCGCTTATGAAATCTATACTTGCTGTATTTCGTTCGCTGATCTGTAAAGAACCTTATTTTCACTATGATTCCTTTTACTGTATGAAAAATGTTTGTGATATATGAAAGTTAATATATTTTATATATTTTCATCTCCCTTTGGCGGATTTGGATTTCATTTCACTGGTTGTGAGATACTTCAGTTTTCGTATAGCAATGTTGGGACTTCCAGATTTTCCAAAGTGTTGTTTCTTGATGTTTTCGTATTTTTGATGACTAAACTAATTTTTCTAGAATATTATGAAACTTTATATTTGGATTCTAGACACATAGGGAATACCCCATATTTTTTCTGAATTTATTTGAGAGGTTTTGATGCAGTTTTCCTGACTGAGAATTTGTTTTACTGATTTCTGACTTAACATGTTTTCTGTTTTCAAATCTGTTTTGAGTTATGATGTTGTGAATTACTATATGACTTATTTATATTCACTGGATTCGTGTGGAAGTCTATTTTCCAGATCCATCGATGGATCTAGATTTCGATGTTTGTAGTAGCGGGAATCACTGTTTTAGTACAATACTGTATTGCTGTCCTGAATTAGAAAACTAGTTGTTTTACCCTGTTATATAATATCTTGTACCTGTACTTATTTATCTTGCACCCTGAACTTGATAGATGTTTATAGAAATGTGTACTTGGAAGAGGACCTGTGTCTTGCCTGCCTGTTACGTGTTCATGACTACATGATTCACAATCCTATTACCTATACCATTGCATGCTTCCCTATAGGAAGATGTACTCGGAAGATAGCCACTAGGTTATGCCTGTTTCCTGTACCTGACTGCATGCTTCCCTATAGGAAGATGTACTCGGAAGAGAACCACTAGGTTCTACCTGTTCCTGTTATTCCTGTTTCCTGTACCTAAGTACACTGCCCTATGGAATCCACTATGAAATATAAAGCGGAACTGTTTGTTGTAGCAACTATGTGTTATATATGTTTTTGGGGTGCATGAAGTGCTACCTAGTTAGTAATATAACAAGACTTGACATGGCATAATCTGATTTCCTGTACTTGATACCTGATTACCTGTTTACATGATTACCTGTACTTGTACTTATTACCTGTTGTGTCAGGGTAAAAATGGCCTGAGGCCCAACCAGGGCCCAATACAATTCCCACTCAGAAAGGGAAAGATAGCAACCTGGTTCGGCTCCGAACCACTTCAGGGTCGGCGCCGAACCTCGTGTTTTCCCTCACGATACTGGCCTCCTCGTACCGACGAGCCTCAGTAGCCCTCGGAGTCCGATCCGGGACAGTCCCACAGGCCGTCCCCCCTCTCTGGCGGGGCAGAAGGATGACCTGGCGCAGCCTAGGCCCTCTGATTTCCCCCCGAAGCACAGGAGACCCACGATCAGCCACGTCAACTCCAAATACCGCCAAGGGTTTCGCCACGTCAGCCCTATACCACTCCTGGTATTGCCACGTCCGCCCTAAACCCCCTGGGCCTTCTGCCACGTCAGGCCCACGGGCTTTCGGATCCAGACCCGGCCCCCAAGTGGAACCAAACCCGGTTGGGATTCTCTATAAATACTAGACCCCCACCCACCTTTTGAGGTAATCAATCTTTTGCCACTTAAATATACCTAGTTATTGCTACTCTCTCACAGAGACTGACTAGAGCGTCGGAGGGTCCGCCGCCGGGATAAACCCCGGTGTTTCAGGACCGTCTGCAGGTACACAAGACCTCGGATCCGACCCTTCCGATCCGAGCCCAGCCTTCAACATCTTTCCGAGCTCATCGCAGGCCCCCGAAGGTCAACCGAAGATCGGCAGACGAGCGGCATTCTCCTCCAATACAAATCGAGTCCGAACTCACACCTGGTGCATCCACACGTCTCCCAGAAATAAACAGCATCAGGTTGGCGCCGTCTGTGGGAAACAACTGCTCCAGAAGCCGATCCGACCCAGACCCTCAAAGGCCATCGACAGCCGAACCCTCATGGCCTCCAAAGGCAAGGGGGCTGCTTCTTCCGTCAACCAACGGGACTCGCCCCCACCCACTGATAAAGCCAAGCCACGCGCGTCGAAACACAAGGCTCCCTCTCGGGAGTCCCAAAGGAGCGTCGGCCGGCCAGCCCAGCCCGACCTCCGGGGAGTAATCCTCAACCGCAAGATTACCCACAGCTGGGGAGGGGCCGCTTCCAACCCGGCCCCGAACCATCCGAGGCAGACCCACCGGGACGACGGCCCACGGGGTCGGTAAGGTGATAGGAACCGGGGATTATCAACCCCGAACCCTAACCCAAACCGCACCCAGGGTCAGGATCCCGAATCCGAGGTATCCATGGATACGCCATTCACCCTACACTACATCCCCGGGGGGCCGGTGGGGGGAGGATCCGATACTTCCCAAAGAACCTTCACCCAGGAGACAAACGCTATTCAGTACAGCCCCTCTCCCGAGCTACAACCGCGGCCAATCTCCTTCTCAGGAGAGGACCCCGAAGGAGTTCACCTACCCCACGGCGAGGCCCTCGTCGTTAGCCTCCACATGGCCAATTGTGAGGTTCGCCGAATCCTTGTTGACAACGGCAACTCGGTAAATATTCTCTTCCTCAGAACCTTCGAAAGTCTCAGATTATCCAGAGGGAAACTCAAACCAGCAGGATGCACGTTGCTCAAATTTTCGGGCGTCCCGGTCGTGGTGGAGGGAATAATTACCCTCGACGTCACCGCTGGATCGGCCCCTGACAAGAGGACCGAGTCCTTGGATTTCATGATCATCCACGTCAAGGCGGCCTACAACGCCATCCTCGGCCTGCCCGGGCTAAACTCCTTCCAGGCGATACCTTCGGCCCACCATCTGAAACTCAAATTCCCCCCCCAAGGGGTCAGCATTGTCCGAAACAGCGTCGAAGCAGCACGGTCATATTGCGTCACCACCGGGGGAGGGGGCGTACTCCCCCTCAGTGCCGTTGAACTCGAACCCGAGAGAGACGGCCCCGCCCCCGAGCCCGTTGACGAACTGGAGGAGGTCCTATTCGACACCGAGGATGAGTCAAAATGGTTCCGGGTGAGCTGCTCACTCGCCGAAGACCTGAAGACGAGCATCATCGCTTGCGTCCGCCGCAACGTCGATCTCTTCGCTTGGAAGCCCTCCGATATGCCCGGGATCTCCGAAGACTTGATCATGCACCGACTAAGCATCCTCCCTGACTCTAAACCGATCGTCCAAAAGAGGCGTAAAGTCGCCCCGGAGAGGCAATAAATTGTAAAAACAGAAGTGGACAAGCTCTTGTCCGCTCGATTCATCCAGGAAGTCAGCTACCCCGAGTGGTTGGCCAATGTCGTCATGGTGAAGAAAGCGACAGGGGGTTGGCGAATCTGCATTGACTTCACGGACCTTAACAAAGCGTGTCCGAAAGATCCTTTCCCCCTCCCGCGCATCGACGCTTTAATAGACGCGACCTCAGGGCACGAGCTGCTGTCCTTCATGGACGCGTTATCGGGGTACAATCAGATCCGGATGTTTCCACAAGACATCTCCAAGACCTCGTTCGTCACCGACCAAGGTCTTTATTGTTACCGTGTTATGCCTTTCGGGCTGAAAAACGCCGGAGCCACGTACCAGCGACTCGTCAACAGAGTCTTCAAGGACCTGATCGGCCGCAACGTAGAAGTTTACGTCGACGACATGCTTGTCAAGAGACGGGCTGGGCCGGACCACGTCGCCGACCTCGAGGAAGCCTTCGGTGTCCTCCGATGCCACAACATGAGACTCAACCCGGCTAAATGCGCCTTCGGCGTCTCCACGGGGAAGTTCTTAGGATTCATCGTCAGCCAGCGCGGCATTGAGGCAAACCCCGAAAAAATACAGGCCATCATTAACATGTCCCCGCCCCGGAATGTCAAAGAGGTTCAGAGGCTCACAGGTCGGTTGGCGGCAATCGGCCGTTTTCTCTCCAAGTCAGGGGAGAAATCTCTCCCCTTCTTCAAAGCCTTGCGCGGGAAAGGGGGCTTCGAATGGGGTACCCATCAACAAGAAGCCTTCGAGCAGCTGAAACAATACCTCGCCAACCCGCCTCTCCTCAGCAAGCCCGAGCTAGGCGAGCCGCTTTGGCTCTACCTGTCCGCCTCGGACTGCGCCCTCAGCGTCGTCCTCGTCCGAGAGGAGGAAGGAGTTCAGAAACCACTGTACTATGTGAGCAAAGTACTGCACCCGGCCGAGACGAGATACGCGAAGATAGAGAAGGTGGCCTATGCCCTGGTTATGGCAGCCCGAAAACTTCGACCTTACTTCCAGGCCCACTCCGTCCAAGTACTGACCGACCAACCACTGAAGGCTGTCCTCCACAAGCCCGAAAACTCCGGCCGATTAGTCAAATGGTCGATCGAGCTGAGCCAGTTCGACATTAGCTATCATCCCAGGGCGGCCATTAAAGGACAGGCCCTCGCCGAGTTCATAACTGAATGCACCGTCTCCGAGCAACCTGACATAGAAGAATCGGATCCGACCTGGGAGGTCTTTGTTGACGGCTCGTCATGCGAAACGGGGAGTGGGGCGGGCGTCATCCTTCGTGGCCCCGACCAATTCCTACTTCAATACTCCCTGCGCCTCAACTTTCCAGCCTCCAACAACGAGGCAGAGTACGAGGCCATGATCGCCGGATTGACCCTCGCCCACCGAGCCGGTGCCAAGCGAATCCGGGCATTTAGCGACTCTCAGCTCGTGGTCCATCAAATCACCGGAGAGTACGAAGCCCGTGATGACCGAATGATGAGGTATTTGGCGGCAGTCAGACGACTCTTGGCGTTCTTCGACGACGCTGCGGTTGTCAGAGTCCCCAGGGAACAGAACGCCCAAGCTGATGCGCTATCCAAACTTGCCTCTTCTTCCTTCGAGGGTCTCGATCGTACAGTGCTCGTCGAGGTCCTCTTGAAGCCAAGCATCAGTAGCCCCGAGCCGGAAGCGATGTGTGTGCAAGAGGGGACCAGCCCGGACGACTGGACCACTCCCATCCGAAAATTCTTAAGCAGGGCCGAGCTTCCTGAAGAAAAAGCCGAGGCCAGACGAATCAGAATCCGAGCTGAAAGGTTCGTCATGATCGATAACATCCTCTTCAAGCGCTCGTACACCTTGGCCGACGGCAAACCATACCTCCGCTGCCTCGCCAAGGACGAGGCCAGCTACACCCTCAAAGACCTGCACGAGGGGATCGGCGGATGCCACATGGGGAGTAGGACACTTGCCCGAAAGGCCCTGAATCAAGGGTACTATTGGCCCACCATGCTCCAGGACTCACAAGACTTAGTCAAGAGGTGCGGCCCCTGCCAAAGATTCTCCCCTATCAAAAGGCTTCCTCAAGCCAACCTCTGATCCCTGGCAAGCCCTACGCCCTTCGCCATGTGGGGTATGGACCTTGTGGGGCCCTTCCCCCCAGCGGTAGGGCAAAAGAAATTCCTGATTGTCGCCATCGACTACTTCACCAAGTGGATCGAAGCCGAACCACTATCCAGCATCACCGAGCGCCAAGTGCAACAGTTCTTTTGGAAGAACATCATTTGTCGATTCGGGATCCCCCGAATCCTCGTCACGGACAACGGAACCCAGTTCCAAGGGCAGAACTTCCAATCTTTCTGTGAGGACATCGGCATCCAGCAGCGTTTCTCCGCCATTTGCCACCCTCAGTCTAACGGCCAAGCGGAGAATGCGAACAGGCAAATCCTCGACGGCCTCAAAAAGCGCCTTGACAATTCCCCCAAAGGGCTATGGGTTGAGGAGCTGCCCAGCGTACTATGGGCACACCGAACCACACAGAGGATCCCCACGGGGGAGACGCCATTCAATCTGACCTATGGGACCGAGGCAGTCATCCCCGTCGAGGTCGGATTGCCTTCTCCCCGGATCTTAGCCTTCGATGAAGAAGACAATGCGTCCGCCCTGAGGGCTAACCTGGACCTCGTCGCCGAAGTTCGAGAGAAGTCCGCGGTCCGAAGAAGCATTTATCAGCAACGGATCGAGAGATTTTACAACAAGAAAGTCCGCCCCACCAGCATCCAGGCAGGGGACCTGGTTTTGCGAAAGCTATCTGTCTCTGATCCAACCAAGAAGAGGAAGCTGGCTCCCAACTGGGAAGGCCCGTACCGCGTAGTCGAGGCTGTACGCCCTGGTACATACCGACTGACGGACATGAACGACCGACCCATCAGCCGACCCTGGAACGCTGAGCACCTCATGAAATTCCTGGGAGAGCAAGCTTAGGTTCTAGCATGGCTTAAGTAAACTAAAACTTTTGTAAACATTCATGTGTAAAGGGCCGCTTCGGCGACCCCCCCCCCTGTCGGGTATAAAAGAAGTCTCTTTTTGTCAAAAGTTAAAAACCTCGGCAACTCCGACCCGGTACCGGGCAATGAGGGCGGCACCTGGGTTCTCACTCAGGTCTCATCCCCAAACGCCTCGGCAGGTTCGACCCAACTCCGGACCGGAGGTCTCCCTGTCGCCCCGCATCGATCCCTCACGAATCGGCGGAGCCCAACCTCGCTTACACCGCCCTTCACCACCCCGCTAGCCAGAGCAAAGAAGGAAAAGAAAGCTTTATTCATACTCTTTTATTTTTGTGCGGAGAAAACAAGCAAATACCGTTACAAGACCACTCCACTCATCTCAAACTAAAGGGAATCGCCGACTCAGGGCCCCTCGGATCCGGCGAAGGGCGGAATCACTCCGACCAAACGACTTGGAACTCTCTCTTCGTCATGACGGTCCTTCGGTTCTGCCACAGTCGACACCCCGGCCACGGAGCTCTGGGCATCCACGGATCGCATGCGTTCCATCAGTTGCAACGCCGAGGGAGCCCCCTCTGCTCGCCGACCCCTCGAGGAAGATGTCGAAACACCCAACATAGTCCTATAACGGTGTATCTCCATCTCCTTCTCCACTATCACATCGCGAAGTAGCTTCTCCGAGGAAGGCCTCTGCACCGAGGAACTTGACATGGTATATCCAAGACCAACGCCCCCTAGCTCCCGATCCACCATCGCCCTCCTCAGCCGGCTCGCCTCCCCACTTAGGGCTTCAGACTTGTTCCTGTAATAATGGAAGGCCGCATCAGTGTCGCGAGCCCTCTTTCGATACCGAACCAAAGTGGCCTCTAAGGCCTCAACCTTGCCCCGAAGCCACGCCACGTCGGAACGAAGGGGGTCCACCTCAGGAGGGGGAGCCGTAACCTACAAGAGAACCAGCCCACTCAAGACATATAAGCAAAGAGGTTCAGAAATTCTTCGAAGTTGGAACACTTAGCCAGCCAAAAAACCCTCTTTTTATAAATTCAGTTTCCCCATACAAAAAATGCGGTGGCCAGTCCGCGGAAGGCAAATACAATCGAGAGAAGGAAAAAGAAGGACAAAAATTATACAGTTGGTTTTCCCACCTCAATGTCAGCCGGATCCGTAGGGGGGTCGGCAACCGGTTTATCATTGGACCCTTGTCCGCCAGGGGTCTCCGGTGTCCCCTCAATCTCCATATCATACTCGAGGTTGGACAGGTCGATAGTCGGATAAAAGTGCCTCACATGGCTGAGGGCCTTGGCATAACTGCTATCCTGGGCTTTGATCACCAGGATCTGACACGACTCAGTCACCTCTTTCTTCTCCTTCTCCGACATCTCCTCCAGAGCCGCCCTCGCCTTCGCCCATTCCTCCTTCTCCTTGTCAAAAGCCGCCTTTGTCTCCGCCTCCTTCTTACGAGAGCCTTCGAGCTCTCCCTTCAATTCCGTCACCTCCTGCTCGGCCTTGTCAGCCCGGTCTCGCTCTCGCTGCAACGCCGCCTCGTAAAGGCCCCTCACATGGGCCCCCTGCACGGTCGCCTGCCACAGCCAGACACTACTAAGAAATCTTTCTTAAACAACGTAACCCGACAGCTAGGGGGTTCGATTGACTTACCAGCACAGTGGCCTGCGCAAGACGCACGTACGCCTCGTCCAGGGTCTGGGACTTCATGTCCGAACGGTCCCGAGGGGTCGCCAGCTTATCTGCAACCTCCACGGCCTGGCACCCCCGGACCAGGCAATCACCCTCGCGGATCGACCAATCTGGCACCCACCTTCGCCGAAGTCTCTCCTCTAGTCCGGGATCCACCAGGGGACCCTTCCCCTTATCAAGGTCGGCGGCCGTACCCTGATCCGGACCCCCCTGGACCACCGCGTCCCCACCCGTCTCCGACCGAGTCCTTTTCATCTTCGGCTGAATGGGGGCCTCGGAGACCACCTGGGACAACTCGGTCGTCTTCGCCACGACATCCTTCTTCTCGGCCTTCTTCTTCTTCATGGCGAGCCTCAGCGCCTTAATCGACTCTTCATCCATTTCTGTAAAAAGATCCATTAAGAACAAATGAGCAAGAAAGTACAAGAGGAGTGAGAAGAAAGAAACAACCACGTACGAGGCACGGCCGGGCTAGGGCTCAGTCCGACGCTCGCCAGATGGGCCTCCGTCACCTTCCCCCAATTGATGCTATACGACAGGCGGAGACACTCAACGAGTCTCCACTCCTCCGCCGTCAAGTCCCCCAGCCCCGGTGCTGCGTAGCTCGGCTTAGAATGGTTCCACCGAGTAGGGATAGCCCAAGGATCCTCACTCCGGATCACCAGATACTTTTTCTTCCAGAACTTGATGGAATCTGGATGACCGTGGACAACCTTCGCCTTACCTCGAGGCGAGATATAATATACTCCTTCTGCAGATGAGCCGATCAACAACATCGCTCGGAACACGTTCAGCCGCAGGGGTACCCTCTGCTCCTCGCACAACAGCACGAAGCAGATGATCTGCTTCCAGGAGTTCGGCCCAAACTGCATCGGCGCCAGGGACGACCAATTTAACACCTCCCGAATGAATGGATGGATGGGCAGCCTCAGGCCGGAGATAAAGGCGTCCACAGGGAAGATGCAATACCTATCCGGCAGGGGATCGGTCGGCCGAAGAGTAGAACTCGGCAGCATAAGCTCATAACTGGGCCCTATGTAGTAGGCCAACTGCAGAGCCCCCAAGTCGCTTGCCTCCAGAACGGTCAGGGATGCGTCCACCTTCAACCTCTTCCGACTTGACGACGACGGCTGGACCCCCGAGGACTCCTTATCCGAGAGATCGTCGGGGTAGCGACGGAAAGACTGGGGTTGTGCAGACGACCCTATCACCGAGTCGCTCGGGCCGCCAATCCTCGATCCCTTCTTCTTCGGAGCCCTCCTCCTCTTGGTCCGTTCCGGCGAAGGTGTAGACAAACGCCCCAGAACGGGCGGATTCCGAGACCCTGCGGAGCCATCCCCCTCGGAGCCACCCTCCTCTCCGGAAGCCAACCCTAGGGTCCGGACTTTGTCTGAACTACCGCCCCCCTCCTCAGAATCGCTGCTTTCCACCACGAAATGCCTCCGAGATTGCAATGGCTTCACATTGTGTACAACCTCCTCCTCGCCTACCGGCCCCTCCCCAGAGGTCGACGCCGACGAGCCAGACTGAGCCCTATCCATCTGTGCCTAAAGCTAAACGGGGTTACCAACTAACCTGGGATCACCTCGGAAAAACGACCTTGCTGCAGGAAACTGAAGGGACGAGCGCTGAAGAGTTGAAGGGTTTTTTGAAAAGTAAGGAGCAGGAAAGAAATGAGCGGTAGGAGGAGAGGGGGGAACATTTATAGGGGATAGGAACAACTCCTCGATTTTCGCAGTCACTATTCACCGATTGACGTGCAACTGCCGCCTAGGAAATCACGCCACGTCCTCGAAACATGTGCTGCTGACGTCACCCAGTGCCAGACTGGCCGCCCGGTACGGGGGTCGGTTCGGGCAAAATAACGGCTCGCCTTCACCGGCGCTAAAGTACTCTTCTTCGGAAGATCCACCGGCTGGCCATCACCCTCACCAGCCCGTAATTCCCCCTCGTCTCGAGGTTCGGCTTGGCACCGGGGTACTCTTCTCAGGAAGAAACAACGGCTCGCCTTCACCCTTACCGACCCATAATCCCTCGCCAGCTCGAGGTCCGGTCTGGCACCTGGGTACTCTTCTTCGGAAGATCCACCGGCAGGCCATCACCCTTACCAGCCCGTAATTCCCCCTCGTCTCGAGGTTCGGCCTGGCACCAGGGTACTCTTCTCAGGAAGAAACAACGGCTCGCCTTCACCCTTACCGACCCATAATCCCTCGCCAGCTCGAGGTCCGGTCTGGCACCTGGGTACTCTTCTTCGGAAGATCCACCGGCAGGCCATCACCCTTACCAGCCCGTAATTCCCCCTCGTCTCGAGGTTCGGCCTGGCACCAGGGTACTCTTCTCAGGAAGAAACAACGGCTCGCCTTCACCCTTACCGACCCATAATCCCTCGCCAGCTCGAGGTCCGGTCTGGCACCCGGGTACTCTTCTTCGGAAGATCCATCGGCTGGCCATCACCCTTACCAGCCCATAATTCCCCCTCATCTCGAGGTTCGGTCTGGCACCCGGGTACTCTTCTCAGGAAGAAACAACGGCTCGCCATCACCCTTGTCGACACATAATCCCTCGACCTCTAGAGGTTCTGTCGAACACCAGGGTACTCTTCTCCGGAAGAGACAACGCTTCACCATCGCCTTCACCTACACGTAAACCCTCGACTAGCTCGAGGTCCCATCCGAGCCTCAGGGCAGCACCACCAGGAAGGACCTGTGATTCGCCCTCCCATTTTTCTACAACCATAAGCACTCCTCCACGGCTAGCTCCCGCACCCCCCGCAGGAGTGGGGGGCTTGTGTGTCAGGGTAAAAATGGCCTGAGGCCCAACCAGGGCCCAATACAATTCCCACTCAGAAAGGGAAAGATAGCAACCTGGTTCGGCTCCGAACCACTTCAGGGTCGGTGCCGAACCTCGTGTTTTCCCTCACGATACTGGCCTCCTCGTACCGACGAGCCTCAGTAGCCCTCGGAGTCCGATCCGGGACAGTCCCACAGGCCGTCCCCCCTCTCTGGCGGGGCAGAAGGATGACCTGGCGCAGCCTAGGCCCTCTGATTCCCCCCCGAAGCACAGGAGACCCACGATCAGCCACGTCAACTCCAAATACCGCCAAGGGTTTCGCCACGTCAGCCCTATACCACTCCTGGTATTGCCACGTCCGCCCTAAACCCCCTGGGCCTTCTGCCACGTCAGGCCCACGGGCTTTCGGATCCAGACCCGGCCCCCAAGTGGAACCAAACCCGGTTGGGATTCTCTATAAATACTAGACCCCCACCCACCTTTTGAGGTAATCAATCTTTTGCCACTTAAATATACCTAGTTATTGCTACTCTCTCACAGAGACTGACTAGAGCGTCGGAGGGTCCGCCGCCGGGATAAACCCTGGTGTTTCAGGACCGTCTGCAGGTACACAAGACCTCGGATCCGACCCTTCCGATCCGAGCCCAGCCTTCAACATCTTTCTGAGCTCATCGCAGGCCCCCGAAGGTCAACCGAAGATCGGCAGACGAGCGGCATTCTCCTCCAATACAAATCGAGTCCGAACTCACACCTGGTGCATCCACACGTCTCCCAGAAATAAACAGCATCACCTGTATACTTGTATACCTGATTACCTGTTTACCTGTTACCTGATAGTTGTTACATGTTTACCTGTTTACTTGACACTTGATACATGTTACCTGTACCTGTTAGTATACCATGCTACTTATTTCTAGTTTCCTGATTCATGCTAGATATTATAATTTTGTTGACATACTTATACCATGCTAGGCCTGTTACTTAGAATTTTCTATCCCCTGTACTTGTATCCTACATTATAAGTGACCCGTAACTTGCAATTGACGGGTACTTGTTTTCTCTTTCCTTCTCCTGCAAATTTATTCATTGCAGATCAGGATGGACGACTGTCAGATGGTATTGGCGAGATGATGTATTAGTGCTGGATTCTTCTGCCTTCTTATTATTATTACTTGTTACTTGAACGTGAATAAAATGTACTTTATGACTTGGATAATTATCTTGTATTTTGGCGATGTGACCTAGGATATTTGACTTGTTCAGAACCTGATTATTTGAGATTATTGTATTTGGTTTCAAGTAATTTCTGTTGGTATCTTGTTTCAATTATGCATGTCTGGTTGTATCTTTTGCTTCCGACTCTGGTTATTCCTGTTGTATGTTGTAAAGATTCCTGAACAGCTTATGGATAATAAAATCATTCACTGGGCTTTTGTTACGTATCCGTATTCCGTGTTTTTGGGAAGCGGGGCGTGACACAATTATTGAAATAATAATAATAGTTAACCGTAATACCCATAAGAATATAAATAATAACCATGACAATAAAATAGTAATACTAATAATAACATTAATAATAATAACAATTACAATAAAAATGCTAACAATAAGAATAGCAATCATCAGAATAATTATATCAATATATAAAAATAGGAATTCGTTGAAATAGTTCCAATTAGTAATTATATTTTTTAGGATTAAAATGCAAATAGTTGATCAAGTAGAAATGGAAAAAAGTTTATTCAAAATAATTAAAATTATTGTTTAGGAAAATGTTTTCACTAAGAACTCAAAACTAATTTAACAATAACAATTTTATAAATATCGAAATACAGAAAAATACTCAAAAAATACGTATTTGCGGAAATAGGGGTTACATGTTACTTCTGAAAATTTGTGAGTATTCAAATAAACTTGGATTTGTTTAATTTAAAGAAGTTTTCTGAATGTGAACGAATTGATAATAGAACCAAGAGTTTTTAATGGAGGATTTGTGCTGATATTAGAGTTGTGAGTCTCTAGAGGTTGAGTGGGACCCTTGTGTACCGGCAATTGTGATTTTTTGGAAGTTGACCAGTTAGGGTCTTCGTTCCTGGTTTAGTTGTGTTAAGTCCGGTTGGGGGTACATCAACTCTAGAGGAGATGGTAAAGTAATTAATAATAACAAACCTAAGGACATGCACTGGTTGTAGTTGTGACGAAATATGAGCAAACATGGGTAAGGGCGCCTCATATGGTCAGCGATGAGAGACGGTTTCACTGATTATCGGGGTGTGAGCACTCGCGATGTGGCTGGTCTTCCTGATTATCGGGATCAAGACGACGTCCATGGGATGTTTACCTGATGAGGTACCATGTGCTTTGTGGTGTGAGTTTCATTACCTGACCTTCGGGGTGCGAACACTTGTGTTGGGGGATTGATTCCATTGATTACCGGGTCATGGACTAGATACTCACGGGATATCTAAATCATAATGTAATCACTGTAGTAAGTTAGTTGCATAACGTGGGATTGAACCAAATAAATGGAGAACGATAAGGGCTTGTACCGGATCTATGTAGAGTGGGGAGCATAGATTCGGCAAGTGTGCATTTGTAACGCTCTGAATTCCAAATAGGACCGAATTCGAGATTCCAAAGGATCTTTACACTTCACTTCGTACAATTTTACAAGGAAATTTAAACTTTTCAACATACATTAGAGTTCTTTACAATTTATTTATACAGCGGAAGATACAACAATGAAAATGATATACAACTTGTAAAACTTTATCAATGCAATTAAATAACAGCATCATAACATCTTTACTTCTTCCTGAAAATGTCCATTTCCTGCATAATAAGCTGTGGGCACGTCAGTCACTTATAACTGACGAAAATGTTATACTCGGCCATCATCGTTATGCCGTACATATAACGATCTCAATACTTTAACAAACCACAAATTTGAATGAACAATAAAGTGTCAACAGTGATTATTCTAAACATATAAGTGTATGCGATGCCTTATTGCCTAATGCACACATTTTTATACTAAGATAACACTAATTCATACTTGTTCGGATTCTATGCATCTCATACTACATAGGTCCGAGGGCAAGCACCTACGTACTCCACAATAAAGGGTTCGATCCCTCGCCATGACAAACAACCCAGTAATAAAACAAAGTTGAGACGTTCCACGAGTATGGATCCCAGTCCCGGAGAATTGCCGTAGTAAGACCCTCGCCCGACTATTATACAGACTCCTCGTCGTGCGAACTTCCCGCAAGTGCCTCTCTAGCCCCGGTATACGTATATACTTTGGAGAACGGCAAACTATCCGCCCGACTATGCATAGACCCGGATTTAAAATAAAAGCTCGTCTCCCACGAGACAACCACAGTCCCGGAGTACACCGCCCGACTGGGTCTATAGTCCCGGTAAACTACCGCAGCAAGACCACCGCCCAACCATATAGAGAGCTCCACATACGTTTGCCCAAGTTTTACCACATCTTCACTTATGTGCCTAGTTCTTAAGTTCAAGACATGAATCAATTACAACCCCTAGAATTAGCTTTAACCCCCTACCGGACTTAATCACAAAACCGAGATAGCTCCATAGCCATATCTCAAAATATATCAATCATTTAATTTAACTTGCCGGTACCCGGAGCCTCCCTACACCTCTACATCACAACTTTTTATGTACTCGAAATCATGGGTATTCATACCCTTCAATAATCATGTCTTAAACTTAAAGTATTCTTATCTTCATTTTATTCACAATTGATCAAAGTCTTGCCTTAACATTTATTCAAAAAATGATCATTATCTTTTCTTGACACTATTCATAATTCATTTATTCATTTACAACATTTAGAAGCCATAATTCCTTTTCGTGAATATAGATTAACCACTTGAAATCTTATTAGCAATAAAATGTATCTCAAAAACATTTCTTAAACCAAGTAAGAGTATGACCTTTCAAAATAAATCACTTCACACAAACATATTTTTCAAAATATAAATTTCATACTCTTTACTAATTAAATCTTAAGTCAAAATTCACTTTCTATCTCAATCTCTCCTTTTTACTTCTCAAATATACTTGAAAATTTTGACAACTACTTTTAATAAATTCTATTTCATTTTACAAGAATTCTAGAATTTCCCCCCATTTTTTCCTTTGCATTAAAATTCATTTAGAATAAAACAAAACCAAAAAAATATAGTTGAAACCAACAGGTTTCGAACCCAGACCCCCACGTCACCTACAGTAACCGCCCAAAGGCCCAACCCGCTTACCAACTAGTCCATATGGACTTGGCGTCAATAATCCAAACCGAAAACCCCTTATACTGATTTTTCTAGTTTTGGACATATTTAAAACAGATAAAAATAAAAATGGGTTTAACAAGATTCGAACCCAAGACCTCTTACAACACAATAACAACTTCTGGTGCACCAACTAACCAGTAAGTCCAAGTACAATTTCTGATATGAAGTTATACTAATAGTCTTTTGTTCAACCGCACTGTTATTC
This sequence comes from Hemerocallis citrina, assembly GCA_017893485.1. Taxonomy (NCBI): domain Eukaryota; kingdom Viridiplantae; phylum Streptophyta; class Magnoliopsida; order Asparagales; family Asphodelaceae; genus Hemerocallis; species Hemerocallis citrina. Next base: position 187,991 of record JACEHZ010000415.1, read on the forward strand.
AAGTATTTTCACAAAACTCGAATTTTTCAATTGCTCTAATCTTTCATTAAACTACCAATAGTTCATCTAAAGGTATTTTATTTTCTAACAGTAATTCACAAACTAGAATTTCATATTTTTGACAAAATATCTAGATTTCAAGTTTATTTCCTCTCTTTCATGAACATGCAATATATTTCTTCCATTCAATCAGCTAGCCATTTGTATTTCTTATAAAAAAAGATTCTATGAATAACAATTCAATTTCATCCACAAATTCATTTTTTATCAAAAGGAAAATCTCAACAAATAATCTTTCCATTATATTTCTACATAAGCATGTATGGCCATAACTCTTTTTTCTCATTTCAAATCAACAAAATGACAACTTATTTCTTTAATCACAACAAAATTTCTACAATTCATAGCACACATAAAAGCATGGATATTATTCACTAATTATGTAACACCCCGTATTACAAAATACAACTGAATTCGAAGTTCCATAGGATCTTTACACTTCTTTCGTACAATTTTACAAGCAAATAAAAATATTTCTTACATCAGAATTACATTATACCTTTACATTATTATAGCGGAAGCAATTTTACAATAAATTACATGAAACATCATTTAAATCAATCTTGAGCAGCATGTATACTTCAATTTGTCAAGCATCTTTACCCTGCATGTAAAACTGTGGGCGCGTCAGTTCATTCAACTGACGAAATATTATACACGGTCATCCTCTCTATGCCGGAAACAGTATAACGATTCTCAATACTTAGCAAACCACAAACTTGTTACAAACAAAGTTAAAGGGACTATCCTAATGATGTCGTGTTGTGAGTGTGCACTTAGTCCTTAATGCAATTATTTGTATTATATGACACTAATGCACACTTGTTCAGAGTTTATGCAGCCCATACTATATAGGTCCGAGGGCAAGCCCTTAACCGTTCTTCATCTTGTAGGGTTCAATCCCTCGTCATGACTTAATCTACTACTGTAACTACGGTAAGTATCCTAGATGTTTTTTGATCCATGAACTCATGTTTAGGCGCCCTGGAGGGAATCCCAACGTACTGACATATGACTCATCATGTAGGCATCCTGTGGTAATTCAGCTCCTACCAAAGACATGACACCACCCGCAGTCATCAAACACCCCATGAGCGTCGCCACCGGGACGGTACTCTGGAGCAGTATCTACGCCCTATCATGACGCATCATGGGACATCCTGTGAATACTCTCACGCCGCCAATCCAATGACCCTCATACTCAATGTTTTTCTCTTACTTTCATCACATCTTCACTATGTATCTAATCCTTAGTTTAATTGAATCATGAATAAAATCAATCCCTTAGGGTTAGAACTCCCACTATACCGGTCTTATTCATTTATTTTACATGACCCAAACCTTGGTCTTTTCATCTCAAATATCATTTCCACATTTCTTTTATTGCCGGTATAAGGCTTAGCTACACCCTAGTTCTCAATTTCAACTCATAATTACAACATCGAGCTTTTCATACTCATAAGGTCATTTCATGATTAATCACAATTCACATTTCATAAGCATCATATTCATGTATTCACATCTTTCATAACTCATCACAATCAATAATTCAATTTCACGTGCAATTTATTTGCGTAAGAATAAGTTTCAACTAGTAGTAATCAATAATTCATTTATTCCACGAATCTATTATCCTCATTTCAATTCATGTTATAAGCACAATTTATAAGTTCAATTAATCACACAAATCACAACTTTCAAAAATTCCTCATTACTAATTTTCATCTTTATAACTCAAAAAAGCTCATTTATTTTTCCTTTATTTAAAAAGACAATTTAATTTCAAAAAAAAGTTCTTTCTTGCAAAAAGCCTCAATTTCTTAATTACACTTTATCAAAAGTTACGTAAATTTTTCTCATAAAGTCCAAATAATTTTCAGTAATTTATTCCATATTTCCCCCCAATTTTTAATCTATTTTTTTTATCTCAAATTAATATTAAAATTCCACAAAAAAAAATAATTTTTTTTAAAAATCCAAACCCCCAACCGGATTCGAACCCACAACCAGCGGCCCAATAGACAGCGCACAAGACCACTGCGCCAAAGCCCCAAGGCGATATAACTAGGGGTTATAATCCCTAAGTATCGACTCGCGGCAATCGGATTTTTAACACAAAAAAATAAAACGAAAAGCCTCAGTATCGAACCCGAGACCCCTGACTAGCCCCCCCCCCCCCCCCCCCCCCCCCCCGCTACTGTAGCAAATGAAGACTCTACCGACCAAATGGTCTAAGTGGCCATATCGATTTGAAGGTAACTTAATTGGGTTTTAAGTTAGTTCTATGTTCATATCTATAATTCATGAATTCTCAAAACAAATTTGTTTCTTTTTCTTCTCTTTTGAAAGCAACTTTTTCCAGAATTAAAATACAGATAAATCTACAGCAACCAGTATTTTTATAAGTATTTATAGCTCTATAAAACATGTATTTTAGTCCTAATTTGTGTTCCATGTCCATAAATTCGACATTTGAGAACCATAACACAACTCTTCATAACTAAAGTTAGGTTTCCACAAAAATCACTACGTTATTGTTCACTTTCTTATTGTCAATCTACCATATTTTAGAACACAAAGATCATCTTTTCTAAAGAATAAAAATTCTATTTTTATCAACTAATTTACACATGATGCATTCAATCATTTATTTGCAAATACAATCTCTTCATTTATTCTAACATTCATGTGGCACATACAAAATGGAGAATTCTAATACATAAATTAACAATTATCCCTTAGTAATCATTCCATCAATTTATCTCTAATTTTACCACTCTACTTTAATTAAACAAGCATGGTTCCAATTTCTCACTAGTTAATTCCTCTAATTTCATTAAAACATACCTAGCACGATTTCTAATATTAGAAGCAATGAGAAACACTCACCTCTTTGGAGAAAAACCAAATAAAAGCTCCTAGAGTCTCCTAAAATGCGAGAGAGTAGCCATCTCCTCCTAAATTGTGTTGCAAAAGCCCTCCTTCTTGCTCCTTGTGCAAAAAAAACCGAAAGCTTCCTCGTGTGGGGATGGGGCCGGCCTCTAACTTGGGACACAACTCACACTCAAACTATATACTCCCTTATGTATTTCTCTTCTATACAATTTCTTTCTTTCAATAATTTTTTTGTGTGTGTAGAATACATGAAGGTAGGGGGTATTTATACTAGTTCTAGGATAGATTGGAGGGCTAAGATTTCACTAGATGGTTAGAGATGGATGGCTAGGATAGGAGGGAAAGTTGTAGCAACCACCCATAATCAAATAACCACCCATGCACACACACCCACTCTCCCATTCCTCCTTAAGCATACACCCGACCTCCAAGATGTGCAATGCACACTACGTGCATGCACGTGCCCTCTAGTACCCCCCTATTTGAAATTTGTACAATTTTAATTAATCAATTGTTCATAAATTGTGTCTACATGACAAGTGTGACAATTTAAATGATTAATTAAGTTTGTGGGCTTCACAAATAGTAGGCTTAGACTTGTGGGCCAAAAAAATAAAATAATAAATTATTAAAGTGGGCTCAAAATAAGAAAACAATGTTTTAGGCTTTACAAAATAAGCTTTTTAGAAAAACAGAGGAAAAGAAAGAAATAATAGTTCATACTACAAAATGAAATTTTTATAAAAAGAAAATAAATATACATACGAAATTTTGCACGTGCACAACATGTGAAAATCAATATTTTTTATTAAAATGAAAGTTTCGGGTATTACAAATTATCACATCAACTTTATACTACTCATGTAATAAATTAGCATGCATGTCTCATAATTTAGAAAAAAAAATATTGGATTACTCATATCACATCAATTGATCTATATTACTAAATTTCATGTTCTAGCATGCTCAAACTAAAATTTAGAAAATATCAAGACCACCTACCTCTTATGAAGAATGAAGAAAAGATACTTCTAGCTCCTAGCTCCAAATAGCACCTCATTGTCCTTGTCCTCCTAGCAATCCTCCAAAGCACAAGAAATACTCTCTTCTCTCTTTCTTTTTTCTGTCTTTATTTATTTGTTTATTTTGTGTGTGACAAAAGAAGAGAAATGAGGGTGTATTTATAGGACTAGGTGAGGGTTTAGAGTGCAAAATTCTCCACCTAATAAATTACTCTACTTAATTTCTAACTCTTCATGATCCTAACTCCTAAAACTCCCAACTCTTCATGTTTCCAACTCTTCAAAACTCAACTCCCATCTCTTCACCTTCTCAACCCCTACCGGCCCACTCTCTCTCTCTACCTCAACCGACTGTTCTCTCTTTCTCCCATAATTGATCAAGTATAGGAAAAGTCCAACCTTACATCATGTATGCCTATATATATTCAAATGATCGTAGTTGTGGTAGGTAAATGTAGGCACAGTGGAAAGGGGAACCATGCTAAGTTGGGTTGTACGGTTGTGTTCGGATGTTGAAAAGTAAGGAAAGAAGTGTATTGGGTTATAGGTGTGCATATATATATATATATATATATATATATATATATATATATATATATATATATATATATATATATATATATATATATATATATATATATATATATATACATAAAGTGTATGTAACAATTTGCTTAATTAAAAAAAATATAATGCTTGATGCACAAATAAAATAAATGCGCACATATTTTATGAAATTCATAGAGAGAAAGAATATGCCCAAATACGTTCACCGAAAACACGTGCATCGCACGTAAAATATCAAAATGCAAAATTCGATGTTATCAACGAAAACATGTTAAAAATAATAAAAATAAAATATAAGAAAATATATTTATTAATTTTTACGACGTAATTGCTACGTACGTAGAAAACAGGTGAATTACACGTACAAAAGTATTTAGATCAAAAATGTGAGAAAAATAAATTTCCGTTTTATAAAATAGATTTAAATATGTAAAATAAATAATTTAAACACATAGAAAATATTACACGTAGCGGTGGAAATACATAATCGATACGTGCATCAAAAACACGTAAAAAGCACGTAAAATATCAAGATTGAAATTTAATATTTTAGTTGACTCAAAATAGGATAAAATCAATATGGAAAATCAATAAATAGTCGGAAAATGAAATACGTAGTGAAACACGTTACAAAATACACTCGTATAATACACGAGGGCAAAATTGTCATTTCCAATTTTGCGGGGTATTACAGCATTAGTTTTCATCATAAGCATCTGTGTTTCCTTGACTTAATTTATGTTTGTTTTCTGTTTTCTACCCTCGACACTTAGCCTGGTTCACTTGATGATTTATGTTTTATTATTATTTCATATTTCGTTGTTATTACCATGATGTTGTTCCTTATGTTTCGTTCTGTTGTTTTCTTTTAAATATCACTCACGCCATTATGACTGACCCCTGTAGTTTTGGAGATTAAGATTATCTCTAGCCTCATATTTTACAGGTAAGTGCCGTTAGCTTGGGATTGGATGCATATGGTAGAATGATAATATGGATTATGCAAATTGTAAAAGTATGGATTGTAAAAGAAAGAAAGTGTAATTCAAGGTATTTAATTTTCACTATGCTATGTAAAAAATGATGTAATAAAAGTTGAAAAATTTTCTGTGTTTCGCTATGTTTACTATTACATTGAGTTAGATGTTGGGAATTGTGCCATGTATTTTTGAATTTATTTATTGAAAATTCGAGGCGCTACAGAACTTGGTATCAGAGCATGCTTCAGTAGTAATATTAAACATGGTATAAAAATAAACCTAGGTGTGGATACTAGAGCGTGAGTACCTAGGTGTGGACATTAAAGCGTGAGTATTAAAACACGAAACTAAAACAAATGAAATGATTTGAGTGTGATTAGATTCCTGCAATGGGTAGTTGGTAAGAATGTGATTTATATTGCGGTGCTCTAACTCTCCACGTGTTTTGCAGTATTCATTGAAATGGCAGGATCCAGGACCAGGAATGGTGGAAATGATAGTAAGGCTGAAGGTTCCCACGGGGCTCGACTTGATTTGGAGACAGAGATTGCCAGGGTGTATCAGATCTTGAATGCATTTATGGCAGCTAGTGCGGCTCGAAATCAAGGAGCAGGCCCTGTACCTATCAATGCTGATCCGATCAAGCAGGTAGAGTCTTTCAAGCGGATGAAGCCACCAGTCTTTGAAGGACAAGAAAATCCCAATGAGGCTGATGATTGGATCAAACAGATTGAGATGGTCTTTGAGGTTTTGGAAACCCCTGAGGCCAACCAGGTAAAATTGGCTACAATGCAGTTAGAGAAGGATGTTGGTGTTTGGTGGCAGCCAGTGAAGAGGAATTTTGGTGAAGAGAAGATTAGTTGGGAAGCTTTTCTTGGAGAGTTCAGGGATCACTATTTCCCTTTGGATATTCAGGAAAAAAAGGCTATGGATTTCTTGAATCTGTAGCAAGGTAATATGTCGGTGCATGAGTATGAGACTAAGTTCACGCAGTTGTCACGGTATGCAACGGAGCTGGTAATCGATGAAACAAAGAAGGCAATGAAATTCGAGCAGGGCTTGAGACTGAATTTGAGGTCCCGAATGATACCATTGGGGATCTGGAGGTTTAATAAGTTAGTCAGGAGAGCAGCTATGACGAAGGAAGATGTGGATCAATTCCAGAAGAAGTAGGAAAATAGGAACAGGAACAAGAGGCCAGCTGTAGCAAATCAGAGTGGGAAGAGGTTTTTGGAGAAGAGAGGCAAGTTCAATGATCCTAATCAGAAGGCACCAGCATTTCAAGGTGTGACCTGCTATAATTGTGGAGAAGCAGGTCACTACAAGGCAGCGTGTACCAAGCCAATGAGGGGTCAGACTTGCTTTCATTGTGGGCGAGATGGTCATATCAAGCCGGATTGTCCGCAGCTTAAGAAGGATGGTGCTAATGGGAACAAATTTCAGAGGCAGGGGCGAGTGTTTGTATTGACTGAGGAAGATGCCGGTAACTCAGAAGATATAATCTAGGGTATGCAAGAGTTTTAAATTTATTTATTGGATGTATTAAGTAAAACTTTGTTTAAGAATATGATTAAGTTTTGAGTATCATTCTTCATGTAAAAAGATTTGTTTTGATTAATGGAATAAAAGAAAAGGTTTTATTTGATACTAGTTCTTCACATACATATGTGTCGCCCAATTTTGCTAAGATGTTAGGTGTGGAACCTAAGATTTTTCCAGGCAGGGTCTTATCAGTGGCAACCCCATCAGGAGAAGAATTGATTGCTGACAGGTACTACGAAGGTTGTGATATCAATATTGGTGAGAGGCTCTTTGGAATCGATCTCATCGAACTGCAGGTCTTAGGTATGGATGTGATTGTGGGCATCGATTGGATGGCTATTTATGATGCTACAATTGAATGTAAGAGTAAAGAAGTCATAGTGAAGGCACCGGGAGGACCCGCAGTGACTTTTCAAGGAAAGAAGGGAAACTCTCAGGTAATTTCAGCTATGTCAGGATTGAAGATTCCGAATGAAGTCAGTGAGATTCCAGTTGTCAGAGAGTTTCCTACTGTGTTCTTGAAAGATCTACCGGGATTACCGCCGCAGCATGATGTGGAGTTTTGTATTAATATTCAGCTAGGAAGTGCTCTAATATCTAAGGCTCTGTACAGGATGGCACCGGTAGAGCAGGATGAAGTGAAGAAAAAGATTAAGGACTTGTTGAGTAAGGGTTTTATCAGGCCGAGTACTTCACCATGGGGTGCACCAGTGTTGCTAGTAAAGAAGAAGGATAGGTCAATGAGGATGTGCATTGACTACAGGAAGTTGAACAAGGTGACTATTCAGAACAAGTACCCGCTCCCACGGATTGATAATTTATTTGATAGACTTCAAGGGGCAACTATATTTTTGAAGATTGATCTGCGGTCGGGTTACCATTAGGTCCGAGTTAAGGAAGAGGATGTGAGTAAGATAGCTTTCAGAACTTGACAAGGATTGTGTGAGTTTTTTGTGATGCCATTCGGAGTGACGAATGCACCGGCAGTGTTCGTGGATTTAATGAATCAAATCCTGCGGCAGTTCATCGATTCCTTCGTGGTGGTATTTATTAATGATATTTTGGTTTATTCGAAGTCGGAGGAAGAACATGCTGAGCACTTAGCAGAAGTATTGAAGAAGTTGCAGGAGCAGAAGTTATATGCCAAGCTATCAAAGTGTGAGTTTTGGAAGTCTGAGGTAGCATTCCTTGGTCATATTCTTTCTAAGGAGGGAGTGGCCACTGATCCTCAGAAAATTAAAGCAATGAAAGGTTGGCCTAGACCAGCGACCGTGAAGGAAGTCAGGAGTTTTCTGGGTTTTGCAGGATACTACAAGAGGTTCATTCAAGGCTATGCTCAGATTGCAGTTCCGTTGACTAGAATGACTCGGAAGAGTGTGAGCTTCATTTGGACTGAGAAGTGTGAGGCGAGTTTTCAGGAAATGAAGGAGAGGTTGACGAAAGCACCTATTCTAGTTTTGCCGCAAGCTGGGAAGGATTATGATATCTATAGTGATGCATCTCTCAGAGGTTTGGGGTGCTTCTTGATGCAAGAAGGGAAGGTTACTGCATATGGTTCAAGACAGCTGCGTCCGCATGAGAAGAACTATCTGATGCATGATTTGGAATTGGCAGCTATTATTTTTGCCTTGAAGCAGTGGAGGCATTATATATGGAGAGAAAGTCAACATGTATACGGATCATAAGAGTTTGAAGTACATTTACCAGCAGAGGGATCTAAATCTTCGGCAGAGAAGGTGGTTAGAAGTATTGGAAGACATTCGTCCGAAAATTAAGCATCACCCAGGCAAGGCAAATGTAGTGGCAGATGGGCTCAGTCAGAAGAGCAGTCTATCGAGTTCGATCACAGCTCAGAAGGAGTTAGCAGCAGAGTTTGATCCGGCAGGTATTGAGGTTGTATTGCAGAACTTGGGAGCATCTTTGGCTCAATTGAGACTTCAACCTTCATTAAGGGATCAGATTATTGAAGGTCAGAGATCTAATGCAAAGATTCAGATGATGTTATGGCAGATTTTCGAGGGCAAGCTATCGGAATTCCGTGTGCAGGATGGAGTATTGTGGATGACAGAAAGATTGTGTGTGCCTAGAAATGCATATTTAAGGAAGAGTAACTTGCAGGAGGCACACTGTACTTTGTTGTCAGTACATCCTGGGGGCACGAAGATGTACAAGGACATCAAACAACACTTTTGGTGGCCAGGGATGAAAAGCGATGTAGCGGACTTTGTGGCAAAGTGTTTGACTTGTCAGCAAGTCAAGGCAAAAAATCAAAAACCGAGAGGCTTGTTACAGCCATTGCCTATCCCAGAATGGAAGTGGGAGAATATCAACATGGACTTCATCACTGGGTTGTCAAAGAGTCCGAAGGGCAATGACTTGATTTGGATTATTGTGGATCATTTGACCAAGTCAGATCACTTCTTGTCTACAAAGATTACTTGGTCATTAGAGAAGCTGGCAAAAATGTACATTGATGAGATTGTCAGACTTCATGGGGTTCCAGTGTCGATTGTTTCCAACAGAGATGCACGGTTCACTTTGAGGTTTTAGAAGAGCTTGCAAGCAATTTTGGGGTACCCGAACTGACTTCAGTACTGCTTTTCATCCACAGACCGATTGTCAGATGGAGAGGGTGAATCAGGTATTAGAAGATATGCTGAGGGCTTATGTCATGGATTTTGGTGGCAGTTGGGAGAGGTACTTGGCATTGGATGAGTTCGCTTATAACAATAGTTACCATGCAAGTATCGGAATGGCGCCATATGAGGCTTTGTACAGGAGAAAGTGCAGAACACCCATCTGTTGGTATGAATTTGGATAGAGGCAGTTGTTTGGTCCAGAGATTGTGCAGCAGACATCAGAGAAAATCGAACCATTCGTATAGATTGGTCGAAGCTAAGAGTCGGCAAAAGAGCTATGCAGATACTCGGCATAGATATTTGGAGTTTGAGGTTGGGGATGTTGTTTTCCTCAAAGTATCTCCGACGAAGGGAGTAGTCAGGTTTGGGAAGGAAGGCAAGTTGGCACCAAAGTATATTGGACCATACAGGATTTTGGGACGAGCTGGCAAGACGGCATATAAGTTGGAGTTGCCCGAGGAGTTGGCACAGGTACATGATGTATTCCATGTGTTGATGTTAAGGAAGTATGTCCCCGACCAAAATCATCAGTTAGCAAGAGTGCCTGAGGGGCTATAGGTGAACTTGAGTTACAAGGAGCGGCCAGTAGAGATTGTTGATCGACGGGAGAAGGTATTACGGAATAAAGTGATACCCATGGTTAAGGTTTTGTGAAGGAACCAGCCGTTCGAAGAAGCTACTTGGGAACTAGAGGATCGCATGAAGAAGGATTTTCCTGAGCTATTTGTATGATTGTACTCTTTTGATTGAATTGTACTTCTTTTTATATGATTACATTCCTTAAATTGTATTTCCATTCATGTGGTTGCATCCCTTTTGCTTAAATTGTTTGATCCCTATTAGCGGTAGAGTGACGACAGAACTATTTTAAGGAGGGAGTGATGTAACACCTTAGAAATTTTTAAATATGAATTTGGCATTAATAAATGATTATTTGAGAATTTTTGTGATTTATTATATATTTTTCTGAAATTTAACTTTTTGCACGTGCAAAACACGTGCAAATAATTTTTTTTGGAAATTGAAAAGTCAGAAATTTTATTTGGAAAATATTATACCTATTAGTAGATAATTATTCTGAATTTTCTGGATTTTTACGGATATTTTATGACATGTTTGCAAATATTACAAAAAGAATGACTTTTGTGCAAAATTACCACTTTGGTACAAATCCGAAATTTTTCAAATTCAGGGCTATGTTTGAGGGCCGTCCAACTCAGTGGTAAAAGGATTTGGTTTTATTTTAAATTAATTGACTTATTTAACTATTTTTTTAAGGATGATTCATATATGTAAATAAATAAATTGTTAAAGGATATTTCCAAGAGAATTGCAAAACCCTAATTCTTCAGATTCCGGCCTATATATTGGCTGCTATAGCTGTTTCTTTCCTGCACTTAAACAAATTTATTTTTTATTATTGGCTTTCTTGGAGTTTCGAAGCTATGATATTGGACTTCTTGCGAAGGAGCTTTTCTTATTATTATTTCTTCGTCTTCGTTGGTTTCTTCATCGAGATGAGTGATGTTTTGTTGTTCTATAATGGCTAAGTATGATAGTTTTTATAGTAGATGCATGCTAGGAAATCTTATGATAACATGATGAATATATTGTATGGTTTGAATGATATAAAAGCAGGATATATGAGCAAGAATAGAAATTTATGCGAAACCCTTGTGTATGTTTGACTGGGGATCTGTAGAGACTTAGTACTACTCATGAAAAAACTAATCTATAATGTTTTGATCATGTGAAAGTTGGATACCATCAAGAATGTACAAAACTAGTATGCATATTGATTTTCAGGTTTTACTATTCATGCATGAGTTGTGTTTTTTTTTTTTTTTTTTTTTTTTTGATTTCTTTGGATAAAAACTTGATTTCATTGGGATTTTGAATATCGAAACAAGATACAAATGTTAGACAGTGGTTTGATGGGTGTATAACAATCATAAGATGTAGATTTGGATAGTGGAAGTCAAAAGTATAAGTAAAGATTGGATTTTTTTTGAATTTGGGTCTGTTGGAGAAGGCCGAAAGTGTATTTTTGTGTTTTCATGATGTTTTCAATGGGTTTTGATTTATATTGATACTGAGATTGAATTGAACAATATACTAGTTATATACAATGATTCTTGATGATTTTACTGATACATATACACACATACCTATATACATGTACATTTCCTAATTTTGAAGAGTTTAGTTGGAATTGCTTCTTTTATGAAATTGTTGAGGATTTGGTTTCATTTATGAACTATATTGTTTTGGCCAAGATGTAATTGAGTATCTCAGGATTTTGATCATTTAAATTCATGTATTTGGAGTTTTGAATAGGCGTATCAGTTGTGAGATTTCAAAAATTTTGAGGCTAATGCAGATTGCGTGTCAGTCGACTGCACGGTCGACCGCAAAGTGCTAGCCACTCGACTGCAGCTCTTTCGAGCTATTCGTGACGGTCGACTGCCATGTCTGGCTGTATCGGTTTTGTCACTCACGGTCGACTGCAATAATTTGTGCGGCGACTGTCAGTCGACTGCTATGAATTAGTGGATTGGTTTGCTGTCGGATAGAGTCAGTCGACCGCATGTTTTACACTATAATTGTTGGTCGACCGACACTTGCTGTTGTGATGTTTAGTTGGGTTTTCTTGCTGTTTTCTTGAACGATTATTTCTTCGAACTTATGGATTATTGAACTACTGTTTTAGACGAATTTGTTTTCTACAGATTACTGTGCTTTACAGAGAGTTATATTTTTATTTATAATGGAATTTAACTCGTATTTCTACAGATTTACAGGGCGAAATATATACGGATTTCTCGATATTGATGTTTTGTAACTTTCTATGATTTCAAATTGTGAAACTTAGTTATTTGAGCGAATTAAACTCAGATGTTACTTCTGGAAATTTGTGAGTATTCAAATAAACTTGGATTTGTTTAATTTAAAGAAGTTTTCTTAATGTGAACGAATTGATAATAGAACCAAGAGTTTTTAATGGAAGATTTGTGTTGATATTTGAGTTGTGAGTCTCTAGAGGTTGAGTGGGACCATTGTGTACCGGCAGTTGTTATTTTTTTGAAGTTGACCAGCTGGAGTCTTCGTTCCTGGTTTAGTTGTGTTAAGTTCGATTGGGGGTACATCAACTTTAGGGGAGATGGTAAAGTAATTAATAATAACAAACCTAAGGACAGGCACTAGTTGGAGTTGTGACAAAATATGAGCAAACATGGGTAGGGGGCCTCAAATGGTCAGCGATGGGAGACGATTTCACTGATTATCGGGGTGTGAGCACTCGCAATGTGGCTGGTCTTCCTGATTATCGGGATCGACGCGATGTCCATGGGATGTTTGCGTGATGAGGTACCAAGTGCTTTGCGGTGTGAGTTTCATTACCTGACATTCGAGGTGCGAGCACTTGCGTTGGGGGATTGATTCCACTAATTACTGGGTCATGGACTAGATACTCACGGGAGATCTAAATCATAAATTAGTCACTATAGTAAGTTAGTTTCATAATGTGGGATTGAATCCTATAAAGTGGAGAATGATAAGGGCTTGTACCGGATCTATGTAGAGTGGTGAGCATAGATTCTGCAAGTGTGCATTAGTTTTCATCATAAGCATCTGTGTTTCCTTGACTTGATTTATGTTTGTTTTCTGTATTCTACACTCAACACTTAGCCTAGTTCACTTGATGATTTATGTTTTATTGTTATTTCATATTTCATTGTTATTACCATGATGTTGTTCCTTATGTTTCGTTCTGTTGTTTTCTTTTAAATATCACTCACACCGTTATGGCTGATCCCTGTAGTTTTGGGGGTTAGGGTTATCTCTAGCCTCATGTTTTATAGGTAGATATCGTTAGCTTAGGATTGGATGCATGTGGTAGAATGATAATATGGATTATGCAAATTGTAAAAGTATGGATTGTAAAAGAAAGAAAGTGTATTTCTAGGTGTTTAATTTCCGATGTGCTATGTAAAGAAATGATTTAATAAAAGTTGAAAAAAATTATGTGTTTTGCTATGTTTACTATTATATTGAGGTAGATGCTGAGAATTGTGCCACGTATTTCTGAATTTATTTATTGAAAATTCGTGGCGCTACAACGAGTGAGCTGAATACCCAGTTCGCTAAGGAGTTTTTGAACCCACATGAGTTCGGCAGTGGTAGAGGCAACAGCCTTGTACTCGGCTTCTGTAGATGACTGTTAGAGACTTTTGCTTCTTGGAGCTCCAAGTAATCGAGGTGCGACCAAGAAAGACTATGTGACCCATTCCAGAAGTGTAGTCATCCTTGTTTTTGGCCCAATCGGCATATGAGAAAGCATGAAGATTGAGTGGCGAGTGACTAAAAATTGTGAAGCCTTTGTCGAGCGTGCCACACAAGTATCGAAGGAGCCGTTTGAGAGCATCCTAATAAGCACTTCTTGGGTTGTGCATGAACTGAGATAGCTTATTTACCACAAATGCAACATCGGGGTGAGTGAGCGTTAGGTATTGGAGTCCCCCAACTACTGCTCTATAATCTGTAGGAGTGTCAAGTAATTTGCCAGAAGTGAGAGTTAAAGCATTGTTGACCACCATGGGAGTTGAAATTAGCTTTGCATGGAACATATGCATGCGCTCAAGAAGATTAACAATATACTTCTTTGACTGAGGAAGAGACCATGAGAATTAGGCGTGACTTCTACTCCCAAGAAATAAGAGAGTGTATCAAGGTCTTTCAAGGAGAACCTGCTAGCCAATCTTTTAATGAAAGCATTTAGGGTAGTAACTTTAGGACCAGTTACTATAATATCATCCACATACACAAGAAGATAAATATGTGAAGTGAATGATGCATGATAAATAATGAAGCATCAGTAACCGATCGCTTGAAACCCGAACCAAGAAGAAAGTTGGCTAGCTCTGTGTACCATGCTCGAGGTGCCTGCTTGAGACCGTAAATTTCCTTGCGCAATTTGCAAACATGATTAGGAAAGGAGGTTGTGAAATATATACATCCTCATGAAGTGTGTCATAAATAAATGCATTATTAATATCAAGTTGCCGAAGATGCCATTTGTTTGTAACTGCAAGGCTAAGAAGAGTGCGGATGGTGTCCGATTTTACAACCGGAATGACGGTTTCCGTATAATCAATACCGAGGCGTTGTTGGAATCTTTTTGCAACAAGACGAGCACGATAACGTTCTACACTCCCATCAGGTTTGTATTTGATACGAAATACCCATTTGCATTTGACAAGGTTACGACTATTTTTGGGAGACACCAAGTCCCAAGTACCAAGCTTATGTAATGCTGTGATCTCGGCAATCATTGCTTGCCGCCAACGAGGATCTTTAAGAGCTTGGGCTACGGTAGTAGGTTCGGTTGGTTTAGGTTGTACAGTGGTATGATGGTTGTACTTGGAGTTAGGCATGTGAATGTTATTTCTGGAGTGAGTGACAATGCCGGGAGGTGGAGGAGGATGTGGAGAGGGTGGTAGAATAGTTGGAAGAGATGGATTGTTGGGCTGGGGTGTAATGACTGGCTGGGCAGTGAGCTGCTGCTCCGTAGAAGATGTGGCTAGACTATTGTCATTGTCCAGGAGATTATGAACGGGTACTGGCTGAATTATGGGCAGCGACAGGAGACACCAATGGTCCGGATTGGGTATGGGAGTAGGATGAGTGTCGGTGCTAAGATGAGTATAAGTAAATTCGGTTTCTATAAACCAAACATGCCCAGACATGTAGACTTTGTGGGTGGTGGGATCTAGACAATGATAAGCACTTTGAGTCTTAGAATACCCAATGAAGATACAAGGAATGGACTTGGGATCCAATTTGTGTGTGGCATAAGATCGTAACCAAGGATAACACAGAGAACCGAAGCTTCTTAACTTGAGATAGTTATGAGGAGTACCAAAGAGACAATGATAGGGAGATGAGTTTGACAGAATGGGTGTGAGAAGCCTATTGATAAGATAGGCAGCTGTGGCAAAGGCATGAGACCAAAACTCGAGAAGAATTTGAGCATGGGCAAGAAGAGTTAAGCCCGTTTCAATGATGTGGCAATGCCTTCTTTCGGCATATCCATTATGTTCAGGAGTATGAGGTGGAGAAGTGAGATAGGAAACACCATCAATTGTTAGAAAAGTTACTAAGACTTGATATTCCTCCCCATTGTCGGAATATATTTAGTGGGAAAATATTTTTCTCAAAATATTTTCCCACTAAATCTTTGAATCTAATAAACACTTGTATCAGATTTGTTTTTGAGATGATAGAAGCAAATGTACTTTGTGAAGTGATCAACAAAAATGACATAATATTTGTAACCATCAATAGAGTATAATGGAAAAGTCCATAAATTAGTGTAAATAAGATCAAGGGGAGCATTTGATATCAAGGTTGATTGACTAAATGGGAGCTTATAACTCTTATTACATTGATATGAATTGCAATTAAAGGAGAGATCGCTAGAAACATCAAGCTTAAAATTTGAAACTATACTTTTGAAGATGGATATAGAGGGATGACCAAGAAGATGATGCCAATCTATAGCTGACGCTTTGACACTAGAAAGTGCTAGAATATGTTGCAGGATATGGCCACTCATAAATGTCGTGCCTAGTAGACCCTGAATGAGTTGTGCCCCCGTGAGACGATCCTTCACAACAAAAGAATTAGAAGTGAATTCAATGATGAGATTATTGTCTGAGCAAAGTTGTGAAATGGAAATAATATTACGTGTCATAGTGGGTGCACATAAAACATTAGACAAGAACAAAGATTTGGAAGAGGAAGTAGGAAAGAAAAGTGAACCAGTATGAGTGATAGGAATACCCGTGCCGTCTCTAATGACAATCTCTTCAGTGCCATCGTATGGGTGATGGAGAGATAGGTTTGCTAGGTCATGAATAACATGATGGGATGCGCCGGTGTCCAAGAGCCAAGGAAGGGGATGGGAGGAGGCAGAAGCGGTGGCTACATGCGCTTGGGGCTGCGATTGGTTGTTGGTGGGGCGAGGCGGTGGGCGAATGGCAGGGTATTTCTCCTGGAAGATGGGACATAAATGGAGTGAATGCCCGGTTGTGTGGCACCATTGGCATTTGCCTTGGTAGCCACGAGATCCATTTCGGTTGGGATGTTTGGAGTTGGAGTGATTGGTCTTATGGTTTGAGTTGGGGCGGAAGTTGTTGGTAGGGGCAGGCTAGTTGTTGTAGTTGGGGAGGGTGGTGGTGGTGTGTGCAGAAATAGATAAGGTTGGTAGAATGGGTTGTGACTTAGTTGTAAGTTCACGGTTGAGTAGCTTCTCATGAATCTCATCGAATGATATAGGCGTATCACGAGCATGAACAGCATCAGCGTCAACGACTCATTGGAATGTGGAGTCAAGAGATTCGAGAACCTTGTCAGTGATGTCTTCGGGATCTATGGGCTTACCAAGGAGGGCCAATTGGTCAGTACATGCTTTAATTGAGTGCATGTACTCGGTAATGGATTGAGGACCTTTTGTGAGAGCCTTAAAGGTGGTTTTCAACTACTTGATATGACCATGGGTGGGGCGAGCAAAGGTGTGAGCAAGGGTATCCCAGACCTCTTTAGTGGTGCGAGATCGAGAGATGAGCGGAACAAGAGTAGGTTCCAAGGTACCAATGAGAGCGCCAAAGAGGAGTTTATTTTGGCGAACCCATGTGAGGTAAGCCAGATTGGGTTGGGAAACCGTTTCCTTGGTGATGGTGGTAGGAGGCGCAGGGTAGGTGCCATCCAAGAATTTGAAGATACCATACCCGATAGGAGTGGCCTCAATTTGAAGCTTCCACGAGAGATAATTTGTGGAGGTGAGCTTGAGGATACTGGAGAGTGTAACAACGACAAGTGGGTATTTGGGATCGACGTCGTTAGGAATGGTGCGAGGGGAAGACATGGTAGGTGATTAGTATGTTTGAATTATATATATATATATATATATATATATGGCAAATGCTCCATTGAAAACGGGTCTAGTTTTCACGGGTTGGAAAACAGCGATCTAAGCCATTGGATCACTCTTGATCGTGATCAGCAGCGCAGATCGCCTCCGCCCATCACCAAATATCACTTAAGTGACGGAGGATTATTTTGGGAATTTCGTCCCAAATAACTCATCGTCTGATTCGCTCTGAAAAATTGATATAACCTAGGTCGTTGTTGGGAACAACGGCCTAGGTTATAAAAAAGTGAATCATAGGCCGTTGTTTGGAACAACGGCCTTGTTCTCAATTTTTATAACCTAGGCCGTTGTTTCCAACAACGGCCTAGGCTATAAATATAGAAATTTTATAGCCTAGGCCATTTTTGGGAACAACAGCCTAGGTTATAAAAATTGAGAACAAGACCGTTGTTGGGAACAACGACCTATGATTCAATTTTTTATAACCTAGGCCATTGTTCCCAACAACGGCCTAGGTTAATTCATTTTTTTAAGAATCCGTGAGGCGAAGAGTTATTTGGGATTTAATTCCTAAAATAACCCTCTGCCACTTAGTTAGAACGGGTGATGGGCGGCTCAGATCTGAGCCGTTGATCACGATGAAGAGCGATCCAACGGCTCAGATCGCTGTTTTCCAACCCGTGAAAACTCGACCTGTTTTCAATGGAGCATTTGCCTATATATATATATATATATATATATATATATATATATATATATATATATATATATATATAAGGATCAAGCCTGCTCTGATACCATGAGAAGGTTTTGGAAAAGTTATGTTTTTATTAATGAGTTGTACAAGTATATATAATACAAGTAAAGTTGGAAGATAGTCTCAGCTTAACAAACTTAGTCTAAGAGATAAGGTAGAATAACAAAGAAATAAACATCCTAACTAAAGATATTAACAGCTAGAATATTGTTATAACAACCTAGGAGATAATAGCAAGACTAAGTCTTGGCTTTATCTTCAACAATATATCTTACCCTCCATCACACTATTGTTGTGCGGACAGCTAGAGTTGACTATAGTGTCAAATATTGGAATGTGTTTCTTGCTTTTGCAGTATGTTATTGCGTGGTTGACATATCCACACAAAGGTGGTAGAAAGAAAGAACTGTTGGGTTTGTGGATCTAATACACCAAGAAGACGAAGAATGGGTTGATGAAAAGAAGCATGAAACAAAGGCAGCAACAACTGCAAGAGCAAACATCAGCTTATGCACTGGGTGTGCACTTGTCAGACTTGACATTCGACTGCCAAGTGAATGCAGTCGACTGTTAAGTGTTCTGACCTCAAAGGAGTGTCATGCGGTCGACTGCTAGGCTCGTAGTCGACCGCCCAATGCTCTGAACTGCTCGGGGGTCAATGTAGTTGATCGTCCCTTCGATCGTCACACTGATAAATCTAACGGTTGAGATTATTTCTTATGTAACATATATATATTGTTTGGTGTATGATTTTAAGGTTAAGAGAAAACATTGTTCTATAAGAATAGAGAAATCTAGCAGTTATTCTAGAGAGAGAGGGAGATACAGATAAACCCTAAATCTTGGAATGAGTTCTTGAGAGATTGTAAATCCGTTTCTTTATATTTCTAGTGAAAATCGCAGGAGTGCCTCTGCACGGGGAAGAAGCCATTGCATTAAGTGAGCCTAAAAAAAAACATCGCGAGTTCTTATGTGTTGGTTTTTGATTATTTTTGTTCTCTTGCTTTTGATTCTATTGTTTAAAATCCCGTTGGTAAGTTATTTTGCAGTTAGAACTCAACAAAGTGGTGTATATCAGAGCACCAGATTGGTAGCGTTGATTGAGATGGGCGTGAGTCAAGGAGTTCGATGAAACCGATTTCACAATATGGAATATCCAGATGATAGCTTATGTCCGACAGAAGGATCTAGATGATCCAGTATTTGACGTGAAGCGAGAAGAGGCGAAGGTAGATCCGGTTGCGTTGGCAGCTTGGAACCAATTATATCAGAAGGCGCTGGGTCAGATTCAGTTGTAGTTGAATAGGAAGTCGCTATCCCATATTGAGAAGACAAATACTGTAGCGCCCCGAATTTTCTAATATAATAACTTAGAAAATACGTGGCACAAACCCAGCATCCACTTCAATGTAATAGTACACATAGCTCAAAACACAAATAATTTTATTCCAAATTCTTATTACAATAATCTTTTACCAACACAGCGGAAAACAAAACACCTTGAATTACAACATTCTTTTTACAACACTTCTTTTACTAAAATTTTACACAAAGCTCTATTACATCAGTTTGTCTCCAAAACTATCTCAAGCATCCAACCTCCAACTCTAAGCAACAACCTGTAACATATGAGGCTAGAGATGATCCCTAACCCCCAAAACTAAAGGGGTCAGCCATAAATGGTGTGAGTGACATAAAATCAAACAATATAATTTAATCATAAAACATAAAGTCATCAACATCATGTATTAACCACAATGATAAATAATGAGGAATAACAAAGATGTAAAGCATGAAATCATCATAAAATGAAAACGACAAGTGCATCTAGTCTAAGTGTCAAGTGTAGGAAAACTGGAAAACACATGCATAAAACCAAGTCAAGAAAACACAAGTTCTATATGCGGACTCTCTAATGCATACTTGTCGAAGTCTATGCATCCCATACTACATAGGTTCGGTGCAAGTCCTTAACGTCTTCACTTCATAGGGTTCAATCCCCCGTTATGCAACTAATCTTAATACGATGACTACTACGAGATAAAGATAAACTGTGAATACTAGCCCTTGTCCCGATAATTCCGGAGATCAATCCCACACCGTAAGTAATTACTTGGATAATTCCGGAGATACATCCCACACCGCAGGTAATTTTACCTGAGATAATTCCGGAGATGAATCCCACACCCAAGGTAAGTTACTTCGATAATTCTGGAGATTAAATCCCACACCGAAACAATGACCCTCATCACATGAATACCCCATGTGCGTCGCCTCGACTCTGATAATTCCGGAGATCAATCCCACACCACTAGTAGTTACCGTGATAATTCCGGAGATTGTCCTACACCACAAGACTGTGATAATTCCGGAGATTAAATCCCACACCAAAGCCATACTGAGGTGCATAACCCATGTTCCCGTTCATCATATCACCACTAGTGTCTGTCCTTATCATTTTTGGGTTACTTAATTACTTAACGAATCTCCTAGAGTGGTGTACCCTACCGGCCTAAACTCAAGACTGAATAACTAAAGTGCCTCTACGGGCCTCAACAAAATAACTCAACACCGGTATACTAGGGTCACACACTTCTAGAGACTCAAACTCAAAAGTCTTAAACAACTTTCCACTAAACAAAATTAGCTCAACTAAATATCTCAGATCAAAAGCTTAACTGAAGGCAAAGTATAGACTGAATTATCTGAAAGTCAGTCATTCGAACTAACACTCAAGTTTACAGAGATCCTTCAGTACCAGTCGACTCACACTAGGGTAAGTCGACTGTCCAGAAGACAATTATCCAAAATTTTACAAAAATAAACTAAGTCATGACAGTCGACTTAAAAGAGAATCGGTCGACTTAACCGCGGTAAATTCCACTAATTTTCAAGAAAATATTCTAAGTACCAACAGTCGACTTAAGAAGTTATAGGTCGATTGTCCAGACAAGAAACTGACATAATTTTACAAAATGAGTTCTAAGTACACCAGTCGACTGAACAAGGGTCTCAGTCGGCTGTCCAGATCGAATTTTCAAAAGGCTAACGTTACATCAGTAGGGTCGTCCAGTCGACTGATAATTTGACCAGTCGGCTGTCGGCCTACAGTTTTCACAATTTAGATCTGAATACAAAGTCAAAACTGGAGTTTCTAAAGATTCATTGTTTATGAAAATAGTTCGTATTCAGGCAAGATGACAAATCTCAAATAATCTTTGATATGGATACATTACCCAATCATCCAATATTTCAAAACTCAATTCTCATGTTCTAGATTCCTAATTCTTTCATTAGGGTTTTTCAATACTAAATTTCTTCACAACTCATAGCATGATCTAATTTTTAAACACAGGATCCAGATGCTCACCATCCGATCATAACTATACTCAATTCCTAACATGCTTTCTAGCAACACCGATTTATAAACCAAGATCTACTCATCATTCTTAGATTTCACATACATGGTACGAACAACAATCCTTGCATCGTTCTCATACAAAATACTAATAACATTCATGCCAAATAACCAACATGACAATTGTTCACATTAATTCACAACCGAAGTTCATATCATTCACAAAATAAAGCAAACAAAACAATTTCATATCACTCACCTTTGAATTGAAGAGATCCAACGAAAAGCCTTCCTTTTTGCGAGATCCAAAAATTCTCCTCTTGATCACCAAGAAAATAATGATGTAATAAATCTGGAGTTGTGCAACGAATGACGGCTGCACGTCCTCTTTTATACAGGCCGGGATTGAAAGGAATTAGGGTTTTGAAGTACTTTTGCAAAATAGTCCTTTTTCAATTTATTACTTCACATATATAACATTTCTTAGTTAAAAATAAGTTAGATAATCAAAACTAAATAAAATCCTTTTACCACTGAGTCTTCCAACAACCCAGCACAGCCCAGAGATAAGAAAATCCCGGATTTACACTCAGGGTGGCGATTTTGCACAAAAGCCCTCCCTTTTGTAATATTTGCAATTACATCGTAAAATATTAATAAAAATCCAGAAAAATCAGAAATAATATCTAATAATACATATTATATTTTCCAATCAAAATATTTGACCTTTACTTTCCAGAAAAACATTTGCACAAGATTCTACATAAATTTCATATTTGCAAAAACACCCTTTTTGTTTAAATCTTCACCAAATCGACTTTAAATAAAGTCCAAATATATTTAAATTCAAATGATAATCATGGAGAACCAAAATGTCAGTAAAAACGAATTTTCATAATTTATTCAAGATCCCAAACGACTTTTTACATAAAAGCCCATCTCTTTCGAGATATTTGTAAAAATAGTTTCTTTATTCAGAAAAATCCCAAAATTTAGAATACACTCCATAACAAGTATGAGAACTTATTAAAAATATAAAATTGTATATTTATACCAAAATTATTTGCACGGGTTTCGCACGTGTAAAAAGATAAATCTTTTAGAAAATATTTATTAAATTTGCAGTAAATCATTTTAATTCATTTTCAAATATAAAAATAATATTTGAAAATACGGGGTTCTACAAATACTGCGAAGGAAATAATGTAGATCATGACTGCAATGTAGATCCTGACAGACATATTTGAAAAACCAAATGTATCTTGATGATTGTTTAGAAGTAAATTGCACTTTCAGAGAGGTTGGAGAAAGAGCTGAGCACCATAGACAGCTCCACACTTTCAGTAATGTAGGTATAATGGAAACCCTTATGAGCTTTGATGTGGCTAAAAACAGGGGTTTAATCGAGACCGTCCAAATCGGATACGAATCCTGAAGCCCAGGGGTAAAACAGTAATTTCACCTACAAACGGGTCTGAAGCGGGTACTGGGTCTCCTTCTCACAACTCCAATAACCCACGAACAGATCCACCATGACTGGGTGCGGGTTTCAACCCGCAACAAACCCGGTCCAGCATGGTAGAATTAGGGTTTCTGATTAATATTAATCAACGACCCTGATTCATATCTATCCTTTCACCGGGATTAGGGATTACATTCCTAAATCTGATTACAAGGAGAATATTCCTTATCAGATCACAGGGATCACATTCCTAATCTGTTCCCTAAGACGCCTATAAATACCCCCCACCCATCTCCATTAAGAGGTAATCAATCTTTCTCCAGTTTTTGTGCTCTCTCATAATCATTTCTGGTTACTGACTTGAGCGTCGGAGGGTGCGTCGCCGGGAACAACCCCGGTGTCTCGCACTTTTTTGCAGGTGTTCGGCGGGAGCGACGATCATCCCCCACGGAACAGGTATACAGGTTTACTATTCAGTTTCCCTAAGAATCCACAAATACTATCTGTTTGCCCCCACACCAAATTTAGCGGCAACAGATTGGCGCCGTCTGTGGGAAACTAACGAATAGAAACCTCTCCTCTTCCCGGTGAACAGATCTTCTCCAGCCATGCCTCCTAGGAAAGTCAGATCGAGAGGGTCCAACCGACCCAACCTTGATCAGCAGCAAGAAGTCCCCCCTAATCCCGCTCAACAACAAGGGCAACTTCCCCTACAGCGGAAGACCCGCTCCAACAGGACCTTCCCCCTCCTAATCAGCCGCCTCCAAAGGGTCCTAACCCTCAGAAACAACCTCTTCATCAGGACCACTTTTCCATCCACAACGCCTCTTCGGACTCCATGGCCTCCCATCATCCTCGAGCCTCTGGTCAGCACAACACCGTCCTCAATCGCCGGAAAGATGATGATCTACGCCGCCACCTAGATGAGAAGCGGGCCCGAGAAGGAACCTCCCGCCAGCACCGTCCGGGTGAGCGGTCTCCTCGCCGCCGAGAACACAAAAGGTCCCCTGCCAGGAGGGGACGGAGGGAGTCACCCGAGCATAACAGAAGAAGACCATACTCCCCCGTAGGTCGGCAACATCCTAGGAACAATGAGGCACCCATCACCCGTGCCGAGTTCCAGCAGTTCCAAGCGACCGTCCTGCAGGCTCTCAACCTCCGTCGGAACCCTAATGAGCCAAAGGCCCCATCTCCTCCTCCAGTCCGGAGCCCTCGCCGACGATCACCATCTCCTCCTTCGGTCCGAAGCCCTCGCTGACGGTCCCCATCTCCTCGTCATGCTCCTAGCAACTCCAGGCGTACCCCAAGTCCTCGTCGCTCCCGAAGTTACCATCGCCGCAGCCCTCGCTCTCCCTCATACGAAGACGAGTCTAGAGGCTCGGCTGATTTTCGTCGGAGGGACGACACCATGTACCACCGTCTTCATGAGGTAGAGAGGCGCCTGGGTCAGATAGACCGAGAAGAAGAGCTTAGGGGGAGGACCCTACGTCATAGCCGACCCCCTTTCTCCCGAACCATAGTGGATGCACCTGTGCCGTTTGGCTTCAAACCTCCCCAATTCGAGACTTACACCGGGGAGACCGACCCCGTTGACCACATCGAAAGCTTTAAGACCTTGATGCTCCTCCATCAAGCTTCCGATGCTCTCCTCTGCAAAACCTTCCCCGCAACTCTCAAGGGCCCAGCTCGAGAATGGTACTCTCGCCTTGCCCCCGCCTCAATATTCTCCTTCAAGCAGTTCGAGACCCTTTTCGTCACCCATTTCGTAAGCAGCCGTAGGGCTGAGAAGACCAGCATCTCCCTATTGCACCTCCACCAGAAGAAGGGGGAGAAATTGAGAGACTATGTGAAGAGGTTCACAGCCGAAGCTAGATCCATAGCATCCCTCGACCAGTCGGTCGCTGCGACAGCATTTCAATCTAATGTCCTCAATTCCAACCTCTGCTCCTCCCTCGCCAAGAAGCCTCCACAGAATTTTTCCGACCTCCTCCTTCGCAGTGAAAAGTACATCTGGGCCGAAGAGGCCGAGCAGCGACCCAACTGGGAGGGGTCTTCCTCCGGGTTTAAGAGAAAGGGAACAGAAGAGGAAGGGGCGAAGAATCTCCAGAAGGATAATGCCGGCCAGCGCCGACCTCCCCCCAGATTCGAAAAGTTCACTCCCCTCACCACTAACGTCTCAACCATTCTGATGGAAGTCGAAAAGGAAGGGATCATACCCCCTGCTCCGAGGATGAACACCCCTGCCAAAAGAAGAGATAAAGAGAAATGGTGCCGTTATCACCGGGACCATGGGCATGACACTAATGATTGTCGTGCCTTGAAGAATGAAATAGAAGCCCTTATCCAGAGGGGGCAGCTGAACAGGTTCGTAAGGAAGGATCGAGCTGAACTTCCTCCCCCGCCTCGGGGGGCTAACAAACGTCCGGAACGAGAAGAGACGCCCGATTTGGAAGAAGAGCGAGTCCTCCACCTCATTCATGGGGGCCCAATGGGGGGCTCCTCAAACTCCTCCCGAAAGGCTTTTATAAGAGAAGTCAATTCAGTTCAGTCCACCCCTCCTCCTAAGGGCCTCGGAGTGCCTGTCACCTTCTCCGACGAAGATCTTGAAGGAGTTCGCACCCCACATTGTGACGCACTCGTCATTAGTCTCCACATGGCGAACTTCAAGGTGGAGAGGATCCTAGTGGACAATGGCAGTTCCGTTAACATCCTCTTCCTCGCCGCGTTTAAAGGCCTCAAACTCTCCCGAGACAAACTCAAGCCCGCAGGCTACACCTCCATGGGTTCACGGGAGTACCGGTGACTATTGAAGGGGTGATCACCCTCGATGTAACCGCTGGCAAAACTCCTACTACCCGTACGGAGGCGATGGACTTCATGGTCGCGGATGTTCCCGCAGCATATAATGTCATCCTAGGCAGACCCGGCCTAGCAGCTTTGGAGGCCGTTCCCTCTGCCTATCACCTAAAAATGAAGTTTCCCACTCGGGCCGGAGTGGGAGAGGTAAAGGGCAATCAAGAGCAAGCCCGCAAGTGCTATATGACTTCTACCCTCGGACCTGTCCTGTCCCTAGAAACTTTGGAAATCCCCCAAGAAGCTGCCCGACCAACGTCCGAGCCGGTGGACGGGTTGGAGGAAGTGCTCTTCTCTCAGCAGGATCCGACCCGCAAGTTCTTTGTCAGCAAGACTCTCCCGTCCGCCCTATACTCAGATATCACACAATGCATCCGAAGCAACCAAGACCTCTTCGCTTGGACAGCGGCAGATATGCCCGGTATCTCCGAAGAGCTTTTAGTCCACCACCTAAGCGTAGATCCGGGGTCCAAACCGGTTCAGCAGAAGAGGCGTAAGTTCACCCCCGAGCGTCAGCTCGCTATTAAAGAAGAGGTGGACAAGCTCTTGAAGGCCCGGTTCATACAGGAGGTGAACTATCCTGAGTGGTTATCGAATGTGGTGATGGTGGAAAAGTCTAATGGGACTTGGAGGATTTGTATTGATTTCACCGACCTCAACAGAGCTTGCCCCAAAGACCCCTTCCCTCTACCGAGTATTGACACTCTGATTGACGCAACCTCGGGACATGAGCTTCTCAGCTTCATGGATGCCTTCTCAGGTTACAATCAGATAAGAATGTTCCCTCTGGATATCCCGAAGACATCTTTTGTGACCGACCAAGGCCTCTATTGCTACAGAGTCATGCCGTTCGGTCTAAAGAATGCAGGGGCAACATACCAACGCCTCGTCAACAAGGTTTTCCAGGCTCAGATCGGCCGGAACATGGAGGTATACGTTGATGATATGCTGGTGAAAAGCATCCGAGGCGTTGATCATGTGACCGACCTACAAGAGGCGTTTGACGTCCTAAGAAAGCACAATATGAGACTCAACCCGAACAAGTGTGCGTTCGGTGTTTCATCAGGGAAGTTCCTCGGCTTCATGGTTGGCCAACGAGGAATTGAAGCAAACCCGGAGAAGATCAAGGCCATATTGGACATGGCCCCACCCAGAAATGTAAAAGAAGTCCAAAGGTTGACTAGTCGCCTAGCCGCCATAGGGCGCTTTCTGTCAAAGTCTGGGGAGAAGTGCCTCCCGTTCTTCAAAGCCCTCAGGGGGGCTAAAGGATTTGAGTGGGGGCAGCAGCAACAAGACTCCTTCGACCAGCTCAAAGCTTACCTCGTCAATCCACCTCTTCTCAGCAAACCAATACCTGGCGAACAGCTCTACCTCTACCTGGCAGCCTCCGAGCAGACGCTTAGTGCAGTCTTAGTCAGAGAAGAAGACCGGGCTCAGAAGCCCATCTACTACGTCAGCAAAGTGCTCCGGGATGCTGAGCTCCGATACCCGAAGATAGAGAAAATGGCCTATGCCCTGGTGATGGCCGCAAGAAAGCTCCGCCCGTATTTTCAGTCTCATTCGGTGGTCGTTCTTACCGACCAGCCGCTGAAGCAGGTCCTCCATAAGCCCGAGACTTCGGGACGACTGATGAAATGGTCTATCGAGCTGAGTCAACACGATATAACTTATCAGCCTCGGACCGCGATCAAGGCTCAGGCGCTAGCCGAATTCATTGTGGAAAGTACTATCCCTGAGTCCAACCAAGCAGTGAAGGGACCACCAGTCTGGTCGGTTTATGTTGACGGATCCTCTTGCAATGAGGGAAGCGGGGCAGGGGTCATTCTGACCGGCCCGGATGACTTCATCCTCCAATACTCCCTTCGCATAAACTTCAAAGCCTCGAACAACAAAGCTGAATACGAGGCGCTAATAGCCAGACTTGGAATGGCCCGAAATGCTGGGGCACAATGCCTGCGGATCTTCAGTGACTCCCAACTGGTCGTCAATCAGGTCCTTGGCGAGTATGAAGCCCGCGATAACAGGATGGCTAAGTACTTGGCCAAAGTTAAAAGCCTCATGGCACTGTTCGAAGAAGCCCTCATCCAAAGGATCCCCCGAGAAGAAAATGCTCAGGCCGACGCCCTATCAAAATTAGCATCCTCTTCCCTTCAAGGCCTCGAGCAGACTATTTTGATAGAAGTCCTCCTGAAGCCGAGCATAGAGGACGAAACACGTGACTCCATTGAAACATTGCCTGTCCTCCTTGAAGACAACTGGATGAGACCACTCATCGAATTCTTAAGGGACGGACTCCTCCCCGAGGATCCGAAGGAAGCAAGAAGAGTCAGAACCCAAGCCGAGCGTTACACACTAATCGGAGGCATCCTGTATAAACGCTCCTTCACCCAGGTGGACGGTTGGCCCTACCTGAGGTGCCTCTCCCCCGGGCAAGCCGACTACGCCCTGCAAGAACTTCATGAGGGCATCGGCAGGGCCCATTCTGGCTCCAGAGCCCTGGCGCGCAAAGTGTTGAACTACGGATATTTCTGGCCCACTCTCCTACGGGACGCCGAACGACACGTTCGGCAATGCAGCTCCTGTCAGAAGTAATCCGACATCCGACGTCTCCCACAAGCTCCACTTGCCTCCCTATCAAGTCTGATCCCATTCGCAATGTGGGGGATGGATTTACTGGGGCGGTTTCCGCCAGCTCCCGGACAGTTAAAGTTCCTAGTTGTGGCAGTCGACTATTTCTCGAAATGGATAGAGGCCGAACCCCTGGCTACGATCACCGAGCATAAGGTCGTTCAATTCTTCTGGAAAAATGTGATCTGCCGATTCGGCGTTCCCCGGGTCATAGTTACAGATAACGGAATGCGGTTCGCTAGGGCTACCTTCCGAGCTTTATGTGAGGACCTCGCCATACAACACCGTTTCTCCTCCGTCTCTCATCCTCAGTCAAATGGCCAGGCCGAAAATGCCAACCGACAGATCCTCTCAGGCATTAAGAAGAGGTTAGACAAGTGTTCCAAGGGCTTATGGGTCGATCAGCTGCCCAACGTGCTGTGGAACTACCGCACCACAAAGCGGACCCCAACAGGCGAGAGCCCGTTCAATCTCACCTATGGGTCCGAGGCCATCATCCCCCTAGAAGTCGGGTTACCCTCTCCGCGTCTGATAGCTTATGAAGAAGAGCAGAACGCTAGAGGGCTCAGAGCAAGCCTAGATCTCATAGATGAAATCCGAGAGAGAGCTGCCATACGCCAGCAAACTTACCGAAGAAGGATCGAGCAAGCATACAACAAAAGAGTCCGCCCAACGAACCTCAAAGAAGGGGACCTGGTCCTCCGCAAGTTGGCCATTTCGTTCCCTGGTCAGAAAAGCAAGTTAGCCCCGAACTGGGAGGGACCTTACAAGATTTCTAAAGAAGTCCGTCCCGGCACATACAGACTAGAAGATCTCGAAGGCAGAGAGATTCCCAGGACTTGGAATGCCGACCATCTCTTAAAATACCAAGAGAGAGCAATAATGCCTCTCTAAGTATCTCGAGATGTCGAACCGTTCCTTTCCTGTTACTTGTAGTAATTTTCTTTAATTTTCTCTTGTAATAACGGCTAGCAACTTTAGAAGCAGCCGATCATTGGATATTAATAAATAAAGTCTTTTCATATTTTTGCTACTATAACATCTCTCTGCTTTTAACACTTCAATCTAACGATGGTTTGGAGTCCAACACTCGGCTCGACTTTACTTCCCCGGCTCGCCCACAGGCGAGCCAGAAGTAGATCACCGTTCGGAACTGCTCCTACAGCCGTTGAATGGTTCGGAGTCCAACACTTGGCTCGACTCTACTTCGCAAGGTCGCTCCTAAGCGAGCTAGAAGTAGTTCGCCATTCAGAATTGCTCCCACAACCCTTAAACTAATCTGACGATGGTTCAGAGTCCAACACTCGGCTCGACTTTACTTCCCCGGCTCGCCCACAGGCGAGCCAGAAGTAGATCGCCGTTCGGAACTGCTCCTACAGCCGTTGAATGGTTCGGAGTCCAACACTTGGCTCGATTCTACTTCGCAAGGTCGCTCCTAAGCGAGCTAGAAGTAGTTCGCCATTCGGAATTGCTCCCACAACCCTTAAACTAATCTAACGATGGTTCGGAGTCCAACACTCGGCTTGACTTTACTTTCCCGGCTCGCCCACAGGCGAGCCAGAAGTAGATCACCGTTCGGAACTACTCCTACAGCCGTTGAATGGTTCGGAGTCCAACACTTGGCTCGATTCTACATCGCAAGGTCGCTCCTAAGCGAGCTAGAAGTAGTTCGCCATTCGGAATTGCTCCCACAACCCTTAAACTAATCTGACGATGGTTCGGAGTCCAACACTCGGCTCGACTTTACTTCCCCGGCTCGCCCATAGGCAAGCCAGAAGTAGATCGCCGTTCGGAATTGCTCCTACAGCCGTTGAATGGTTCGGAGTCCAACACTTGGCTCGATTCTACTTCGCAAGTTCGCTCCTAAGCGAGTTAGAAGTAGTTCGCCATTCAGAATTGCTCCCACAACCCTTGAACTAATCTAACAATGGTTCGGAGTCCAACGCTCAGCTCAACTTTACTTCCCCGGCTCGTTCATAGGCACGCCCGAAGTAGATCGCCGTTCAGAATTGCTCCCCCAGCTGTTGAATGCTTCGGAGTCTAACACTTGGCTCGATGCTACTTCTCAAGTTCGCTCCTAAGCGAACCAGGGGTACCTCGCCATTCGGAATTGCTCCGACAGCCAGCAAACGAACCTAACAATGGTCGGGGTCCTATGGCTCGACTTTACATCACCGGCTCGTCCTCAAGCGGGCCGGAGATAGATGACCCCACGACCGTCGAGCCGAGTGGACGAGGCTCCGACCCTCGTATATGGCGAAAAAACCTCCCGAGGCAAAATCGCCATTGGATTACCTCAAAGCGTGAGCTAGAGTGTGATGAACGGATCTAACTACGCCGCGTGTCCGCAAAACAACAAGATAGCATTTTCTTGGGACTTGCGTATCCCGTCTCGAGATCCGCACCCTGATATTGATCAGCCGTCAGGATCAAGCCACGTGGCCCAGCCTCGGAGCATTTGCACTTCTACTGAGCCACTGTGACGTACCTGCGCGAAAGAAGCAAAAACCCTAACCACGGCTCGGTAACTACACAACGGCAATCGAGCCGAGCGGACGAGGGACCGACCCTCGTATATGACGAAAAAACCGTCCGAGGCGAAACCACCGTCAGATCGTCTCAAAATACGCACTGAGGTATGATGAACGGACCTGATCACGCCACGTGTCCGCAAAACGACAAGATAGCATTTTCTTGGGAACCGGACCTGCCTCAAGATTCGTGCAACCATCCAACGGCCGTGATCACCTTACTTCGCTCGGCGCCAAATGCTGAGCAACAGGCAATCCGAATCAACTTTCTTCCGCAATCGCCTCGGCCAACGAGCCGTATGAACACTGCCAACCTATACCAAGCAAAAACTTAGCCTCAAAAAGTTCGGATTAAGGTTTTAGGGGACCTCCCCCTCGGATTCCGGACTTTGGTCATCACCTCATCCACCATGATCTCCCCTGACCCTGACACCTGCCTCGGAGCCGTCAGAGTCAGGAGAAGACCATGGTGGAAGAGCGACCACCTATCCTCCCGAAGCGAACTCCCACTCGGTTCCAGACTTCGGTCACCACCTCTTCTACCGTGATCCCCCCCGATCCTGACCTCCGTATCGGAGCCGTCGGAATCGGGAGAAGATCACGGTTGAAGAACGGCGACCCATCCTCCCGAAGAACCTCTCCCTCGGGTTCGGACTACGGTCGCCAACTCTTCTGCCTTCTCCTCCCCCGACCCTGACACCCACATCGGGGCCGTCAGGAATGAGAGAAGAACAAGGTAGTAGGGTGACCACCCCTCCGAACCTCTCGAGGCGAGAATTTTTCAAAGCTGGCACCCGCCCAAGGGCAGACGCCATCGATGCCGCTAGAGCTCTAGACTGCAATGACTGAAACTGCAAGGGGGCTGGGGTACTTATAGCCATCCCCCAAGAGTGTCATTATGACCCTTGAAAGTCCAACAGACGCCTAGGGAGCTGAAGCGCCGCGCATTTATTGATGGGCACCACTCTCAACGCCCTTGGGAAGGTGGAACGCCCCCACGGATCCCAGAGCACCATTAATGCTGATAGGGAACTGGTCCCGTCTTTTCAGAACGACGTTCGGACCCGCACTCCTAATCAGGCCGTGCGGCCACAGTTTCGAAACAGCTGTACCTTAGATGCCACACCGAGCCTCAACCGAAGGCGCCGAGCAAGATTCAGAACCGCGGCAAAAGTGAGTTTCGAGGCCAATGTGCTCGATGAAGCAAACACTCGCCTCGCGGTTCATTTCGAGCCTACCCTAGCTAGCGCGATTACAGCACAACAAGAAGCCAGCAAAGGACAGTTCGGACAAATCAACTCCAATTTTATTAAAATAACTTGGATAAATTTACAAAAAAGGTTACAACAAAACACAGTTCGGAGGTCCGAAGACAAGACACGACCCGTTTACTGCCTCCGTGGAAGGGGGACGCTCCGGTTCAGCGATACCTTGGGTCGGCGCTTCTTGACCTCCAAGCTCGTCTCTAAACCAATGAATCGAGACGCCTCCTCGCCGCTGACCCTGACAGTCGCTCCGACCGAAGCACCACTTGAAGACACCGCCACCCCGCTTTGGGCGTCGGCTGCTGTCCTACCTATAATGGGGGTTCGGCTCGCGGCTTGATAGAACGTAATCCCTCGCTCAATTTCTTCGCGAGTGCACGAGGTGCTCCGGACGTTAGCCCTCACCGGCTGAGGTTTAAGCCGAGCAACCTCTTCCTCCAGTTCGACGATCCAGTCCTTCAACGTGTCGTCCTTCACAATCACTTTGAATCGAGGAAGTTTTGCCGAACCAGGATACTCGGCGCTGTCAGATATAACGCGTCGCAAATGGGTCACCTCGATGCTCTTGTCGACCGTCACCCTTTGCAACTGTTCTACCTTCCTTGCGAAGTCATCTCGTTCGGCCGAAACCCGAACCAACTCTTCCTCCTTTGCAGATAGTTCGGCCTCGACTATCCGCAGATGGTGCAGCTCGGCCAATAACTCGTTGTTCCTCCTCTCAACATTATGAAGTATTCTCCTAGTCAGATGCATCTCGCCCTCGAGACGATCCTCCCGTGACTGCTGAAATAACTCTGCGCGGCACCGAGCCGCCGCGTTGGTAGAAGTCTCCTCGGCAATCTGAAATAAAAAAGGGACGACATTGAAGTGCTAGAGGGGCGAACCAAACACTTAGACAGAAGTCCAAAATCAAAACATATATTTCATTCATGAAAGCGGTGGCCAGTCCGCAAAAGGCATTACATTGTTTGAAAAAAAAAAAACTACAAAGTTTGCGAGGGAATCAGGGGTCCACCTGCGTCACCGCTTCAACCACAGGCACGTCGCCAGATGGCCCCTCGATTCCCCCCTCGGCCTGGGCGTTCGTCACAGGGGGATCGGCCTCCTCTTCCTCCTCATCGCCCTCGACCTCGTCGCCTTCGACTCCCTCCTCCTCGCCGCCTGAGGGCGACCCTGGCCACAGTCGGTAGCCGACCCGCTCGAAGCCGGGGACCCGTTCCTGAACATGGTCGAGTGCCCTCTGATAAGACATCTCCATGTTCTTGGCCATATGCTTCTTCGTCTCGGCCTCGGCCACCTTCTCCACCTCGGCCCGGATCTTCGCCGCCAAGGCCTCCTTCTCTGCCTTCTCTTCAGCCAAGGACTTCACCGCCGCAGCCAGCTCCTCGGCAGCCTTTGCGGCCTTGGCAGACTCCGCGTCGAGATGCCCCTTGGCTCTCTCCAGGTCGGCAACAAGGTCGGCCACCCGGACCTCCAAAGCCTCGGCTTGCCTCTGCTCGGCCTCGAGCTCCCGGACTGCCTTGACCTTCGCCGACCGGTCTTTGTCGCTGGCGGCCCTCAACTCCTTCTCCTGCTCAGCGAACGTCTCGAGGAGATGGCCGAAATGACAAGTAGCCTGCGAAGACAACGGTGAGCACAATAAACAAGCCGAGCAGTAAACTTGAAGAAATTTGCAATGAGAAACTTACCGACACAAGCGACCGAGCCACCTCGTAGGTGTCATCGCCGACCGTCCCCGCCTTTAGTGCGGCTCGGTCCTTCGGGGTCGCCAAGTGCTTAACGACCTGCACCGACATTTGCGAGTTACCGAGGAACCCGTCGTGGTTCTTCACCTGCCAGTTCGGCACAAACAACTGCTTGTGCTGCTCGGTCAGGATCTCCTCAGCAGCCCTGGTCAACGGCGGTGCCTCGAGCGACAGCACCGCGTTAACATCAAAGGCCCCGTCAACAGGGGCCGAGGCTTCAGGCGCCAATGGCTCCTCGGCGACAACCACCTCCAAAGGCACCTCGGTTGTAGGAGGAGGCGGGGTGGTTGTCGAGGCGGCCTGGGGCTGTGGAGTCGACGAGGCAGTCGCAGTCGCCCTCTTCCTCTTCCTACCCCCGGCCAATTTGGACCTATCGGCCATCATGGCATTGAAGTCGATCTTCATTGATTCTGCACCAAACGAAATAAAAACTGTCAACAAGACGAGCTAAACACTTGGAAGAAAAACGAAAAATATATGAGATGTCAGGAGCATACTCGGGTCGATGGGGCTAAGGCCGGACCCGAACAACACCTCCTCTGTCAACTCCCTCCAACTCAGCAAGGGGAAGGCCTGATCTTCCTCGCCACATCCTCCTCGGCTGCAGACAGTACGGGGTCGGCCCTTGCAAATTTCGGCACCTCAGGTTTCCACCGGGTCGGAATTTGCAATATCGGCTCCCCCCTTAATATAAAGTACTTCTCTTTTCAACCCTTAATTGAGTCCGGATTCTCAATGATCCTAACACCCTTCCTCGGCCCCAAGTAGTATCGGTGCTCCGTCTTGTGCATTCGGTTTATCCAGTACAGGCCTCGGAAGACTGTCAGGTCCGGCTCTACTTCAGCTTTGCGGCACTGAAGCAAGAAGGCATTCACGTGACGCCAGGTGTTCGGCATGAATTGGGTCGGCGCGAGGCAGAACCATCCGAGGATTTGGAGGATGAAAGGATGTAGCGGAAAACGTAGTCTGGCATTTAAGGAGTCGAAGTCGAACATGCACATATCCGACGATGCCAGCTTGGAATTCGCTCGCATCCCGGGGCTGGGGATCATCAGCTTGTACTCCGGAGGGATGGCGAACCCCTTTCTGATCCGAAGGAGATCCCTCTCGGATAGCACCGAAATGAGCTCGTCGGCTTCGGTGGGAAGGGCCGGGTTAGGTTCCTCGAGGACTTTCGACTTTCCGTAGATCGCTTTCTCCAAGAGGTCGCCCTCGTACTGCCTAACCCCCGAATGCCCGGACAGAACAGAGGGATATCATCCCATCTCAGGGGCCTGCTTCGGATGCTCCACAATCTCCTCGACCACCACGGATTGGGCCGCCACCCTCCTCTTCTTCTTCTTCTCCCTCCTCGCCTCGGTCGCGGACGGCTCGGCAACCTGCTTACCCTTCCTCCGGATCTCCGCCCTTCTCCTCTCCTCGGCACCATCATCGCCCGAGGACGAGGCCCCACTCCCCGAGTTCACTCGTGATATCTCTAGGAAAAAAAGTTAAGGCTAGTAGACTGACCTTTGAAGTGACGTTCACGGTCGGAATTTGCTCGCCGGAAATCGCCTGGCCCACGCGACAGCTAACGTCACCGCCTTGGAACAAAAGTCGGCGCTAGCAGAGAACTTAGAGAACGAAAGTGAAGTCTTGAGAGTAAAAAGTAAGAAATGAGCTTGGGGGTGGGAGAGTGAAAATTTATAACCCCAAAGTGTTGGGCCTTCTTGGGAAACGTGAAAGGCCCACTAAGCCAAAGCGCCAAGCGGAGAGTTGCGACGTTTCGAAAAACAAAAAGACTCCCCAAATCGCTCAAGTCCACGACTCGGCCACCGGTCTGCTAAGCCGAGCTATCAAACAGCCTGGCTAAGCAACCGAGCTACTGAGTACCTTCAAAGTGTCCAACTCAGCGCCTCGGCCAACAGCACTAATACTCCGAGCCGAGATGACGAGGAATCGACCCTCGTATATGGAGAAAAATCCCCCCGAGGCGAAGTCACCGTCGGATCTCTCCAGAATTTGCGTCAGAAT
Organism: Hemerocallis citrina; assembly: GCA_017893485.1. NCBI lineage: Eukaryota > Viridiplantae > Streptophyta > Magnoliopsida > Asparagales > Asphodelaceae > Hemerocallis > Hemerocallis citrina. The sequence goes on from JACEHZ010000415.1 coordinate 224,238, forward strand.
CTGATGGACGGTCCAGATTGCGCCACGTCCACTAAACGACAAGATAGCGTTTTCTCGTGATCTGAACCCCATCCTCGTGATTCGCTCCATGATGAACGGACCAGATCTGGCCACGTGTACCTTCCGAACTGCCTGCCATCGGCCTGCTCCACCGAGCTACCGAACAGCTTGGTCGAGCAGCCGAGCTACTGGCCTCGGAAAAGTGGCCCCAACAAGAGGCGCCACCCTCAAAATGTCCAACTCAACGCCTCGGCCAACTGCACTTGTACTCCGAGCCGAGATGACGAGGAACCGACCCTCGTATATGGAGAAAATCCTTCCGAGGCGAAGTCACCGTCGGATCTCTCCAGAATTCGCGTCAGAATCTGATGGACGGTCCAGATTGCGCCACGTCCACTAAACGACAAGATAGCGTTTTCTCGTGATCTGAACCCCATCCTCGTGATTCGCTCCATGATGAACGGACCAGATCCAGCCACGTGTATCTTCCGAACTGCCTGCCATCGGCCTGCTCCACCGAGCTACCGAACAGCTTGGTCGAGCAGCCGAGCTACTGGCCTCGGAAAAGTGGCCCCAACAAGAGGCGCCACCCTCAAAATGTCCAACTCAGCGCCTCGGCCAACAGCACTTGTACTCCGAGCCGAGATGACGAGGAACCGACCCTCGTATATGGAGAAAAATCCTTCCGAGGCGAAGTCACCATCGGATCTCTCCAGAATTCGTGTCAGAATCTGATGGACGGTCCAGATTGTGCCACGTCCACTAAACGACAAGATAGCGTTTTATGGGGATCCACACTGAGATGAACGGCCCAGATGCTGCCACGTACCTCGGAGGTTCCCAGCCGAAGAACCAAGCCTCCGAGATGAAGAACCAAGCCTCCGAGCCGAGGGTCTGATCCTCCGAACCGGAGAGACGAGGAACCGACCCTCATATCTCTCAAAATATAACTCCGAGCCGAGATGACGAGGAACCGACCCTCGTATATGGCGAAAAAACTCGCCGACCCATATCAGCTGTTGGATCTTGTAAAAAAGCGCGCTCGTCATGATGGACGGCCCAGATGCTGCCACGTCCACTAAACGACAAGATAGCATTTTTTGGGGATCCATGCTGAGATGAACAGCCCAGATGGTGCCACGTACCTCGGATGGTCCGAGCCGAAGAACCAAGCCTCTGAGCCGAGGAGCTAGCCCATCGAGCCGAAGCAATTGACCGTCCGAGCCGAGGTGCCGAGGAGCCGACCCTCGTATACGGCAAAAAAGCCTACCGAGGAACAGAGACCGTCTGATTACTCGGAAATTTGCCCTCCGCTCTGATCGATGGTCCAGATTCAGCCACGTCATAAATTGGTATTTAAAAATCGATTTTTATTTATTTAAATCGTTTTATTTATTTAAAAATTGCAAAAAATTGCTAAAAATTCAGGAAAATTAGCTAAAAAATTCTAGGAAATAATTAAAAATTCGGGGGAATATTTTTGAGCCCCCGAATGAACAATTATTGCCTAGAATACACTGCTAAGACCCCCGAACGATTAGCTAACGCATCGCAAGAATTAAATAAATAGCCCGAAAAAATAAATAAAAGCTCGACACGACTTCGGAACATTATATGGCTTCAAAAAAGAAGAAGTTACCTTACCACCCACTTCAGGATTCAAAATCACCCATTCGGACTCCGATACAACTCCACTAGCCACTAAAACAGTCAAACTACTCCTCAAAGACTGATCGCCCTTAGCCTTTAGGAGTGGGGGGCTCGTGATGTGGCTAAAAACAGGGGTTTAATCGAGACCGTCCAAATCGGACACGAATCCTGAAGCCCAGGAGTAAAACAGTAATTTCACCTACAAACGGGTCTGAAGCGGGTACTGGGTCTCCTTCTCACAACTCCAATAACCCACGAACGGATCCACCACGACTGGATGCGGGTTTCAACCCACAACAAACCCGGTCCAGCAGGGTAGAATTAGGGTTTCTGATTAATATTAATCAACAGCCCTGATTCATATCTATCCTTTCACCGGGATTAGGGATTACATTCCCAAATCTGATTACAAGGAGAATATTTCTTATTAGATCACAGGGATCACATTCCTAATCTGTTCCCTAAGACGCCTATAAATACCCCCCACCCATCTCCATTAAGAGGTAATCAATCTTTCTCCAGTTTTTGCGCTCTCTCATAATCATTTCTGGTTACTGACTTGAGCATCGGAGGGTGCGTCGCTGGGAACAACCTCGGTGTCTCGCACTTTTTTGCAGGTGTTCGGCGGGAGTGACGATCATCCCCCACGGAACAGGTATACAGGTTTACTATTCAGTTCCCCTAAGAATCCACAAATACTATCTGTTTGCCCCCACACCAAATTTAGCGGCAACAAGCTTACTGTTAGGAATTCTTAGGAAAACCTGACTGAGGATCTTGTTGAGTTATTCGATGCAATCAACACAAACTACCAAGCACATACTAGATCATACCAAACACACCAAAGCACACACAAGTTTTTTCCGGTTGGGGCTTTCGCCTTAATCCGGGGAGAAGAAACCCGAGATGTTATTCAACTAGAGAAGATACAAGAATATTACAATTTTCACCACGACCCTTTCTCATGCCTCACCAGTAAGTACTAGTTGTTTACAATTGGAGAAACTCTCAAACTCCGCCTTCAATGAAGTACTCTCTCTCTCTCTTGGCTCTCAATGGAGGTCAATAACAACAATATATAGAGATCTAGAGAAACCCTAGTTTGATATCTTGATACAATAACCATTGGATATTCCTGAAGAGATAACCCTACGGTAAAAGCCGTATGATCTGATTTGAAGAGTAAGTTGGGCTTCTCACGAATCACCAAGACCCAACCTAAATAATCCATCAGCATCGCGTTTGGTCGACCGCCCCCCTCTGGGAACTCCTGCATAGTTGGGCGGTGGACCGCACCCCAGGGTCGGTCGACTGCAACCTGCTGCTACTACTTCTGCTGACTGTTTCCCCTTGTTTCCACTCCGTCTTAAATCGTCTCGATTCCTCTATCATCTCATCGTCTTCTTATCCAACATAGTATGCAAGACATAAACCCAACACTTACTTACAGATAATATATCATATTGTACTATGGGCAAGAAGACACCTCCGATTAGAAGATGGTTTTCTTTAATAGCTATTTTGAAGCAAATTATTAGGAGAATCTGCATTAGTAGCTTTGTGTTCCTAAGAGCTAAAATAATTATGTTTTTAGCAAAATTCCAAAATGTAGGGATTTGGATTAGATGCACAATTTTACTGCATTATGTGCTTTGAAAAATAGATGGGATTTGTTGCTGAATCCAACTTCTATTGGGATTGGTGCATCAACGAATGTCCATTGTCATAGCGGAACTAAAAAGAATAATGAGGAAGTCGAAGTAGATGAGACGAATCAATTGAGCAAGCAAGTAGATCCACCAATCCAATACAAACACAACGAGGATTTATCCCGATTAACTTTTGCTTAATCCGGGGGGAAATATAGAGAGATCTGATATTCAAATCGAAGAGATTACAATGAGTTACTGATTCACTCAATACAATGAATTAAACTCACTCACCAAGAACTATCTCTCTCTCGAGCCTCTCTTTGCAATGGAGAAAATAATCTATGAAGTACTCTACTCTCATATTGGAGGAGTTTACAACATATATAGAAGAATAGAGAGAAACCTAGGTTTAATCTTGATTCTCAATCGTCCGATATAACCTAGAAAAGAAGTAACTGAATATGAGTCGTACGATCTAACTTGGAATTGAAGATTGGCTGAAACGACCTAACAAATCGAGATCCAAAACGAACACAGCACCGTGGTCGGTCGACCGTCTAACAAGACCAGTCGACCGTCCTCCTCTCAGCCAAACCCAATGCAACTGCGGTTGGGTGTGCAGTCGGGGGTGCGGTCGACCACAACTTTGGACAATCGTCCGCAACTCTGCATGCACTATTGTTGCTTTGTTTTCTTCTACTCTTTTCGACGCTTCGACCTCCGTACTTCATCTTACCTTCTTCAAATCTGAATCACGAGTATTCAAGACACATTCCTAACAAACTCCACCTTAGATTGCATATGTGCGCTATCACATGATGTGATTATTCATCTCCAAACTCTAATGAATTCCACTTGCAAAAACATTTAGAACAACAGCTTCTTCTTCTAGTTGAATTAATCTCTACCCAATCTCACCAATCCAGTACCCCTTCAAGGGTACACCTCCGTAGATGTACTCACGAAATTTCCAACCTCCGCATGAACTCCACCTACCCTTAGGCATTCTCCTCCACCTCTCGACGATATTCGAACGTCGTAGTCTTGTCTCGATGATTCTAGTTGTGGCAAACTAGCTGAGCTTGCGGGAATAACAGGAAAATGAGCAACACTTGCACAAGTATTTTCGGATTCCCTAGAGCATGTAGAGACTGTTTTGGCTTGGCCCAACCACTCTCATACCTCTAATCACCTTACGACGACCCTGAAAAACAGACAGAATTCCACCTTGAGTTGTGTACATACAGTCCCGTGCATCAAGAGTTCCCAAGAAAATCAGATTCCATTTCAGCAAAGGAATATGCAAGACATCCCTTAAAGTGAACATATTTAGACCTGGCATCTTCAACTCAACTGTTTCCTCACCTACTACTTCACAAAAATCTCCAGTTCCCGTTCTCACACAACGCCCTGTAGTTGACTTATAAGTAGAAAATAACTTTCTCTCGGAGAAAATATGAGAAGAACTCCGTGAGTCAAGAAACTAACTAGAATCCACTCTATAGAATTTAAAACAAGAAAACACGAATCACCTGAATCAAAGGCAGTAACTACATTGGCGGCTGAATTCTCATTCTTTGCGCTCTCCTGATTCTGTAATTTTCAACAGTCTTTCTTGATATGCCCTGGCCTCTTACAATATCAGCAACGGATTGAATCCCTTTGCATAGCACTTTATCTTCTCCCTAAAGGACCATCTACTGCTAGACAACCTATGAGAATTAACGATGGTTTCTGAGTCTCCTTCCTAAGTTGATTTGCCTTCAATGCTTTGATTACACCACCTAACGAAATACTCTCCTTGGGAGATCCACAGTGTATCATGATAGTGATCAAAGGCTCGATGAATCCGGCAGTGAATATATCAGGTTGAAAGCTTTATCTTCCTCACACACATCCGCGTTGATCGCCCGAAGTTCAGATAATACCTTATTGAACTCTGTAATATAGTTTTGGTGATCGGTACCTTTCTTCATAGATAAACGGAATAACTTCCTCTTCCAATGCATCCGATCTAATAATGACGAACCAGAGTAGTCGGCTATGAGTTTTTTCCACAAACTTGCTGCATCAGTTTCTTTAAAAAATCTGCACTTGACCTCGTCCACCAATGATAGCCAGATCAGACTTGCAGATTTTACACGAATATCTTCCCAAACACCCTCCTTCACATCAGATGGCCTTTCTTTCTTCTTAACAGCTAACTGCAAACATTCTTGAACAAGGACATCATACATGTCAACCTTCCAATGATTGAAATTGATCTTTCCATCGAACTGCTTGATCTTTAAAATACTGTGGCCTGTCATCTTAACCAAGGGACTCTGCAACCTAAAGCTCTGATACCAATTGTTAGGATTGGGGCGTCAACGAATGCTCGTTGTCGCAGCAGAACTAAATAGAGCAATGAGAAAGTCGAAGTAGATGAGACGAATCAGTTGAGCAAGCAAGTAGATCCACCAATCCAATACAAATACAACGAGGATTTATCCCGGTTAGCTTTTGCTTAATCCAGGGAGAAATATAGGGAGATCTGATCTTCAACTAGAAGAGATTACAAGGAATTACTGATTCACTCAATATAAGAAATTAAACTCACTCATCAAGAACTATCTCTCTCTCGAGCCTCTCTTTGCAATGGAGAAAATAATCTATGAAGTACTCTACTCTCATATTGGAGGAGTTTACAATATATATAGAAGAATAGAAAAAAAACCTAGGTTTAATCTTGATTCTCAGTCGTCTGATATAACATGAAAAAGAAGTAACTGAATAGGAGTCGTACGATCTGACTTGGAGTTGAAGATTAGGCTGAAACGACCTAACAAATTGAGGTCCAAAACAAACACAGCGCCGCGGTCGGTCGACCGTCCTCCACTCGGCCAAACCCTGTGCAACTGCGGTCGGGTGTGCGGTCGACCGCAACTTTGAACAGTCGACCGCAACTCTGCATGCACTATTGCTGCTCTGTTTTTTTCTACTCTTTTCGACGCTTCGACTTCTGTGCTTCATCTTACCTTTTTCTAATTTGAACCACAAGTATTCAAGACACATTCCTAACAATTTCTAGATATATCTCCCTGGAAATAACATACAAATAGCATGATTGGCAATTAGTTATGCAACCAGCAATAAGTATAGAATGTGAACTAGGATATTGCTGCCTACGTTCACTACTTATAAGATACACCTTCGAGGCTTCAACACAAGTGAAAATCTAGTAAATTGATATCCAACTGAATTTGCTTTATATGCCTTTTGTATTTTCTCCCCCTTGAAGAGGAAATAATTTACAGAGAGTTTTGTTTGAGTACACAGGTGAGCACCTTCCCATGTGCTTGGTGTGTGAGAAGGAAGCAATTCCGCCAGAAGTCCTGATGTCTTAACTTCCAAACTCTTCTAGCTAGCTCAGTAAATGCTCCAGCAAAGTTTTTTTTTTTTTTTTAATCATAAAAGGTGGGCCATAGACCCCCCGTGTTGATGTTCCAGCAAAGTTACATTCGTAATATATAGTTATATTTGCTTGTGGAGCAACCGATCGATCTAGGATTTAATTTGCAGCCAAAACTTAGTGCAGGAGGACCAGGTGTTTGAGGATGGTCAAAAATAAATGGCCATATTCGTTCGAGTTATATATGATTAAGGAAGCATTTACTTTTATTGCGCACAATTGCATGTTGTTTGTAGATAACAGAACTGTATATCTGTGATATTAATTATACTAGTATCATGCGCGTGCGATGCACGTGGAGGGGAATGAAAAAGGACAAAAAAAAGCACGTGCGATGCACGGGTTTGCTCACAAACAAATTAGGGTTTGTTTGTTTACCAACCCCATCTCTCCCATTATAATAGTTATAGATATAAGAAGGAAATTTAAGTGTAATAATATAGCAGAAGATGTATCGATTTTGTTTTTATGTAATATTCACTGTCCGCGTGTGTTGTCTTTGTATAATGTCCATAGACCCATAAATAATGGTATGATGTATCATTGCAAATAGATTATTCACATATTGTTCAACTTTATCCATTTTATTTTAACATATCCAGCATTTACCATTTTTTAAAAAAAAAGAATAGAAAATGTAGAGTATAGTCACTCTCTTTCGTTACCTTCTTTCATTAAAGAGAACATAATGAAACAAACTCTACATAAAATAGAAAAAGTATCATACCTCGAACATCCAATGAGGGTTGGAGAACAAAGAAAACAACACAAACAACGAAACAACAGAAAATACATACATACATTAGCTGCCTATTTAACCACAATTAACCACCTATGACTTTTCCCTTGCGTGCTCGATCCTCCTCGACAATTTGCATGCCCCTCCCCAGTCCCCACCCATATCGGAGTACACAGCGGATTGATAGGAAGTTTCTATGGTCCCATGACCAATGTCTTCCTATAGCTAATTGTCCAAATTAGACCCACAACCTAGTGGGATCAAATACTAATTAAGGATTGGGCCAAGCATGTTGGAGTTGGTATTTAACAAACACAAGATACCCGAAGTTGGTTACAGAGAGAGAGAGGCTTAACTGGGAGCATGTGAACAGCCCAGTCAAGAGTTCGAACATAATTTATCAACGATGTAGCTTGTCCTCGATAACCAAGTTTGCGAATAATTCGGCGAATTATTTGCAAAGAATTCATCTGCAGCATGATTTAATCATCAATTTTCATTTAAATCACGCACTTCACAAATTTTCACGAAAGTGAGAATTATTAGAGAATAATTTGTAAATAAAACGAATTAATCGCTAAGTTTGTTACTATTTTTCATATTTATAGATTTAAATATATTTTTACTTAGGTAATGGGTACTTAGATGCATTAAAATTTCTATTTCTTTCTTACCAAATTTTTGCAAGAGTTATATATTTTTTTTTCTTTTCAAATTTATCAAAATTTTTGCCTCATTTCGAATATAAAACCTTCACGAATTATTTCGGAACCGCCGAACTATTATGACTATGGTCCTTAAACTCAAACACAAAACCTTTTTTTCAGTTTCACCCTCTGACCCCAAATTTGTTGACCTCCATCACTCTTCTACCAATATCTGTTTGCGTGGCATCATCCAACGACAAAATGGCGAGGCGAAGTTTCTCCAACCACAACAACAACAACAACAACATCGTTGTGTTCTGTGGTAGTGCACCTCTCAACTACATCGTCTCATTGTCGTTGCAGCTTTGGCTTCTACACGAGACCCACTTGGACAGCTCGACGATGGCCTGTCTCCTTGTGTGGTTGCAATAGTCATTGATTTGGGGGCAGGGCAGCCCCCTTTTGTAAATCACCTTAGGAATGATGAATAGGGTGATTGTACAGAAATTAAAAACTTCAATAAAATGCGTAAAGTAAAGATTAAGAGTTAAAGAAAGCAAACAAAGTAAGCAGGCAAGACATAGTCATATAACGTGGTTCGATCCCCAGGTCTACTTCCACATCACTTACTTATAGTAATTCTCCGCCACAAACGTTCTACTATACTTTAAACCCTTCTACAGTGATTCTTGAAATTCAAGCCGATAGACCTATTACACTCGTAGGGCTTCTATAAACAAGTCCAGCAAAAAACTCACCGAAGTGGAAGAAAAGAAAAACTCTCATGATCTAAAACGATCTTTGACTAAAGAAAACAATAAAAGCTTTTACACTCGGATCGTTGATTGAATGATTAGTTCAGAAGAGTTATATTAGCAAGGAATGAAAAATACTCGGTAAATTCGCCTCTATTTATAGAGAGAGGAAATGTATCTTTCCAAAAAAGAGAAGATATTTTCGAAATAGTCAAGTCTGCATGTTTATGGTCGACTGCATAGGTGAGCAGTCGACCATTCATCTTTTAACTTGAAAATCGAGTGATGACCGGTCGACTAACTCATTTTTTCTACTGTGATGAGCGGTCGACTGCTGTGACGGTCGACCGACATTTTGTACGGTCGACCGCTATCGTGCAGATTTGACTTTTATTTAGCGAATCCACTTTATATTCATTCTAAAAACTAATCAATTAATCAACAACCTTTACATAGCATTTTCTCACAAAAACATAAATGAATAATTAATTATTGCTTGTTTCTTTGAGGATTTGAAGCACATGTTTCTTGTGTTGTAATCTTCCTTGATTTTTACAATCTTTTCGATTCATAACTGTTTTTTGCTTGAATTCAAATCATTTTGAATCTTTATTTTGATTTTTCTTTTTCTTTATTTCTTGCAAATCTTAATTGAAAATATTAGTTGAACATGATAAGTTTTGTGCACACCAAAATTAGGTCAACACTCTTCCCTTGCTTATAAGAGTGTCATGTGTCTAAAGACGTTCCGGTCCTCCATTATTTTAGCTATGGGGATAAGAGAATATCGATCCTGATATCTTATTGGTCTTCTTTTAGCAAAGTTTGAGAAATTTTCACTCTGTTTTGTTTAAAAAAAAAAAAAAAAACTAAATAAATGAGAGTTTTCTGCTTCGTTTAATTTAATAGAAGAGTTGTATATCAGAGAGAAAACTACTTGTTAAATCTAACTCGAACATCAGCTTGTTCTAAACTATCTACTTCTAATAAAACGTCTCGTAATATCATCTGATATCAACTTGTTAAATAACTCGATCGATACTACTTAAGCAGTTACAGTATTAAGTTCACCAGTCATTTGGTGTCCCATTTTCTCATCTTGTTTTAATTCTTTAATTTGTTTGTTGCAATTATTATCTCAACTTTTTGGTCGCCGTTCAATTACTATCAAATCAAACAAAAATAAGTGTTGTTCTTTTGCATCGTAGCTGTGACATGCCACCAACTCTACATCAAAACAGCAACTTATTTTTGGTAGGATTTGTTGCAGCTGTAAAAAGGAAAAGGATGATCAAATACCTCTTATCTTTTTTTTTTCTTTCTTCTTTTCATGTGTATCCTTTCTTTAATTACATCGCTCAACTACATCAAAATCCTGCCTGATTCGCTTCAGGTGAATGTGCGCGTGCCATAAAAGCGGTACACGAAGCTAATTTGACGTACATACAAGTTTGGTGTGGGTTGTGGCATTCCCATCATTCCTTCCTTTTGGGAGGAATGAGATTAATGAGGTCCTCATCTTCAAGGGCATCTTACTCTTCTACGAGGCTTGGTGTGGGTTGAGGGTTAATTTTGATAAGAGCAATCTTATAGGTCTGTGTAGATGCGATGAGATCGCTCCAGAGCTATTGACAAATGTTCTCGATTGTAATGTGGAAAAGTTTCCCATTAAATATTTGGGAGTCCCTTTGCGACCAGGTAAACTCAAACAAAGTGATTGGAACGTACTCTTTGAGAGAATTGAGAAACGTCTTCCTGGTTGGAAGAAGAAACATCTCTCGCTTTGGGGCAGAATCACTCTGATTAATGCTATTTTATCAAATCTTCCTATCTACTGGATGTCGATCTATGAATTTCCTACATGGGTTATCAATAAGATTGATAAAATCCGTAGAGACTTTTTATGGAAGGGTAGTTCCGAGAAGGGGAGAGGCCTACCCTTAGTAAAATGGAGCATTGTTTGCAGAAGAAAAGAGTTTGGAGGGTTGGGGATCCTCAATCTTAGAGAGATGAACTGTGCCTTATTATGTAAATGGTGGTGGGAAATCCATTCTAGACGCTCCACTTCTCAAGGTTGGGCGAGCTATTGGAGAAGAAGACGTTTCAAGTTGTGTGTGTGTGTGGGGGGGGGGGGGGGGGGGGGGGGGGGGACAACACCGTAGATGTATTTCCCCAGTTTGGAAAGGGATCGATAGAGTGGGTGAGTTATTCCATTACCACTCACCTAGTAAGGTGGGGAATGGAGAAAACACCAGATTTTGGCTTGATGTATGGTTTGGCCCCAACACTTTGGCATCAATTTTTCCCGAGCTATTTGAGGCTGCCCTGAATAAGTATGCCATGGTTGCAGACTATTGGGTCAGGTCTTTTTGGCACATTAGACTGTCTCCCTTTAGTGTGGATAACCACGATATCAGTTGTTCCCCTTTATACACATTTTTAGAGGATAGGGTGTTGGGTTTATATCTTGCATACAATGTTGGATAAGAAGACGATAAGACGATGGAGGGATCGAGACGATTGGAACCGGAGTGAAGGCGAGAAATAGTCAGCGACAGCGACAGCAACAGCAGAAGTTACGGTCGACTGTCCCTCTTGTGCGGTCGACCGTCCCCTGCACGAAGTCTTCCAGAGAAGAGGACAATCGACCGACTTGTTGGTGCGGTCGACCATTCGCGGCGCTGATGGGTTTCGGGCTTGAGTCTAGCTGATTCATGAAAAGCCCAACTTGATCTTCAAGTTAGATCGTGTGGCTCCTATCATAAGGTTATTTCTTATGTACTATCCAATGGCTATTGTAACAAAATATTAACTTAGGGTTTGTCTCTAGATCTATATAAACAATTGTAATCTTCTCTAGTTGAAATAATATATCGGTTCTTCCTCCTCCGGACTAAGGCGAAAGCCCCAACCGGGATAATTTTTGTGTGCTTTGTGTGATTGGTGTGATCTAGTCTTACTTGGTGGTTTGTGTTGATTGTGTCAAAGACTCAACAAGATCCTCATAATTCCTAACATAGGGCATGCATCGATTTGAACTGTCAGGATCAGCGGGGGTGGCGTATAGCTACCAATGGACTTTTCTCGGTCAATTCTTTGTATATTTCCCTCGGTAATGGGGGATTGAGAAGCGCCGAGAACAAAGTTATTTGGAATATGAGCGCTCCACACAAGGTCCAGGCATTCTTGTGGTTGGTTCTCAAAGAAGCAATCTTGACTCGGGAGAATCTTGCTATTAAGAGATTGATCGTAGAGACTTCGTGTCCCAGATATGGAATCCTGCTTGAAACCATTAATCATCTCTTTCTTCATTGTGTTTATAGTAAACGAATTTGGGAGTTCCTTCTTTTGGGTTTCGGTCTCAATAGTTATCCCCACCGCGTTTCTGATTTATGGGGTCAATTTAGAGTTCAAGTGGTGGGTCGTGAGAGACTTAGGGATTGAGATTGTTTAGTTGCACATTCTTTATGGTTCATTTGGCTTGATAGAAATGATTTGTGTTTTAGAAATCAATCTTGTAACTTCATACAATTGATTCACAAAATCTTCTCACTCACTTCTTCTTGGATTTCCATTCCAGGTGCTAGAAAGAAAGCGCGTAAGGGACCTTGTTCCCTACAGAGGATGGCGCAACAGGTTACGGGAACTACTGACCAGTCGTTGTCTTAGCTCAGGGCTCCACTTGTAACACCCCATAGTTTTCAAAAGTGTATAAAATATATATATATAAATATATCTTGAAAAAGTATGTTGGCTGTTTAGTAATATAGGCCAAATGGCATATTTGTAAATAAGTTGAAAATTGAAATGTGAGTAATTGATGGTGGGGGGGCCACCCGTGAAAGAGACAGCAAGCATATGTTGCTGCTGCTTCTTGTGTGGCGTCAATTGCTGATGACGTGGCTTCACGAGTTGGGGTCTGCACGTGGGAGACAGAACGGGAAAGGTAAGTGGAATAGTCCCATATCGGGATTGCACATGAATAAAATAATATATAAATACTATTGTCTATGATCAAAAGTCACCTAATTGGTTAACCACCTTTTGAGAGGCAGTCTGTGGTGGGCAATTGTACTACATAGTATCTAATTTGTCTTCTAAATTGTATAAATTGTCTGAGCTAGGGGCAGGGGCGTTACAAATGGTATCAGAGCCGACTTTCGATACTGAGTGTGGGTAAGAGTGGGTGAGATGTATGTCTGAGATGGAGCTAGTAGATGTACGGGTAAGTATGCCTGAGAGGGAGCGAGGTTGGGGCCTGTGATGGACAACCCGCAGAATTGGGGTACTGTGCAGCTAGCAGAATCAGGGTACTCCACTCCACATCAGCTAGAAAGTAGATCCTGCACTAGATTGTGCATGCCCCGTGCTCATCAAGGACGCTGATTTTCGAAGGGGGGTATGTGTAACATTCCGTAATTTTCAAAAGAGTATAAATATATATATATATATATATATATATATATATATATATATATATATGTTGAAATAAAGTGGTTGTTTGGTATAGATATATGCATGATGGCATGAATTGTGGAAAAAGAATAGTAAAAATAGGGGGGGGGGGGGGGGGGGAGGGGGGGGGGGGGACTTCTGAAACAACACAAACATGGAGCTTATGAGCTAACTCTAATAACTATCCCACTTTCACTTATTATTTAGCCAAACGACCCACTTTCACTTATTATTTAGCCAAACAACCCACTTTTATAAAATATTACATCTAACTAATCCTATTAATATAATAACCTAAAAACAAAATTTTATATATAGCCCTACTTCAGAAATTATAAACTATAATATATTTTATCTTTATAAAAGCTGGAAAATTCACAAAATATAAAAAAACTAAAATTAAAAAATCTTTCAAAATTCAAGATTAGATACATTGATAAAAGATTAACAGAAAGGAAGCATATTGCTAGTAAAGAAATATTAGAATACTTGTTACTCACAAGAAAAGTAACTAATAAACTACTTAAAGAAATACAAAAAGAGATAGCATACAGAGTATTAGATTACAGAAACGAAGAAGTAAGTTGGTATTACCAACAACTATTAGCATACAAAATAACAGGCTAAGTTTGGTCAATAAAGCAGTTGCATTAAATCCTAACATACCCCCAAAAATTTATATGATAAACATACAAGAGTTGGAAGAAGATTACAATGGTCCTGAAATTGTAGGAGATATAAGAAAAGATTTAAAAATCATAAATAAAAATATAAAAGAATTAGCTAAATATATAACTGACTACCCAGAAGAAGAATTAGGCATAACGGAAGAGGGTATGAAGGAGTTAGAGGCAATAACAAAACTTAATATAAATATTTTGGAAATAGAAGATTTAATGGCAAATCCTAACCGAGTAGAAGTAGAAGAAGCCTTGAAAAATCTAGACATAACAAATGAAGAAGTAAAAATGGACCAAGAAAAAATTAGCAAAACCTTCAGAAATTCCAAATGACATGTACGAAATCTTAAGGCCACCACCTAACAAAAAACCTTACCAATTACTATGAAAATGGCAAAATACAAAAAGAAGAATGCAACTAGGAAAAAACAAAGAAAAGGAAACTCCAAAATATGAACCTACAGAACACTACGAAAAAACAATAACAAGAAATGGAGAATGGTTAGACCTAGATTGCGTAAAAGACGTAGATAGGACAATTGAAGAATGGGTAAAAGCCTCACTAATAGTAGGATTTAGGCAAAATCTTACAGGAAATACATTTGAGAAATTTGTAGAAGCCACCTTTATAGGTGTAGTATCAAAATGGTGGAATGGATTAAAGAAAGAAGAAAGAAATACTATAAGAAAATCAAGACCAATTGATGACAGAGGAACAGAAAAAATCTCAGCACAACGAACCTTAGGTCTAAAAGAAATAATTACAAATTACGAGATAGCAATAAGAACAGAATTCAGTGTATATAATACAGAAGAAAAACACACTATATACAAAAAGAATTAAGCAAGATGGAGACTAAGTAACTTAGAAATATGTGACATGTGTTATTTTGACAACTATACTTGTGAATTTCAAGAATATTTTCAAGATAGTTATTACACAAAAGAAGAAAGGAGTCCAATCCTGGATTCATTCTTTCTAAAATTACCTGATCCATGGAGTATAAACATATATAGTGTATACATAGGTGAGAAAGTAAAACCAGAAGTAGACACTTTAGGGTATAGAACGCAATTCGTAAAAGATTATAGGGACAAAGTATGCCAAGTTGTTAGAGCAACAATGAAATATTATAGAACATATAAACAAAGAATTTGTTGTGAAGATGTAAGACCAAATCATTGGGGATGCAATAATAACTATAATTATACAAAGAAGAATAATTACAAATTCCAAAAATATAAACCAAAATATAGTAAAACTTTTAAGAGATATAAAAAACCCTATAAAAAATACTTTAGAAGAATGAATAAAAATAAAAATAGACAGTATACGAAAAACCCTAAGAAATGTAATTGTTACATATGTGGAGAGGTAGGACATATATCGCCAAATTGTCCTAAAAGAATGAAAAAAGAAAATGTAAAATACGTAGAAGAAATTGAAGAAATGAATAACATAAATTATGAACCCATTGAATATGATGAAGAATTGTCAGAAATAAGTGAAGATGAAGAAATAATGGTAATAGAAGAAGGTAGTGGAAGTAGTGAAGATGAAACAGAAGAATGTGAAATAAACATGATGACATAATTAACAGAAATAATAGAACCTTCATAAAGAGAATAAAACAATGAAGAAGTAAGAGAAAGAATGTGCTTTGACATACAAAAATACGATAAAATAAGTGCGACCAAATTATATATAAATCCAAAAGAAATTTTTAACTACCAATATTTGAAAGAAAGAAAAGTACCATCATAATAGCTAGGAATAATGAATAACCTATAGACAATGAACAAGAACAAAGAAAAATCATAATCCCATTAATAACTGAAAGAATAATAAGACAAGAGATGAAAAAAAATAAATGAAAAAACCAGAAAAACATTAAGACACATACAATTAAGAGTTGTACAAATAATAATAAAAGCCTATTTTAAGGAAGGGATCAATACACCCCTCGAAATATACCTAATGGATGATAGGATAATATCAAGTACACAAGATGCCTTAATAGGAATAGTACAAGAAAACCTAATGTACCAAAAGATAAAATTTACAATAAAACCTAATTTCTCTATAAGCATGGCAGAAGAAAATAAAGACAAAAGTCTAGTCATGTATCATAGATTATCAGGAATAAAAATGATAGAAAAAAACAAAGTTATGAGTATACAAATAAGAAATATTTATACTTTCACTAGCAAGCACGAAGTAAAAAATAGAAATACAGATAATTTTAAAATAGAGCCGCTATTCAGCGAAATTATAATATACAAACTAGCTAGAGAAAACCCTGAAATGACTATACCAAATTATATAGAATTCGACTTTAATAAAGCAAAAGAAACTGCAAAAGGAAAAGCACCACAAATAATGTTCGGAAAGAGATCACTATCAATAAGAAATAAACAACAAGCATTGGAATTAATACCAATAATAAATACATTAGAACACCAAAATAATAACCAATTTAAAATAGAAATAGAATATTATGACAATGGAAAATGGAATAAACAAATAGCCATAGTAGATACAGGAGCAACTAATTCACATATTAAACAAACAAATGTAAAAATAACTGAATTAATAACATTAGAAAACCCATATTACTACCTAGACTATTACAATAATAGACATCCAATTGTACATAAAATTATACTACCAATAAGGATAAATGGTAAAAAGGAAATATTATTATACTTACACGTAGACCCAGAACACCATGTTAATGAAATGCTATTAGGAGCTGACTTCCTTACATCAGTACAACCTTACTCAATTCAAGAAGAAAAAATCACAATAACAGTAAACAATGAAAGTATGGTAATAAATAGAATATTGGATAAATAAATCCATTAAGAGCAACAAAAAATACATTATACATACTAACATAATTTGTTTACAAATGATACAAATCAAGAAATTATCATAGTCTAACAGACACCGGAGAAGGCACTAGTCTATGCCGCGAAAATATACTACCAAAATGGAAACAAGATGGATATAATAAAAAAGCAATAACTGGATTAACTAGACAAACCATCATACTTGATAAGTATCAACAAAATATTAATGTACAAATAGGAAGTTACATACTAAGAATACCAATAATATACCAGTTTGATGATATGAATAATGATGTGCTCTTAGAAAATGACTTTTTCCAACAATACTACCCTATAACCATATCACATAAATCAGTTGTATTTACGACACCTTGTCGACACCAAGCAATAGCAATTAGAATAACCCAACCTTATTCTAGAACCAACCTACCACACATCAGAGTTTCTTCAACCAAGCGTAGTGAATATCAATATTTATCAAACAAAACTAAAATACAACAAGTCCAAGAAATAACTACAAAAGAAATTTTACAAAAATAATTAGAAGATCTGTGCGGAGAAGACCCCTTGGCAAAATGAGACTTAAGTAAACCCACAGCACACATAGAGTTAATAGATAAGAACAATATAATAAATATTAAACCTATAAGACATACTCCAACAGATCTAGACATATAAAAGAATTAATGGAAAATAATTACATAAGAAAATCACAAAGTCCACATTCATCACCAGCATTCATAGTAAGAAAGCATTCAGAAGGAAAAAGAGATAAATCTCGAATTGTAGTAAATTATAAGGAACTAAATAAAAATACTAAGAGATTTGGATACCCACTACCAGACATGCAAATACTACTTAACACAGTAATAACAAGAAATATATATTTGAAATTTGACTGTAAATCAGAAATTTATCATGTAAAACGAACAGAAGATTCAAAACCTTTAACAGCATTTAGCACACCTCGAGGATTTTATGAATGAAATGTATTACCATTCGGTTATAAAAACAGTCCAGCAATATTTCAAGAATATATGGATAAAATTTTTGAAAAATACAACAATTTCATATTAGTATATGTAGATGATATTCTAATAGGATCCGAAAATGAGGAACAACATAAAGAACATCTACTAAAATTCATAGAATTAGTGAAAAATGCAGGTATTATACTATCAAAAAAGAAGATGGAATTATTCAAAACTGAGATAGAATTCTTAGGAACAAAATTATCACATGAAGGAATAGAATTACAGCCACATATAGCAGAAAAAATAAAGACATTTTCTAATGTCCTAAAAGAAAAAAGAGAAGTACAATCTATAATAGGGTTACTAAATCAAACAAGAGGTTACATACCAAATTTATCAGCAAAAACAAATTGGTTACAACAAAAACTGAAAAAGTTTATGAAATGGGAATGGACCCGAGAGGATGAAGAAAGACTAAAATATTAAAACAACAAACTTAAGAATTACATAAGCTAAGATTACCTGTTAAAGGATGTTCATGGATAATAGAAACAGATGCTTGTGAAAATAATTGGGGAGCAGTATTAAAATTCATTAAAATAGGAGAAGAAGAAGAAAGACTAGCCAGATATACTAGTGGATCGTTCACACAGACCCAACAAAATTACCACATAAATGAAAAAGAACTACTAGCAATCTTAAAAACTATAAAAAGTTTGAGTTATTCATAATACATATAAAATTTACAGTAAGAACAGACAATACACAAGTAAAGAGTTGGATTAACAAGATAAAAGACCCAACTATAGTAAATAAAAGATTGATAAGATGGCAAATGGAGTTAGCACATTATGACTTCTCAATAGAAAATATAAAAGGAAAAGATAACATCCTAGCAGATTTCTTGTCAAGAAGCTAACAATTTCATTTTTACATGATGGAAAATAGAGTGCAGCATATAGAACAGGATATAGTCTACCTAAAGGAGACAGTGGAGCAATTAAAAGGAGTATTTAACCAACTACAGCTGCAAATATGTGGTCTTCAAAGTATATTTTACCAACATATAAATACAGATCATATTGAAAAAATGAGCGAAGGGAGTGAACCTATTATCTCACAAAATACAAGTGGGATCACAAAAATAGCCACACAAGAGGAAAACTCCACATCCATACAGCCTACTAGCTACAAAGAGAGTTTACTCTCAGATCCTCCAAAATAATCTAAGAATGATTTATTTTTACAATATATTGAGAAATTATGCCAGACTACTCAGGTCAACCAATTTATCAAAATTATTTTTCAACAACATATGAACAAAGCGATCATACTACCAGGAACAAATCCAAAAACAGTGAGGGTATTCGAAAGAGGACTTATCCACTGCATTTATCCATCTCGAGAATGTGAAGAACTTAGCCAGTTACCAAAAGAAGTATATAAAGCTGCTAAAAGTTATTTTGGTCTCATAAAGGCATCCAAAATATATGTCTGTGTATTTTCAGCTATTCCAGAATTCCTTGAAGATAATGAAGAACTACCAGCTGAACATATTATAAAGATAGGGATGACTACACAAATCCAACTAATCCCAGAAAGATTAGCTATGGGATTTAGAACAATGTATTGTGAACTGAAGGACATACAAAACAGAGACGGTAACATATGGATCTATGATAGCCCTGACCCACAAAAATTAATGATCTACAGCATAGCAAAAATTAAACAACCACAATCAAAGAAAGAAGTTTTTGACAGCTGGTATAGAATCCTGAATAAAGGTGACATGATAATGACAGAGGAGACAGCTGTCCACTACTGTAGATTGATGAGGATGGAACCTCAACATTCATGTGACTATTGCAAAAAAGAACAAGAGAAAGCTAACGAAGAGTTGTTTCTGATGTGAAGCACGTGAAGATGTCTTCAACGTAAGCGATGATGTAATTAGCTCAATTGTTTATCTATGATGTAAGTAATGATGTAAGGAAAACAATAATTGTATCTAGTGTAAAGCCATCCTTTCTTCTATAAAAGGGGAGGCAGGGTAACGGAAAGGGACAGACTATCTAGATCCTCCATATAAGCTTGTAAGAAAAATTTGTAATGAGATCCAGAGCAATAAAATTATCTTTCTATGAATTCCTCTACAAGATCTTTTACTAAATAAGGTATGAGCAACTAATTTTTCTTATTTAGAGAGAGTTTTGTAAGGCTCTGCCTCAAGAATCTTCCAAAAAGACTTATTTGTAACCTTCTGATATGGCTAAAAATGGGGTTAAATCGGAACCGTCCAGATTGGGAACGAATCTTGAAGCTCAGGGGTCAAACGGTAATTTCACATATAGATGGGTCCGAAGCGGGCACTGGATCTCCCCTTCACAGATCCAATAACCCGCAAAATGGATCCACTCCAGCTGGGTACGGGTCCCGACCCAAGACAAACCCAGACCAGATAGAGGAAATTAGGGTCACTGATTTGACTAAATCAACGGGCTTGATTTGCAGTTATCCTCTCACCGGGAATCAGGGGTCAGTTTCCTAAATTAATTGTGAGGATTTTACTCCTAACAGTTTCACAGGAAATCAGGTCCCTAATCAGACTCCCAGGGCGACTATAAATACCTCCTACCTACCACTGTGACCAGGTAATCACTCTTTTTCCAGCTTAAACTCTTTCTTAATCATCACTGGTTACTGACAAGAGCGTCGGAGGGTGCGTCGCCGAAATCAACCCCGGTGTATCGCACTTCTGTGCAGGTTAGCGACAGGAATCAGCAGGCTTGGATCCGCTATTCAGGTTTTTCCACGAACCCACAAATCTCATCTGTTTACCCCCACACCAGATCCAGCGGTAACACCTTCTAAAGTTAGACTATACACCTAGTAGCAGGAAACGAGCTAGGTTGTAGTTGTCTGTATTGAAGTGCTATTAGTTGTTCCAGACGTATCTCTCAGATGAAGCTCTTTTAAGAGCATAGTATTCCTGAGATGGGAGGAACGTAAAAGGAGCATTGAAATCGGGGTGCATACCAGAGGTATTTTATCCACTGGTAGTAACTGGTACAGAGCAGCTCATAGAGGTTTAACTTGGTCGGAAGCATGATGGGCCGTTTTGTTTGATTTTTAGGGTATCCTTAGAAACCTCTCTCTACTCCTGATTTTATAATTATTTTTCAATATGACTAATGGATAATAATAGTTTAAGTATTGCCTCAGAAATTTTCGAATTAATGATTAATTATCAAGGAAGTGATAGAATGCTAGTTTTTGATGTTTATTATCCTCATAGAGTAACAAGCATGAATGATTATTATGAATTCAAATTATTCTTCTTCAGTGTTCAACGAGTAATAATTTTAACAATAAATCAAATAAATCCTGGTGAAACTAGTAATATAAATATCGAAATAATTAATGATTTAACTTTTTATGAAATATCTTTATTATTCTATGAGAATGGTGTTTTTAGTAGTTATATCTGGAGCCCTACATCAGCATATAGACATTTTCTAGAAGAAAATGAACAAATTGGAGAAGGAAATAGACATACAGAAGAACTTGAAGAACCTCCATATGATAGTAATAGTGAAATATGTGAGACAGAATTAGAATATATGGGAGATCTTGAAGATACATTGGATTACTTTTTTGAGATAGAAAATATATATTATTTTACAGAAAACTATCAGCTTTAAAAAAATTCGATCCTTCAAAGTTTTAAAGTTTTTTGATACTCCCTTTAATTTTATTTTGCAGAAGAGATTTCACTATTCGCACACAAGTTGGTATCAGAGCCAAGTTAAAGTAAGTAATTTTACATAATTTTCGTAATTTTCTTTAAATTAATCACTAATTTATAAGCTATAGAATAGAAAACAAAAATTTGATAATAAAAACAGAAATTATCTTAAAACTCAAAAACTTTTAGAATTTAAAGAAAGGTCACACATCCTATAGAAATTACTATAGGAAGTATACTATAAAAATTCAAATAGTAACTTGGTCATTTAGCTAAATAGTTTTCAAACTAGGTCATTTAACCAAATAAAATCAAAAAGTGGGTCATTCCACTAATTACCATGCAGTGTGCTGTGGGATGACGTCACCACTAGGTGACGTGGCTTTGGACAATGGGGCCCACCTTGGAAGGATTTCGGTTGTACACAAAAAAGGAGAAAATAGGAGAGATAGTATTGGGATTAGTCCTGATATGGCTAAAAATGGGGTTAAATCGGAACCGTCCAGATTGGGAACGAATCTTGAAGCTCAGGGGTCAAACGCTAATTTCACATATAGATGGGTCCGAAGCGGGCACTGGATCTCCCCTTCACAGATCCAATAACCCGCAAAACGGATCCACTCCAGCTGGGTACGGGTCCCGACCCAAGACAAACCCAGACCAGACAGAGGAAATCAGGGTCACTAATTTGACTAAATCAACGGGCCTGATTTGCAGTTATCCTCTCACCGGGAATCAGGGGTCAGTTTCCTAAACTAATTGTGAGGATTTTACTCCTAACAGTTTCACAGGAAATCAGGTCCCTAATCAGACTCCCAGGGCGACTATAAATACCTCCTACCTACCACTGTGACCAGGTAATCACTCTTTTTCCAGCTTAAGCTCTTTCTTAATCATCACTGGTTACTGACAAGAGCGTCGGAGGGTGCGTCGCCGGAATCAACCCCGGTGTATCGCACTTCCGTGCAGGTTAGCGGCAGGAATCAGCAGGCTTGGATCCGCTATTCAGGTTTTTCTACGAACCCACAAATCTCATCTGTTTACCCCCACACCAGATCCAGCGGTAACAGATTGGCACCGTCTGTGGGAAACCATACGAATAGCAGCCTCTCCTCTTCCCGTCGACTAGCTCTTCTCCCGCCATGCCCCCCCGAAAGGTCAGGTCCAGGGGTTCCAACCGTGGACCCAACCCCACCGATCAACAAGAGGAAGTCCCCGTGCATCCTGCTGCGCAGCCCGAGCAACTTCCTCCCCCGATCCAAGACCCTCTTCTGAATCAACAACCCCCTAATGGTCCTACTGGTCCGAACCAGCGGAGGCAGAAGCAACCTCTCCACCCAGACCATGTCTCGGTCCACAATGCCTCCTCGGATTCAATGGCTTCCCATAACCCCCGAGCCTCCGACCTCCGCAACACCGTTCTGAATCGCCAAAATGATGAGGACCTTCGCAACCGCCTAGATGAGAAGCGGGCCCGAGAGGGAGCCTCCCGCCAACATCAAGGTGAGCGATCTCCTCATCACCGAGATGGCAGAAGGTCTCCGGACCGAAGAGGACGAGGGGAATCTCCCGAGCGTCGTAGGAGGAGGCCATATTCCCCTGCTAATCGACATCATCCGAGGAACGATGAGGCACCTATCACTCGTGCCGAGTTCCTACAATTCCAGGCAACTGTGTTGCAGGCCCTCAACCTTCGCCCCAACAACAATAATGCCCAGAGGGTTCCAACACCCCCACGGGTCCTAAGTCCTCGCCACCGATCCATAAGTCCTCCCCCGGCTCCTAGTCACCAGCAACACCATCATAGTCCTCGCCGATCCCAGGACTATCGACGTCGTAGCCCCCGCTCCCCATCCTATGAAGACGAGTCCAGGGGCTCGACCGACTATCACCGAAGGGACAATGCCCTCTACCGTCGTCTCCACGAGATGGAGAGATGCATCGGTCGAATGGACAAAGAGGAAGAGGCTAGAGGAGGGACCGTCCGCCCTGGCAGACCTCCATTCTCCCAGGCTATCATGGAGGCTCCCATCCCGAGGGGTTTCAAGCCTCCGCAGTTTGAAACATACTCAGGGGAGTCGGATCCTGTTGATCACGTCGAGAGCTTCAAGACCTTGATGCTAATCCACCAAGCATCCGATGCCATGCTCTGCAAAACGTTCCCCGCCACCCTTAAAGACTCGGCTCGGGAATGGTACTCCCAGCTCGCTCCCTCTTCTATCTTCTCTTTTGAGAGTTCGAGACGCTCTTCATAACTCACTTTGTGAGTAGCAGGCGAACGGAGAAGACCATCCTCTCTCTACTCCACCTCCGACAGGAGAGGGGAGAAAAGTTGAGGAACTATGTGAGGAGATTTACCGCGGAGGTCAGGTCTATCGCCTCTCTTGACCAGTCAGTGGCGACCGTCGTGTTCCAGTCGAACGTCCTCAACTCCAACCTCCGGTTGTCCCTCGCCAAAAAGCCCCCGCACAACTTCGCCGATCTTCTCCTTAGATGTGAGAAATACATTCGGGCGGAGGAGGCCGAGTGCCTCCCGAGTTTCGGAGGATTCGCTTTCGGGTCGAAAAGGAAAGCAACGGAAGAGGAAGGGGGCAAGAAGCTACAAAAGGATAACAGCGGTCAGCGCCGTCCTCCCCCCAGGTTCGAAAAATTTACTCCCCTCACTACAAACGTCTCCACCATCCTGATGGAAGTCGAGAAGGAGGGAGTTATACCTCCCGCTCCGAGGATGAACACCCCAGCCAAGAGGAGGAACAAGGAGAAGTGGTGCCGTTATCACCGGGATCATGGCCACGACACCAACGATTGCCGGGCGCTGAAGAACGAAATAGAGGCCCTCATCCAGAAGGGGCAGTTGGCTAAGTTTGTGAAGGCAAATGATCGGGGAGATCGCACCACTCCTCCGCCTCGGGGGGCTAACAAGCGCTCCGAGTGACGAGATGAAACCCCCGAGTTCGAGGAGGAACGCGTTCTGCACCTCATCCACGAGGGCCCAATGGGGGGCTCTTCCAACTCCTCTCGGAAGGCCTTCGTCCGAGAAGTCAACTCAGTTCACAGCGCTCCTCCCCCCAAAGGCCTCGGCGTCCTAGTAACCTTCTCTGACGAAGACCTCGAGGGGGTCCGGACTCCCCACTACGACGCACTTGTTATCGACCTCCGCATGGCGAATTTCAAAGTGCAGAGGGTCCTGGTAGACAACGGGAGCTCTGTGAACATCCACTTCCTCTCGGCCTTCCGAGGGCTGCAACTATCCCGGGATCGCCTCAAACCGGCCGGCTACACGCTCCACGGGTTCACGGGGGTACCAGTAACGGTCGAAGGGGTTATCACCCTGGACGTAACTGGTGGGAAGACCCCTACTACCCGGACAGAGCCGATGGACTTTATGGCCGTCGATGTCCCGGCTGCATACAATGTCATCTTGGGCCGACCTGGCCTAGCTGCCCTGGAAGCCGTTCCTTCGGCATACCACCTCAAGATGAAGTTCCCCACCCGGGCAGGAGTGGGAGAAGTCAGGGGCAGCCAAGAGACGGCTCGGAAGTGCTATATGACTTCCACTGGGGGTCCGGTGCTCTCCCTCGAGACTTTAGAGATCCCCGAACCGAACGTCCGACCCACGTCCGAGCCGGCGGATGAATTGGAAGAAGTGCTCTTCTCGGACGGGGACTCGAGTCGAAAGTTCCTCATCAGCAAGTCCCTGCCAACTGCTCTATGTTCCGACTTGGTGCAGTGCGTCCGGGAGAACCGCGACCTATTTTCTTGGTCCGCCACGGACATGCCCGGGATTTCCGAGGAGCTTCTAGTGCACCGCCTCAGCGTCGAACCGGGGTGCAGACCGGTTCAGTAGAAGAGGCGTAAATTCGCTCCCGAGCGACAACAAGCCATCAAGGAGGAGGTGGACAAGCTCCTAAAAGCTCGGTTCATACAGGAGGTGAACTACCCCGAGTGGCTCTCCAACATCGTCATGGTTAAGAAGTCAAATGGTTCCTGGAGGATATGCATCGACTTCACAGACTTGAATAAAGCGTGTCCGAAGGATCCGTTCCCTCTCCCGAATATCGACACCCTCATTGATGCCACCTCGGGCCATGAGCTCCTCAGCTTCATGGACACCCTCTCCGGCTACAACCAGATCCGCATGTTCCCCCCGGACATTCCGAAGACTTCCTTCATTACCGACCAAGGACTCTACTGTTATAGAGTTATGCCATTCGGATTGAAGAACGCTGGAGCCACCTACCAGTGCCTCGTCAACAAAGTCTTCCAAAACCAGATAGGCCGCAACATGGAAGTATACGTCGATGACATGCTCGTGAAGAGCGTCCGATGTACCGACCACGTGGCCGACCTACAGGAGGCATTCGGTGTACTGAGAAGGCACAACATGAGGCTTAATCCGAACAAGTGTGCGTTCGGGGTCTCGTCAGGAAAGTTCCTCGGCTTCATGGTCAGCCAGCGAGGGATCGAAGCAAATCCTGAAAAGATTAAAGCCATACTGGATATGGCCCCTCCTCGGAACGTCAAGGAAGTGCAGAAGCTAACGGGCCGCCTCGCCGCTATTGGGCGATTCCTTTCGAAGTCTGGGGAAAAGTGCCTCCCCTTCTTCAAGGCTCTCAGGGGGGGCAAAGGTTTCGAGTGGGGGCGAACTGCAACATGAGTCGTTCAAACAGCTGAAAGCCTACTTGGTCAATCCTCCCCTGCTCAGCAAGCCCGTTCCGGGGGAAACCCTCTTTATCTACTTGGCGGCTTCCGAGCAGACCTTAAGTGCCGTCTTGGTGAGGGAAGAGGACCGGGCTCAGAGGCCCATTTACTATGTGAGCAAGGTGCTTCGGGACGCCGAGCTCTGCTACCCGAAGGTAGAAAAGATGGCCTACGCCCTGGTTATGGCGGCAAGGAAGCTCCGCCCATACTTTCAGTCTCACTTGGTTGTGGTCCTCACCGACCAACCGCTGAAGCAGGTCCTCCACAAGCCGGAGACCTTAGGCCGACTTATGAAATGGTCCATCGAGCTGAGTCAACACGACATCTCCTACCAGCCTCGGACTGCGATCAAAGCTCAAGCCCTCGCGGACTTCATCGTCGAGACCACCATTCCCGAGGTCAGCCATGTCCCGAATGAACCCCCTATCTGGACGGTTTTTGTGGATGGTTCCTCTGGCAACGAGGAAAGCGGCGTCGGTATCATCCTGACAGGTCCTGATGACTTCGTCCTCCAGTATGCCCTCCGCATGAATTTCAAGGCCTCGAACAATGAAGCAGAGTATGAGGCACTAATCGCGGGCCTCGGACTCGCCCGAAGTGCCGGGGCGCAGTGCCTCCGAATCCATGGTGACTCTCAGCTGGTTGTGAACCAAGTCTTGGGCGATTACGAGGCACGGGACGAATGGATGGCGAAGTACCTCGCCAAAGTCCGAACCCTCATGGCCCGGTTCGAAGAGGCACTCATCCAACGAGTCCCTCGAGAAGAGAATTCACAGGCTGACGCCCTCTCCAAGTTGGCCTCATCCTCCCTCCAAGAGACCGTCTTGATCGAGGTCCTCTTGAAACCGAGCATAGAGGACGAAACCCTCGACTCAGTAGAGTCATTGCCAGTCCTACTGCAAGATAATTGGATGAAGCCGTTAGTGGAATTCTTAAGGGACGGACTCCTCCCCGAGGACCCCAAGGAAGCATGCCGAGTAAGAACCAGGGCCGAGCGGTACGTCCTGATCGAGGGGATCTTATACAAGCGCTCCTTCTCGCAGATTGACGGCCGACCGTACCTGAGGTGCCTTTCCCCGGAACAGGCCGACTACGCCTTACAGGGTCTAGGTCTTTGGCTCGGAAAGCTCTAAATTACGGGTACTTCTGGCCGACTCTCCTCCAAGACGCCGAGCGACATGTTCGGCAATGTGGCTCTTGTCAAAGACATTCCAACATTCGTCGCCTCCCCCAAGCCAACCTCGCCTCCCTATCAAGTCCTATCCCCTTCGCAATGTGGGGGATGGATTTACTAGGGCCATTCCCTCCAGCTCCGGGCCAGTTCAAGTTCTTGGTCGTAGCCATCGACTACTTCTCGAAGTGGATTGAGGCCGAGCCCCTTGCCACTATCACCGAGAACAAGGTGCTTCAATTCTTCTGGAAGAGCGTCGTCTGCCGATTCGGCATCCCCCGTGTTCTCGTCACAGACAATGGAACTCAGTTTACTGGGGCCGCGTTCCGAGCTCTATGTGAAGACCTCGCCATCCAACAGCGCTTCTCCTCCGTCTCCCACCCACAGTCGAATGGCCAGGCGGAGAACGCTAACAGACAGATCCTCTCTGGTATCAAGAAGAGGCTGGACAAATGTTCCAAAGGCTTATGGGTCGACCAACTCTCCAACGTGCTGTGGAACTACCGCACCAATAAACGGACCCCCACAGGAGAGTCCCCGTTCAACCTCACCTACGGGTCCGAGGCGGTGAAACCTCTCGAAGTTGGAATACCTTCTCCTCGCCTCGCAGCCTACAACGAGGAACAAAACGCTAGAGACCTCCGGGCAAACCTAGACCTGGTGGATGAGCTGAGAGAAAGGGCGTCGATCCGCCAATAGAACTACCGGAGGAGGATCGAGTTGGCGTACAACAAGAGAGTCCGAACCGCCGATCTCAAAGAGGGGGACTTGGTCCTCAGAAAGCTAGCCATCTCCTTCCCCAATCAGAAGAGCAAACTGGCTCCAAACTGGGAAGGACCTTACAAGATCGCAAGGGTAGTTCGGCCCGGAGCCTATCGTCTAGAAGACCTTGAAGGCAGGGAGATTCCGAGGACCTGGAATGCCGACCACCTTTTAAAATACCAAGAAAGCGCCCCGGCACCTCTCTGAGTATCACAAGGTGTCGAACCATTCCTCTCCTCTAACATGTAATTCCTCTTTTAAGTTGTCATATGTAAAAACGGCTCACCGTCAATTATCAATAAAGAATGCTTTTTCGTACATATAAAATTGCTTGCATCTCTCCGTCTTTATTCTTTATTCAATCAATGGTTCGGAGTCCAATATCCTGCTCGACTCTACTCTACAAGCTCGCTCTTAAGCGAGCTAGAAGTAGTTCGCCGCTCAGTATTGCTCCCACAACCGTTGAACAAATCTACCGATGGTTCGAAGTCCAACACTCGGCTCGACTTTACTTCGCCAGCTCGCCCTTAGGCGAGCCAGAAGTAGATCACCGTTCGGAACTGCTCCCACAACCGTTGAACAAATCTACCGATGGTTCGGAGTCCAACACTCGGCTCGACTTTACTTCGCCGGCTCGCCCTTAGGCGAGCCAGAAGTATATCGCCGTTCGGAACTGCTCCCACAACTGTTGAACAAATCTATCGATGGTTTGGAGTCCAACACTCGGCTCGACTTTACTTCGCCGGCTCGCCCTTAGGCGAGCCAGAAGTAGATCGCCGTTCGGAACTGCTCCCACAACCGTTGAATAAATCTACCGATGGTTCGGAGTCCAACACTCGGCTCGACTTTACTTCGCCGGAATGCCCTTAGGCGAGCCAGAAGTAGATCGCCGTTCGGAACTGCTCCCACAACCGTTGAACAAATCTACCGATGGTTCGGAGTCCAACACTCGGCTCGACGTTACTTCGCCGGCTCGCCCTTAGGCGAGCCAGAAGTAGATCGCCGTTCGGAACTGCTCCCACAACCGTTGAACAAATCTACCGATGGTTCGGAGTCCAACATTCGACTCGACTTTACTTCGCCGGCTCGCCCTTAGACGAGCCAGAAGTAAATCGCCGTTCGGAACTGCTCCCACGACCGTCGAGCAACTCTAACGGTAGTTCGGATTACATCGTTCGGATCCACTACGCTCACTCAAAACCTCGAGCCGAGCGGACGAGGGACCGACCCTCGTATATGGAGAAAAATTCTGCCGAACCAATTTCGCCGTTAGATCATCTCAAAATGCGTGCTAGAGCGTGATGAACGGACCCGACCGTGCCACGTGTCCACAAAACGACAAGATAGTGTTTTCTTGGAACTTGTGCCTCCCTTCTTGTGATCCGTGCCATGATCATGATCCACCGTCCAGATCAGGCCACGTGGCTCATGCCACGAAACAGAGCTACACCCCTGCCAAGGTACCGAGCCACACCAGTACGTACCGAGCAAGAGTCAGGACCACAACTAAAGCATGAGTTTTGTGGCTAAGGCGCTCGACGAGGCAAACACTCGCTTCTCACGATTCATTTCAAGAATAAAGCAACTACAACACTACAACGAGCAAGCCAACTCCAATTTCATTAATATAACTTGATAAATTTACAAGACCCAAAGGTTACAACAAAGGACAGTTTGGAGACCCAAGAAAAACACAGTACGACCCGTTTAGTGCCTCCGAGGAAGGGGGACGCTCCGGTTCAAGGACACCCGGGGTCGGCGCTTTTTCACCCCCGAGCTTGTCTCTAGGCCGACGAACTGGGACGCCGCCTCGCCACTAACCCTAACGGTTGCTCCGACCGAAGCTCCGCTCGAGCTAATAGCTACTCTGCTTTGTGCATCGGCTGCTGTCCGACCAATGACTTGGCCACGAGTCACTAGCTTGTAGAAGGTGATCCCCCAATCTCTCTCCTCGCGAGTGCAGGAAGTGCTGCGGACATTAGCTCTCACAGGCTGAGGCTTCAGTCGAGCTACCTCCTCCTCGAGCTCGACGATCCTATCCTTCAGAGTGTCGTCTTTCACCATTATCTTGAACCGAGGGAGCTTTGCCGAACCAGGATGCTCAGCGCTGTCGGATATAATACGACGCAGGTTGGCCACCTCGATGCTCTTATCAACCGTGACCCTTTGCAACTGCTCGACCTTACTCCCGAGCTCATCCCGCTCGGCCACCACCGAGGCCAGTTCCGCCTCCTTCGCCGACAGTTCTTCCTCGACTATCCGCAGATGGTGCAACTCGGCCAACAACTCACTGTTTCTCTTCTCTACGTTATGCAGTATTCTCCTCGTCAGATGAACCTCGCCCTCAAGGCGAGCCTCACGGGACTGCTGAAACAACTCCGCACGGCGCCGAGCTGCCGCGGTGACACGAGTTTGCTCGACGATCTGAAATAGGAAAGCACCACATTGAAGAACTACATGGCCGAACTAAACACTCAGACAAATCCAAAGCCAAAAGCCAAAACGATCTTTTTCATTCATCATAAAAGCGGTGGCCAGTCCGCAAAAGGCATTACATTTTTGGAAAATTGAAAATGAAGACTACAAAAAGACGAGAAGGTCAGGGGTCCACCTGCGCCTCCGGTTCGACCACAGGCGCCTCGCCAGATGGCCCCTCGCCTCTCCCCTCGACCTGGGGGTCTGTCACCAAAGCGTCGGCAACCACCTCCTCGTCGTCGTCGCCTTCTCCCTCGTCACCTTCGCTCCCCTCCTCCTCGCCGCCTGAGGGTGACCCCGGCCACAGCCTGTAGCCGACCCGCTCGAAGCCGGGGACGCGGTCCTGAACATGGTCGAGAGCCCTCTGGTAGGACATCTCCATGTTCGTGGCCATGTGCTTCTTCGCCTCGGCCTCGACCTCGGCCTTGATCTTCGTTGCCAAGGCCTCTTTCTCCGCCTTTACATCGGCCAGAGACTTCGCCGACGCTGCCAGCTCCTCGGCAGCCTTTGCGGCTTTGGCAGACTCCGCATCAAGCCGCCCCTTGACTCGTTCCAGATCGGCCACAAGATCGGCAACCTGGACCTCCAAGGCCTCGACTCGCCTCTGCTCGGCCTCGAGCTGCCGAACCGCCTTGACCTTTTCCGCCCTGTCTTTGTCGCTGGCGGCCTTCAACTCTTTCTCCTGCGCGGCGAACATCTCAAGGAGATGGCCGAAGTGACAGGTGGCCTGTGAAGACAACAAATGATGAGCGCAAGATACGGGCCGAGCAATAGACTTAAAGAAATTTACAAGAAAAACTTACCGATACGAGCGACCGAGCCACTTCGTAGGTATCGTCGCCGACTGTCCCCGCCAGCAGCGCGGCTCTATCTTTCGAGGTCGCCAGGTGCTTGACGACCTGCACCGACATCTGTGAGTTTCGGAGGAATCCATCGTGATTCTTCACTCGCCAGTTCGGCACGAACAGCTGTTTGTGCTGCTCGGTCAAGATCTCCTCGGCCAGACCGGTCAACGGCGAAGCCTCGAGCGACAGCACCGCATTGACATTGAAGGCCCCACCAACCGGGGCAGATGCAACAGGCGCCGAGGGCTCTTCGGCAACAACCGCCGATGAAGGTGCCTCGGTGGCTGGAGGAGGCGGAGTGTTTGCCGAAGCTACTTTGAGCTGCCGACCTGACGACGCGGCCGTAGTCGGCCTCTTCCTCTTCCTGCCATCAGCCACTTTGCCCCTATCGATCATCATGGCATTGAAGTCCATCTTCGGCGCTTCTGTGCCAAACGAAACACAAATTGAGTCAGTAAGGCGAGCTAAAGACTTGAAAGAAAAACAAAATAAACGAGATGTCAGGAGCATACTCGGGTCGATAGGACTAAGGCCTGACCCAAACAGCACCTCCTCCGTCAACTCCCTCCAACTCAACATTGGGAGTGCCATGATCTTCCTCGCCATCTCCTCCTCGGCCTCAGTCAGTACGGGGTCGACTCTCGCAAACTTGGGCACCTCTGGCTTCCACCGGCTCAGAATTTGCAGTATTGGTGCCCCCTCAATATGAAGAACTTTTCTTTCTAGCCTTTGATTGAGTCTGGGTTTTCTATGATCTGAACACCTTTCCTCGGCCCCAGGTAGTACCGATGCTCGGTCTTGTGCATCCGGTTTATTCGATACATGCCTTGGAAGACCGTCAGGTCCGGCTCGACTTTAGCATTGCGGCACTGGAGCAGGAAGGCGTTCACATGACGCCATGTGTTCGGCATAAATTGGGTCGGCGCGAGGCAATACCATCCGAGGACCTGGCAAATAAAGGGATGCAGCGGAAAACACAGTCCGGCGTTCAAAGAATCATAGTCGAACATGCACATATCTGACGACGATAACTTGGAATTCGCCCGCATCCCAGCGCCGGGGAGAATTAGCTTGTACTCCGGAGGGATGGCGAACCCCTTTCTGATCCGAAGGAGATCCCTCTCGGATAGCACCAACCCAATCTCATCTGCCTCGGTAGCCAGCGTCGGGTTGGGTTCCTCGTAAACTTCTGACTGACCAAAAATCGCCTTCTTCATGAGGTCGCCTTCGTATTGCCTAACCCCAGCGTGCCCAGACAGTACGGAAGGGTATCGGCCCATCTCAGGGGCCTGCTTCGGATTCTCCACGATCACCTCGACCACGGGAGATTGGGCCACCACCCTCCTCTTCTTCTTCTCCTTCCTCGCCTCGGCCACAGACAGCTCGACTACTTGCTTCCCCTTCCTTCGGATCTCCGCCTGCCTCCTCTCCTCGGCACCACCATCGCCCGAGGACGAAGCCTCACTCCCCGAGTTCACTCTTGACATCTCTATAAAAAAGCTAAGGCAAGTAGACTGACCTTGAAGTGACGTTCACGGTCGGAATGAGCTCGCCGGAAATCGCCTGGCCCACGCGACAGCTAGCGCAACTGCCTTGGAGCAAAGATCGCCGCTAGCTGAGAGCACAGAGAGTAAAAGTGAAATCTTGGAGTGAAAAGTGAGAAATGAGCTTGGGGGTGGGGGAGTGGAAACTTATAACCCCACAAGCAATGTTTGGGCTGCCTTGGGAATCTAAAAAGCCCATTAAGAAGCCAAAACGCCAATGCGGAGCGTTGCGACGTTTCAGTTTCAACAACAGAGAATCCTCAAATCACCAAAGTCCACGACTCGGCCACCGGCGTGCTTAGCCATCGAACAGCTTGGCTGGGCAGCCGAGCTACTGAGTCTCTTCAAGACAATCCGAGCTACTGAGTCTCCATACTTTGACCAACCGCACCTAGCCTCCGAGCCGAGGGGACGAGGGACCGACCCTCGTATATGGAGAAAAATCCTTCCGAGGCGAAATCACCGTCGGATCTCTTCAAAATTCATGTCAAAACTCGATGGGCGGTTCAGATTGCGCCACGCCTACAAAACGACAAGATAATGTTTTCTCGAGATCTGAACCCTGTCCTCGTGATCCACGCAATGATGGACGCAACAGATCCAACCACGTGTACCTTCCGAACTGCCTGCCACCGGCCTGCTTAACCGAGCTACCGAACAGCTTGGCCAAGCAGCCGAGCTACTGG
This sequence comes from Hemerocallis citrina, assembly GCA_017893485.1. NCBI lineage: Eukaryota > Viridiplantae > Streptophyta > Magnoliopsida > Asparagales > Asphodelaceae > Hemerocallis > Hemerocallis citrina. The sequence continues at coordinate 258,023 of JACEHZ010000415.1, forward strand.
GCCAGAAGGTGGCGACCCTTCATAGCCAAGATTCTTCAAAACGTCCAACTCCATGCCTCGACTACCGGCACCGAGCTTCCGGACCGAGGAGACGAGGAACCGACCTTCGTATATGGAGAAAAAACCTTCCGAGGACGAATCACCGTCGGATCTCTTCAAAATTCGTGTCAAAACTCGATGGATGGTTCAGATTGCGCCACGCCCACAAAACGACAAGATAACGTTTTCTCGAGATCTGAATCCTGTCCTCATGATCCACGCAATGATGGACGCACCAGATCCGACCACTTGTACCTTCCGAACTGCCTTCCACCGGCCTGCTTAACCGAGCTACCGAACAGCTCGGCCAAGCAGCCGAGCTACTGGGCCGGAAGGTAGCACCCCTTCAAAGCCGAGAAGCCCCAAAACATCCAACTCCGTACCTCGGCTGACGACACCGAACCTCCGAACCGAGGGGACGAGGAACCGACCCTCGTATATGGCAAAAAAACCTGCCGACCATCCTCAGCCGTTGGATCTTGTTAAAAAACACGCTCGTCATGATGGACGGCTCAGATCTCGCCACGTCCACTAAACGACAAGATAGTGTTTTTTGGGGACTCGCGCTTAGATGGACGCCCAGGATCACGCCACGTACTTCGGCTGATTCCGAACTATGTGTGCCGACCTGCAGAGCAGAGGGGACGAGGAACCGACCCTCGAATGTTTGGAAAAAACCCGCCGACCAACTTCAGCCGTTGGATCTTGTTAAAAAAACACGCTCGTCATGATGGACGGCTCAGATCTCGCCATGTACCTCGGCAGATTCCGAACTATGTGTGCCGACCTGCCGAGCCGAGGGGACGAGCAACCGACCCTCGTATATGGCGAAAAAACCCGCCGACCCATCTCAGCCGTTAGATCTTGTCAAAAAACGCGCTCGTCATGATGAACGGTTCAGATCTTGCCACGTTCACTAAACGACAAGATAGCGTTTTTTAGGGATACGCGCTGTGATGAACGCTCAGGATGACGCCACGTAGCTCGGCTGATTCCGAGCCGTTGGCCGATCTGCCGAGCCGAGGAGCCGACCTTCGTTAATAAAGAAACTATCTGCCGAGGAATAGGGATCGTCTGATCGCCCAGAAAATCGCGCTCGGCACTGATCAGGGGTCCAGATTGCGCCACGCCATAAATCCGTATTAAAAAATCAATTTTTATTTATTTAAATCGTTTTATTTATTTAAAAATTGCAAAAAAATTGCTAAAAATTCGGGAAAATTAACTAAAAATTCTAGAAAATAATTATAAATTCGGGGGAATATTTTTGAGCCCATGAACGAACAATTATTGCCTAGAATGTACTGTTAAGGCCCCCGAACGATTGGTTAACACATCGCAAAATTAAATAAATAATCCAAAAAAATAAATAAAAACCGTCGAATATTCAACAAGGCTTCGGAACAGCTTACAGTTTCAAAAATCACCTCACTACCCCCTTCGAGATTCAAAACCCTCCATTCGGACTCCGATACAACTCCGCTAGCCACTGAAACAGTTAAACTACTCCTCAAAGGCTGATCACACTCAGTCTTTAGGAGTGGGGGGCTCGTGATATGGCTAAAAATGGGGTTAAATCGGAACCGTCCAGATTGGGAACGAATCTTGAAGCTCAGGGGTCAAACGGTAATTTAACATATAGATGGGTCCGAAGCGGGCACTGGATCTCCCCTTCACAGATCCAATAACCTGCAAAACAGATCCACTCCAGCTGGGTACGGGTCTTGACCCAAGACAAATCCAGACCAGACAGAGGAAATCAGGGTCACATATTTGACTAAATCAACGGGCCTGATTTGCAGTTATCCTCTCACCGGGAATCAGGGGTCAGTTTCCTAAACTAATTGTGAGGATTTTACTCCTAACAGTTTCACAGGAAATCAGGTCCCTAATCAGACTCCCAGGGCGACTATAAATACCTCCTACCTACCACTGTGACCAGGTAATCGCTCTTTTTCCAGCTTAAGCTCTTTCTTAATCATCACTGGTTACTGACAAGAGCGTCGGAGGGTGCGTCGCCGGAATCAACCCCGGTGTATCGCACTTCCGTGCACGTTAGCGACAGGAATCAGCAGGCTTGGATCCGCTATTCAGGTTTTTCCACGAACCCACAAATCTCATCTGTTTACCCCCACACCAGATACAGCGGTAACAAGTCACATATCGGTAATATACATTAATAAAATAATATATAAATATAATTGCCTATGATCAAAAGTCACCAATTCGGTTAACCACATTTTGAGAGGCAGCCTGTGGTGGGCAGTTGTACTACATAGTATCTAATTTGTCTTTTAAATTGTATAAATTGTCTGAGCTAGGGGCAGGGGCATTACAAATGGTATCAGAGCCGACTTTCGACACCGAGTGTGGGTAAGTGTGGGTAAGAGTGGGTAAGATGTATGCCTGAGATGGAACTAGCAGATGTATGGGTAAGTATGCCTGAGAGGGAGCGAGGTTGGGGCATGAAATGGACAACCCGCAGAATCGGGGTACTGTGCAGTTAGCAGAATCAGGGTACTCCACTCCACATCGGCTAGAAAGAAGATTCTGCACTAGGTTGTGCATGCCCCGTGCTCAGCGAGGACGCTGATTTCTGAAAGGGGGGGTGTGTGTGTAACACCCCGTAGTTTTCTTGGTAATATAGGCCAAATGGCATATTTGTAAATAAGTTGAAAATTGAATTGTGAGTAATTGATGGGGAGGGGGGGCACCCGTGAAAGAGACAGCAAGCATATGCTGTTGCTGCTTCTTGTGTTGCGTCAATTGCTGATGACGTGGCTTCACGAGTTGGGGTCTGCACATGGGAGAGAGAACGGGAAAGGTAAGTGGAATAGTCCCATATCGGGATTGCACATGAATAAAATAATATATAAATACTATTGCCTATGATTAAGAGTCACCTAATCGGTTAACCACCTTTTGAGAGGCAGCCTGTGGTGGGCAGTTGTACTACATAGTATCTAATTTGTCTTCTAAATTGTATAAATTGTCTGAGCTAGGGGCAGGGCCGTTACACCACCGCTTGACGGAGAGCGTAGTCGGAGGTTATTTATCTCTTTTGGGTTGAGATGCAAGGGGGTGATGCCTTCATTGATTGTATACCCATTTGTATTAGATGACTAGATGTATTTGGAGTTGTTTTAAGTATTTTGAGTCCTCTTGTAACTTGGATGTATCCTTGTTGTAACTATTTTGAGCTATTTATATGATTTCCGATGGCAACTCTCATGCCATCTTTATCCCAAAAAAAAAAAACCATTTTCTATAGAACCATTCCATCTTAGCCCTTGATCTCCATTGTACACAAATCTTAAAGCTACAAAGATGCATAATAATTCCTATAGAGATAATTACATTGAAAAAGCAACTCTTTTTTGGGGAGAGAAATGCATGGACGGAAGAGGATTTACCGTCTATGCTTGTTTTTTTTTTTAATTTTTTAAACTTGATCGGACGGGGAATGATTCGCCGTCCGTTGGGGTTTTTTATTTATTTTTTAACTTGATCGGACAGGATTCGCGTCTGTTCGATTTTTTTTTAAAAAAATGGATCGAACGAGAAATCATTTTCCGTCCGATATATTTAAATATAAAAAAAAATGCAATGAAAGATGATCTTTCGTCTGATTGAACGGACGAAAGATCATCTTTCATTGCATAATTTATCAAAATCCCTATTTTGTCTCCCAAATATAGCAGACGACTGTTCACCCAATACCCAAAAATTCGGTATATAGCCAACGACTGCAGCATCACTTTTTTTCTTCCAAAAACTGAGTATATGGCCAACGACTACAAATGCTCTTAGGGGCCAAGTTGGGGCCGGTTTGACCTCTCTAGTCTCTATCGGTCGGTCTGTCGGTCTATTGGCCCACCCTGCTGGGATGTTGGAGCGATAACTAGTTGTCTGTACTAGTTATATTGCTTCATGTTTTAATTACTGTTTGTAGTTTGTAATTTGATCCAGTACTCTGGGCTTGTTTGTTAATTTCTGATTTAAAAAAAACATCAAAACAGCAGTTAGAATAAAAAACTACTTACAATTGCAACTAACTACAAATCAAAAAAAATAACACAATACTTCTTCCCATGCCAATAGTTAGAACTACATGAAATCAAACCAAACAAGTTGCGAAATTGTTGACTAATATCCACGCTAAGTTATCTGGAATTGGAACAATTTTATGTCGTGAAAGAAACATCCAGCATGTCCAATAGTACAAAATACAGCAGAGTGCTTTTGCAAACAGATCAGATAATAAGACACCAATGTTAAATTCTGGCAACTTGTTAAGAACAACCGTCATACACCCAGGCCCAACTCCCCTAGACTCCAACCATACAAAAAGACAGAAAAAATGAAATATATGAACACATTGAATAAATAAAAGACAAGATAGTCAAGTAAAATGTCATGACCTTGATTGCAACTCATTTATTTTGTTTTTCTGTCGTATTGTTAGCATTCTCTTGTTTTGTCTTCTGTTATCGTTTTCTTCGCCAATTGTCCTCGGTTAGCATTCTCTTGCTTTGTCTTCCGTTAGCGATTCTTCAAGAAGCGCTGTCCATGTTTGATGCCCACTACTATTGACTAATGTAGGTCCTGATGTCGGGCCAAATGTCAATTCAACAAAATCTCCTTCTCTGAAAAAAGTGAACAGCCATCAGTTTTCTCTCACAAATAATGCCAACAGTAAAGATGCCTCTCAAAAAGGAACATGTTCAGCTGTTAGAACTTAGAACCAGCATGTACAATTTTTCTAAAGAATTCATGAAGCTTCAACTTCAAAGACGTGAGAATACAAGCAGCACTTTAAAACCATACCAAAATTATAACTCTGATAAATTTCGCTAGACTGCGCTTTTGAGGCTTTGGCAACTAACCCCCTGAGTATTAAAATTGGCACTAAACCCCCCTCAAGATTGTTTTCTCCTGAAATGCATTATACATATTTGAAGTGACAGTTTTGCCCCTAGGAGGGTTAGTGCTAAAGTATGTGAGGATGAATTTTTACTAGATTTTTTTTTCTTTCACAAAAGATTATGTAGAAAAATTCAATATTAATGACTTTTGAAGGACTTCCTATAAAAATCTCTTCAAAAACTTACACTAGGACATACTGTCAGACTAATCCCCTTAAGGGCAAAAAGGACTTTTCACCCGGAAATCTTAAAATGATCCTTAGGGGGGTTTAGTGCCAATTTTAAACTCAGGGGGCTTAGACGCCAAAGACTGAAAACTTCGGGGGGGGGGGGGGGGGGGGGGGGGGGGGGGGTAGTGAAATTTATCCTTTTTACTCCGATCACGTTTCTTACGAATATGGAACGAAGAATATGTAACATATTGCATGCAATCTAAAAAAACAGATTAATATCCTCGAATCCCAGTGAAATCTCTTGTTGACGAGAGATTGCAGCCATTTTTCTTGATGAAGTTAAACAACCCAAATAGTAGTGCTCAAGGATTAGAAGTTAAAGAACCCAATTTTCAAATACATATCTTTCTTGATGAAAATATTTAAGAACTCAACAAAGGATAACAAACTCAATTGCATATATGTGAAGATGGAGACTGCACAATCTCCATATCAAGACTATTCAGGATAATATATTGTTACTATATATCTTTTTCTCTGTATATATCTGAAGATTCTGAACACCTGAAATCTATTTGTAACTAGAAAAGCAAAATCATATGTATCAATGTATGTTAAGAGCTAGGAACCAGACATTTCAGCATGCAGAAAGATTTTATTTATTGTTATCATTATTATTATCATGAGAAAGAGCATCCCGAAAGATTGCAGCCATTTTGAAACAACTTGAAATACGATAAATATAAATAGCAGAGATCAATGGGAAGCAACTAGTGTAACCTTAGAGTGACTTACTCGAAATTTTGAATCCTGTAATGCTTCTAATGACTCTGCAATCTCCATATGCTTCACAATTGTTGTATGCAATACCTGGACAATTTCTTTAATCAGAAAGGCTAATTGAAAATAGACGAAATTTTAAATCCTTCTGAAGCAACTGAGAACAATTTCTCTAAAAAAGGGGAAGGAAAGAAAACATCACATATTTCCTTAATATTGGCTTGTTGAGGAATCCATGAACTTTGCTAGGACATGAAAAATATTTGTTAAAATATTCTTACGAAAAACTTGATGCATCCTGTTCTATGCAGTAGGTAAATTAACTGCATGATTACCTTTTTTGTCTTCTCAAGGTCAAATTCAAGGGTTCTTATCCTGGCCCAAGATTCTTGAAGCATACAATCTTTCTCCAAAGGGATCTCCGGAGGCTTGTTGCTGATATTACTGAAAATTGTCTCAAGCCTTTGAAGCCGCTCTAAACAATGATTAATGTGCTCTTCCTTTATGGTTTCAACAGTATGAATGACATTGGGCTCGTGGTTGATGTTTAAGGTATCTGAAGGCTCAACATAATCCTGATTTCTTTCTTTCCAACCATTTGGAGGCCAAAAAAAGGATAACACTTTGAACAGAAACACTATCAGCACCCTTGCAAAACATCTCATGAACCATTCTTCTGAACTATTCTCAGTCGAAGTGCACCCATTTATGGACCTACCTGAAACAATTACCGAGAGAATCGAGAACATCTATCAGAAGAGTTCGAGCAAATGATTAATTTTCTACATTATGAAAGGCCAAATAACAAAAACATTTTGAGAAGGTTTGAGCACTACAAAATCTAGATATTCCGTTTTATTATGTTTAGATCTTTCCCTCAAAGAAGCCACATCTCCCTATAAACAAATCTTTAACCAAGAATTTCAAATATTGACTGATACCAATATGTACCAGCCATTCTGTAATGTATTTAATCTCGATCTGCTTGCTCCAATACTCATACTGCTATTTCACATACACACACACAAGGCTGTCCTTTGGTTAACACTGACCCAAACTAAAGGACTTCTCCAATATACCCGTCAAATAAGTGCTGCTTAACAAAAAATAACACTGAAATGTTCCAATAATCAGCCAACTAATACCTAGTGAGTGAGGTGCCGTGTTGGTGTACGAATTCCCCTGAAATTTCTGATTTATGGATGTTTTCAGAGGAGATCCTGCTCCTCTGGTACCGTAGTCTACAGCTTTATCAACCACAACAAAATGATCATCACAACTGTAGTAAGCCACGGAATCACGTGCTCTAACCTGTAAATCACAAAGGTGTGAATCAAGAAATATTTTATACATTTTTACACTACACATGGTGCTCTATGAAAAAATAAAAAGACAGTGCAGTGAGGATAAAGCCACTTGAGCAATATATTTCTCCAAACTTCCAAATGTAGAAAATGTTAAACAATCCTCCATTCACATTACAAATTCTTCAAATGGCATAAGAAGGTTTCAGAGATTTGATGCTATTCAAATTACAATCCTCCACCAGGATGGCAATGTTTACTGATGAACAAAGTGGACACATGCGGAGAAACCTGTTTAACTGCTATGGTCCACTATGTAGCAATAATTTGAATATTTATGGTTTAGTTGCATGTATAGTTGGGAACTTGGGATTCTATGTTATTTGCTTTTGGATTAAACTTCTCCAAAGTTTATGACCTGTGCAAAAGAAATTTTCATGAGCTCAGACATCATAATCTCGTTGTCCTTCTCAACTAACTAACCAGCCTTCTTAGTTTATGTTACCTCTGTTTGAAAATACATCTGGGTCCAGAGAGAAATCTCTATCATCATCCAAATATATTCTTCCCCTTCTGAATGTGGTTGGCAGTAGAGCATGAAGCTCCAGCTTTCTTCCCCATCTGAATGTTGTTGACAATAGAGCATAAAGCTCCATTAAAATTTTGGAACTTTTACGAACAGATGTCAATCCTCAAACCTCTACTTGGTGCCTCATTCCAGATAAGGAAATTATGGACAAGAGCAGAGCTTGCCCTACTTTGTGGATCATGCACCTTAAACCCATTCTACCAAATAGGAGCGATAATCTACGAATTTCAGTCTCAGGGAAACTTTAGAATGGGAAGAGGACATATTTGCGACAGGAAATTACACTGCACTGTAAGACTAAATAAAGCCAAAAGGAAAGTATAGTGTATTCCCAATCCTTAGTCCAGTAAGGCAACACCAAGTTAGAAGATTCATGTACATCTCATAGCTGGCTGGGAAAGTTCTTAAGCTTTGAAGGGTATGACCGCATCCTTAAGCCAATCCATAAAGAACAAACCAGAATTGTTGCTAAAAGATGAAAGCTATTGGACGTTTAGTTACACAAGAAAGTGGATGTGCACGAGTATAAATGGATAGGTAATTGTGATTGGTAGACATGTAAAAGTATATATAGTACTTACTTCTTCATGCACTGGAGCTAAACTAAAATATTCAGAAGTTCTAGTTATGGCAGGAGAACCAAGATCGTCCATCTCAGAGCCCGATTCAGCTGTTGATGTATCACTACTTCTTCCCTGCCAATTGTTCAACCGCTGAATAAAGTTCATTTCGAACAGAAGGTGAAGTGTGGTTGATTTTTCTATAAATGTGTAGTTAACGCCTGACTTGAATAAAGTTTTACCTTTAGAGAGTGCACTCTAGCTCGATATTCCCTCACGAGTTCTCCTGATGTTTGAGTAGTTGGTCTTACAATTGTTGCTTCAGCATTATGTAGAAGCTAAAAGAAGATGGTTAAGTAAGTAAAACTGTAATTGCCTCTGAATTATCTATATTACTTTTAAGGAATAATACGTGACTGTACTAGAAATTCTATAGTCGTTATAGACCTTCTTGATGTAAGGATCATTCCATGGTCCTTTATTAGATCTAAGACATCCTCCATCACCAGGGCATGCGCATGAACCACCCAAGAATTCTGGCAATTGGCTGCAACAAGAAAGCATTTAAATTTTCTAAGCCATCAGTGGCAAGTGATGTGAGAAGCAGGAAGAGCCTTACCTTGCATCTACAGCTTCAAGTAGTCTACCTTGATACTTGGTTCCTAATACCTGCATACAAATATGTTAGATGTTCCAAGCAAAAGCAACTAAAGCAGCAAAAGGCATAAGTGGGTTCCCGTCAACGTAAGCCTATTACATGTATCTTTGCAGTAGTTTTCGGGTCCAGAAAACCCTTTACAGTGTTCCAAAGAAGCTTGAAACCATGCCCAGCATTCACGATGAACATCTGATGTAGAGTCTACATGAATATATAAGCTTATATGTTTATGAACGTTAAGTAAAATTTGCAAGATGAAATCTGTATTTACAGCAATAGATGTATGTACCTCTGGATAGTAATCACCATCTATTTTCTGCATATTCAACAATAGATCTCTGGCTGTCTTGCTGAAGTTTTTTAAGCCCTGAATTTCAATGAAAAATCAAATTACCTATCATAGGATTATCAAACAAAAATTTTCCGAGTAAAAAAAGGCTCCATGGGAAAGGGAACAAAAAAGTAACTTTTGCATACTTAAGACCGTAAACTGTTGACTTACAACACCATGAACATCTAAAATTGTAGTTGAGGAATCAATGTGTCTTTTGAAGGCAATAGAACATGCTGGAAATTTTTCGTGAAATGTTCTTTCAAACTCCTGCACGTGATACTTTATATAACGTTGCACAGTAGTGATGTTCATAAGCTTGCTGGGCTCAGCTTTCCCGAGCCTTTCTATATAGATTGGTCGCCCCTCTTTGTCAACTCCATGGTACCCATGCGGATAATAGAGCAATACTTCCTCCAGCTCTCCAAACTCAAAATCCTTCAACCAATAGTAAATGTGTGATGCTAAAGTTAAATAATTTCAATTACAGAACTATATAAAGAAAGAAATAGGAAAACTCTCTGTGGATTGGGGGGAGGGTGCCATATTTTGACTGCCAAGAAAGAAACTAAAGGGTGTACCTATATAGATAAGGAGACAATTATTGAATAATGCTTATTTCTAGGCATTTCTTCAGCATTTTCTAATACAGACTAATATTTCTACATTCTGCATGTTTTCGAATATTAGATGAAAATTGATCTTCTTTGGTCTATCATTCAAATTACTAGGAAAGCTTCTTTCCTTAGGGATGTTTTCTCCACCGAACGGCGAACAGTCTAGAAACCAATTAAACTAGAAATTTTGAATTTATCTAAGCGCAAATGAAGCTTGAAAATATAAAATATAGAAATTAGATGGTAAACTACATGTTATATTAACTCAGAACTCACAGTATAACAGAAGTGATTGTGATGAATATACACTTATTGAACTGGCTTTTATAAGCCTTACAGTTGCAAGAAAACAGGAAATAAGAGCTCATGTCTAACAACCTGATTACATGATCCCAGATCTAATTGACAGAGCCAGAGCTCTAATAGATAACCTACTTGCTCCTATAAAGTAGGAGTTATTTGTGCAACAGAAACAAAACAAAATCCTAACTGGATTCTCACGAAACCAGGTCAACAATGCCTACAATCCCTCCCCTAAACTGGAATTGCTGAAAGCAGCCCGTTTAGTTTTTCATCACTTTCATTCCCATGAGATCTCGAAGCTTGACAAAGGACTCGAGCTTCAAAGGTTTGGTCATAATATCTGCAGTCTGTTCTTCAGTCCCACAATGAACAAGCTCCACTGCACCTTCCTTAGTGAGATCCCTTAAGAAATGATATCTCACATCTATATGTTTTGTCCTCCCATGCATGACTGGATTCTTTGACAATTTAATAGAAGAGCTATTATCACAGTATATCTTAATGCACTCACCTTGATAGTTAAGCTTGTTAAGAATCCTCTTCAACCAAACACAATGGCAGGCGCAGGTTGAGGCTGCAACATATTGCAACATATTCTGCTTCGGTTGTGGAAAGAGCCACCACTGCCTGCTTCTTTGAACTCCAAGATACAGCTCCGTTGCTCAACATAAACACAAAACCTGATGTACTTTTCCTGTCGTCCAAGTCGCCAGCATAATCGCTGTCTGTGGAGCCTATCAATTCTTCTCCATATCCTCTCTTGTAAAATATCCCGAGCTCAAATGTCCCTCTAAGATATCTTAGTGCTCTCTTTGCAATCCTCAAATGCTCCTCCTTCGGTTTAGCCATGAATCTACTTATCAAGCATACCACGTACATTAAGTTTGGCCTCGTTGCAGTGAGATACATCATGCTTCCAACAAGTTGTTTGAACTCAGTTTCATCTACTTCATTACCACCCCCTTCCTTGGTTAACTTGGTTCCAGGAACTATTGGGTTTTTGACAGGATTGCAATTCCACATGCTGAACCTTTCCAAGACCTCTTTAGCATATTTCTTCTGGCACAGGATGAACTTCAACACCCAAGAAGTACCTCATTTTTCCTAGATCCGACATGTCAAACTCCTCCTTCATAGACTCTTTGAATTCCTCACACATGTTAGCATTGTTTCCGGTGAATATAATATCATCAACATACACACTTACCACCAGAATTTCTCCTCCAATCCCAAGCTTCACAAAGAGTGTAGGTTCAAAGCTGCATTTCTCAAAGCCATGCTTAGCAAAGTATCTTTCTATACGACTAAACCCAGCTCTAGGAGCCTGTTTTAGACCATATAGAGACTTCTTGAGTTTGTACACCTTACCTTCTTCTCCCTTTAGTACAAAACCTTCCGGTTGCTCAACATATACGTCTTCTTTCAATTCTCCATGGAGGAAAGCACTTTTCACATCGAGCTGGAACACTGACCATCCCCTTTGAGCAGCTAATGCCAATATTACTCTGATGGTGTCCCACCGAGCCACTGGTGCAAATACTTCATTGTAATCTACTCCATATTTCTGGGCATAACCCTTCACAACTAAACGAGCTTTGTATCTTTCTACTTTCCCATCCTCATTCAGTTTTGTTTTGAACACCCATTTCACCCATATCCTTTTGGCTCCAGAAGGTAAACTCACCAACTCCCATGTATTGTTCCTTTCTATGGCTTCCAGCTCCAACTTCATTGCATCCCTCCATTTTTCTTCCCTCACAGCATCATCAAACAACACCGGATCCTTATTTTCCATGAACATCACCAAGCTTTGCTCTTCATCTTCCTCGGACAGCCCCTCCCCACTTGCATAATCTTGCAGCCTCACTGATGGTCTTCTTGTTCTATTCCTTGGTGAATTAGAAGTGTTGTTTTCATAAATGGGAGTTGTAATTCGAGTTCCTGAACTTGGTGTTACTGCTCCTCCATCTTCTTCTTGTTCTTCAGTTGAATCTTCCTCTTTTTCATAGTCACTAGACACCTCATAGTCATCTTCATCTCTCCATGTTAATGTCTCTTCTATGCTCTTTCCGCACTCCCAACCTTTGTTTTCTTCGAACACCACATCTCGGCTAATTATCACTTTCTTTGAGATAGGGTCATAAAGCTTGTAAGCTTTAGACTCCTCGCTCAATCCGAGAAGCACACACTTCTGACTTCTTTCATCTAGCTTTACCCTTCTTTGATCAGGTACATGTGCATAGCCAACACACCCAAACACCTTGAAATGCTCCACATTTGGCTTGTTCCCGCTCCACGCTTCTTCAGGTACTTTGTCCTTCAGTGCAGATGTTGGGCTCCGGTTCAATACATGAGATGTCCATCGAGCTGCTTCCGGCCAAAAAGCCTTTGGCATTGCCTTCTCTAAGAGTAAGCATCTCACCATATTCATAATGGTTTGATTCTTACGCTCAGCTACGCCATTCTGCTGTGGAGTGTATGAGGCTGTCAACTGTCTCTTGATTCCTTGATCTTTGCAAAATTGGTTGAACTCTCGTGAGGTAAACTCACCACCCCTGTCAATTCTTAGACAACATATACATTTTCCAGTTTCTTTCTCTACTAAACTCTTGAAGTTTTTAAACATAGCAAATGTTTTCCTCTTTTCAGCAAGAAAGTAAATCCAAATTTTTCTACTCATATCATCTATGAAACATAAAATGTACCTCTTTCCACTGTTTGAAGCAGGGGTTATGGGTCCACACAAGTCAGCATGAACCAGTTGGAGCTTCTCTGTTGCCTACCATTTGCTTCTCTTTGGTATGATTTCTCTGTGTTGCTTCCCCATGTTACAAACAACACACACTTTGTTTGAAGCCTTGAGTTGTGGCATCCTCTTCACCAGTTGTTTGTGCTGCAAGGCTTCAAGACTCTTTGTGTTCAAGTGACCAAATCTTCGATGCCAAAGGTCACCAATATCCTCACCTTCAACTTGAAAGCAGGCTGCAGGTTGAGACTTCATCTAGGCCACCAATGCGAACATCCTGTTTACTGTCATGTATGCATGCATAATGAGACCCCGGGTTGGATGAAAGATCTTGCAGGCTCCTCCCTTGATGACAATGATAAGACCCTTCTCTTGGAGCTGGCCTAAGCTTAACAAGTTGTTGGTAAGCTCTGGTATATAATAAACATTAGTCACCACTTGAATCATGCCTCCAACATCAAGTTTAATGCTACCTCTTCCCATTACCGCCATTCTAGAGCTGTTTGCCAATTTTACCGAGTGCCTGAACCCTTCATCCAAGTCCTCAAACCACATTTTGTTGCCTGTCATGTGATTTGAGCAACCTGAATCAAAAAACCACACAACTTCCCTTTTTCCTTGGCACTGATCCACATAAGCCATCAAGAGCAGCTCATCTTCCTCCTCTAGTTCCACATAGTTAGCTTTCCTCTCCCATTTAGGACACTCATACTGGAAGTGCCCAAATTGATGACAGTTGTAACACTGCACTGAAGCTTTGTTGAATGTTGGTCTTCCCCTTCCTCGGCCTCGAGTTGCTCCTTGACCTCGAACTCTTACTATAGACTTTTCTTCATAACTGACTTTCAGTGCTTGCTCTTCTTCTCCATAGCCTACCATTCTTGCGTCATGAATCAATAGGCTGCTTTGTAGCTCGTCTACAGTCATCTGCTCCAAATCAGTTGATTCTTCAATGGAGCAGACTACATAGTTGAACTTAGGTAGCATGGACCTCAGAATCTTTGTGGTGATTGTGCTCTGACTCATTACTTCACCATAAGCCTTCATATTCTTTGCAATGGAAAGAGTTCTAGCAAAGTAAGCATTAACAGACTCACCTTCTTTCATTCTTAGCATCTCAAAATTTGCCTTCAGTGCTTGTAGTTGTGCCCTCTTCACTCTTGTAGAGCCCTTGAATTTCTGCTTCATTGAATCCCATATTTGCTTGGAAGTTTCATCATCCAAAATGGTATCCATAATATCGCTATCAATTGCCTGATAGAGATAATTTTTAATCTTTGAGTCCTTCAGTTTTTGCTCTGCTATCTGCTTCTCTAGCGCTTTTGTAGCCACCGCACCATCTTCCACCTTGAAGATTCCATTCTCCACTAGATCAAAGTATTCCTTTGATCTTAGAAAGTTCTCCATCAACTTTGACCAGTGCTCATAATTCCCATCAAATTTGGGAATAGCAGGCTGCACATACTTGGAATTGCTTCCTTCAGCCATCTCTCTCTTCTCACTTTTCTCTCCTGTTTCTCTCACTCACAAACTCTCTCGATCAGGCCTCAATGGACGAAGCTCTGATACCACTTATTATATTAACTCAGAACTCACAGTATAACAGAAGTGATTGTGATGAGTATACACTTATTGAACTGGCTTTTATAAGCCTTACAGTTGCAAGAAAACAAGAAATAAAAGCTCATGTCTAACAACCTGATTACATGATCCCAGATCTAATTGACAGAGTCAGAGCTCTAACAGTTAACCTACTTGCTCCTATAAAGTAGGAGTTATTTGTGCAACAGAAACAAAACAAAATCCTAACTGGATTCTCACGAAACTAGGTCAACAATGCCTACACTACAAACGCCATTATGGTGCTCTTGGGTGCAAGTAAAACTTGATTAATCATTTCAACCAAAGAGAAGTGTTCAAAGCATGAAAAGAATGTGCCATGCATCTCATAAAATGCATCAAATGAATCAAAGGATATTGCTCTTTAAAGCATAATATTCAGTAGATGACTTGCATACTAACTTTTTTTTAACTCATGGTGGTCAACAGTAACAATGCCATTTAGCTCCAATACCTCCAATCTTTTGAGTTGGTTACATCGCATGATTATTTTTCTTTTCTCATTCCATTCATCTCTGTTAAGCATCACCTCCTCCATCAAATTAGTAACAATTATATTCATACTGTCTCAACACAGGCCCATTTAAGTCAACCACTTGCCCTTTTTGCTCTATTAACTACAATCATATAACTCTGTTATACATGCCCAAACCATCTCTCGCCAGTTTATCCAGAGTTGGAGATACATCTAATAAAAGGTTGCACTCCTTTCTTACATTAGCTTTTTACTGTTTTTCCACTCATTTACCTTGACAGCCCTGTTCACCTTCAATTCCAGTAACACATTAACTGTAATGGCACAAGCACACACAAATATATTGGATTTAGCTGTTTGGTTCTGATATTTTTAATGGGAAGTTGTTAACACCTCCAAGTTTGGGGTGGATGACTCGGCTATTCGGATTTTGGCGGTATATGGATGATTGTATAACTATCTGTTAAATCCTTTTTTATATTTTCATTTATATTTTGCAAGGACTCATTAGTAATACTTTGGAAAAATTTTCACTTAGCGTGCATTGATTGTGGATAATGTCATTTCTGAATGTCCTAATAATAATTGTTAGATATTATATTAGATGTTTAGTCCCATATCAGAATATGTATTAGTTTAGTGTTTGCTTCCCTCCTATATATAGGAGGCATTGTATTCAATTATAATCAATCCAATAACATTTTCTCAATCTCTCTATTAACCTTAACATGGTATCACAGCACTATTAATGACCCTACCGATGGACCAAAACTTCAAAGTTGTGGTAATGGTGAGTGTTTTAATATTTATATTCTAACACGCCCCGCAGGTTGAAGGCCATCTTTTTGGGCCAAGACCTGGACTATACGAAGCGGTATTTTTTTTTCAATCAGCATTTAAATTGCGCTGCCAGTGAGATTCGAATCTGGGTTGCTCTGATACCATATTAATGACCCTACCGATGAACCAAAACTTCGAAGTTGTGGTAATGGTGAGTGTTTTAATATTTATATTCTAACAAGCACTAATCCTAAATTTCGTTCTCCCTCACTAACCCTAATTACACAAATTCATCTTTTGTTTTCTTCCCTTTTTTTCTTGCTGCCTTCAACAACAGCAAGAGTCAACAACAACAAGAGCGGCATCAACAAACAGTCCCATCGACTCTACCAACAACAGCAGCAAAAACCCCGACTACAACCTTTCTTCCCTACCACGACTGCAACACACCCGACTCCTGACGACCCCCCAATCCCCGACTGCAACCTCCCACATCCCGACAACCCCCAACTCCGACGATTTCTCCCGTCGACCCTAATTTATTCTTCCCATCGAGCCCAACCTTTTAAAAATCCGACGACCCCCGAATCCCAAATCTCAACATCCCCCGGACTTATCCTAAAACCCAATCCCGCAACCTCCTTTGCTAACCCTAGCTGCCATCCACTGTCTTCATCCCACAACCCTAACCGTAACCCTAATCTATTCTTCCCAATCTAAACCCAAAACCCATATCCCACTTCTAATCCCATACCCGTCCGGCTAACCCTATACCCGAATCCAAAAAAACGAAAACCAAACCCAACCCGAATCCAAATCCAAACCCATCGAAAAGGGGTGGCCTTTGTGTGGATTGGCCTTCATGGTATTGGTTTGCATTAGAGGTAGTTGCCATTGCACTCAACCAGGCTCTGATACCAAGTGTTGGATCCTGTAGGCAAGGCAATAAACACTAGGAAGGAGGGGATGAATAGTGTTGTATAAAAAATAAAAACGAAATTGAACTTTTTCTTCTGTTCAGTCGACTTGACAAGAGAAAGAAGTTGACTGAGGCGTCAGAACCGAAAAGTATTTTAGACAAGTCTGATCATTCGACTTGCCAGACAAGTTTTCGAAGAGTATATTATACCAGTCTGATAGTCGACTTAAATAAGAGAAGAAGTCGACTGTCCAGACAAGTTTCACAGAGTAATTAAAAAGCAAATAAAGAAAATGCAAGTTCAGAGAAATACAACCACAGAGTACACATGATGTATCCTGATTCGGTCCTCCCGACCTACATCCAGTTCCCAAGCAACCCACTTGAGATTTTCCACTATTCTTGAAAAAAATTACAAGAATACTCTACAGTGTTTAGACAACAACCTTGTCCAACCCATAGACTTCTCTCACCACTAGAGAGAACAAACCCACTCTTCCACCAAGAGTGAAAACCTGACTCTACAACCTAGAGCCCTACTCTCCAACCGAGAGGACCACTCTCACAACCGAGAGTGAAAAGAAAACAATAAAATGTTACAATCAACCTATAGCCTTGTTTTGTGATTGTAATTTTTGTACGTGGCTAATCGGTCAATTTCTGAATTCAGTCCAAAACGAATTCAATGTTATATTGGACTGAAAATCATAGAACCAAGACTTAGAAGATTGGAGTGCTAGTTTGAATGCTTGTTCTTTTGAAAGAAAAAAACCTTAAACTTTTTATCAAATGCTTTAAAAGAAAAGTAACCTTTACCAAGTGATTTCTACACTCTATTTATAGAGTTAGAGCCACTAGACGCTGAAAAACAGTTGTACCAACTATCAACCAACGGAAATAAAGATTTTGAAAATCAAAAAACAAGTTTCGAAATCAGTAAACTGGTGAACTGACTTGAACAGTCGACTGGGTTGCCATGATGAGCCAATTGGCCAGAGTTTGCAAAAGTTTAGACAGTTTCGTACTGATACAGTCGACGTGCCATAAGGCAGTTGACTGGTACTCAACAGCTGATCTAATTCAAACTGTTTCAATCTTTAATCTTTTGAAAAAACACTCAAATTTAAAGATGTGTGAGTGTGTGTGTGTGTGACAAGGCTGTTACATCAATCTAAGACTCAAAAAAAAGAAAAATTACAATTGTATTACAAGACATGTAATATAACACATTAAAGCATAGGTCTTGTCTTGAGTCTTGATTCTTGAGATGGAGCTTTAGCCTTTGTCTTTGTCTTTGAAGCTTGCAAATTTATAGCTTTGAGAGCTTTATTTGTAGCTTTGCTTGATCAACTTGCTTTGAGAGCTTTGTTTGAACACTTTGTCTTTGTGTAATAAAACCTGCAATATATAAGATGTAGCACAACAACTTTACATTGTGTTGTAATCATCAAAACCAAGAATCAACATTTACCAGGTCTTTACGACCATGATTCACACTCAGTTCGGTGTGCACATCAAAATCTTTCGCTCAGATGGTGCTCTTGAGTACACTTCCACTACTATGAGATCGATTCTTCGATCTCACGACAGACTTTTTCAACAGTCATGCCCTCACACACATGAACAGAATGATGTAGTTGAACGCAAGCATCGTCACATTCTTGAGACAATTAGTGCTCTTTCACTCTCATCTTCTATTCCTCGTTCATTCTAGGTTGAAGCTGTAATAACTTTTGTCAGTCTCATTAACATTACTTCCTCATCTACCTCATTTGGTACGACACCATATGAGGCCCTTTCATCACTCACCACTGGACTACAGCATGCTCCATACATTTGGATGTACTGTTATGTCCTTTTCCCTCCCACTGAGCACACGAAGCTGATCGCTCGGACTGCTAAGTGTGTCCATCTAGGTATCAGTTCTGAGCACAAAGGTTATCGTTGTTTTGATCCTTCAGTCCTTCATGGAAGACTCTCCTTATTACCTATCATCTCTTGAGGATACTAGTTTTCTTAATTCCCCAGTTCTTTTGACTACATCTCTGGACACATCTTCACGCATTTCTTTCGATTCCACTACTTTGGCTTCACTCTCATCTCATACTGACATTGCGACTCCTGCCCCTCCTACTGAGGCACCTCCCACACCACCTGCATCCTCATAGCTACATGCAACCACACCACCTGTATCACCTCCACACCCACACCACCTGTATCACCTCCACACCCTACACATCCACCACCGGTTTGTCAGTCTACATGTAGTACTTCGGGCATCCCACCGGCACGTTATACACCTGATATCATCACAATTTCATGCATATCTCACCGCTATACACTTGACATGTGAGCCCAGAACCTATCAGGAAGCGATTAAATATCCCGAATGGCAGGAGGCTATTGCAGAGGAGTTCCGTGCATTTGATTAGAATGGCACTTGGAATATTGTTCCACTACCAACAGGAGTCAAGCTTGTTAGCTGCACGTGGATCTTCAAGATTAAATATCTACCTGATGGTTCCATTGAGCGGCACAAGGCCCGTCTAGTTGCTTAGGAATTACTCAGGAACATAGCATTGATTATTATGAGACTTTTGCTCCAGTTGCACAGATGACTACAGTTCGCACTATCCTTACTGTTGTTGTCATCCGCCAGTGGCCATTATACCAGATGAACGTGAAGAATGTCTTTCTTCATGGTGCCCTATATGAGGTTGTTTACATGCAGCCTCCTCTTGATTTTACCATACCTCCTTGTCATATTTGTCGTATATGGTCAAGAACAAGCTTCCCGAGCCTGATTTGAGTGTTTTTGTCGTGGCATCACACATGCCGGTTTTAGTCAAGTCCACAGGACCACTCTATGTTTATGCGGTCAACACCGCAGAGGAGGTTACTTCAATTACTATATGTTGATGATATGATCATTACTAGAGATCATGGTTTTAAATCTCGGATTTCGGACTCGTCTCGGCAAGGGGTGTTTCGTCTCGGATCAGAGATATCGGAGGAGATCTTGGGTAAATGTGATCATATCAGATGTACATTTCCTATACTCAATAAATATATTTTTTTTATTACTAAATAAGATATTATATGTCCAACATGTCATTTATCATATACTGTATAATGTAACTAATGACATGAATCAATTACGGTAAATCTTCGCATAATTTAACAATAATATAGAAGAGAATGTAATATAAGTATATAACTAAATTGAATTTGCATTGATTAGAAAAAATGTATTAGTTAATAAACTTACTTGACTTTGCATATATACAAACAATAGTGATATGAAATTCTGATATTATTTTAGCTTAAGGTCCTATATTGAAAGACATATATGCAAAAAGTAAAACAAAATTTTTTAATATATTCACAATAATATTTGTGTCTATTTCGGCTGATATTTGCCAATTTCGGCAATTTTTCGGCCGATATTTTGGTAATTTCGGTTGAAATCTACATATTTCGGTCCAAAACGATGTAGAGTATAAAATATGTGATTTCGTATCGGAAAGCTAGCCGAAACGAAATTTTGGCCGAAATTTTGGTAGTATCGGAGGAAATTTAAAACAGTGCTGGAGATGACTCCGCAGGCATTGTGTCTATTTGGAGATACCTTCACCAACAGTTTCATATGAAATATCTTGGCCGACTGCGCTATTTTCTGGATCTAGAAATTGCCCACGGATCTCTGGGGATACTCATTTCTTAGCAGGAATACACATTAGACATTATCTCCATTGTATGTCTCTCTGACAGTCGATCAACTCATACTCCCTTAAAGCTTCACGTGAAGCTTCGTCCCACAGATGGTGAGCTCCTTCCCGATCCCACTACATACAGGCAGATTATTGGCCAACTTGTCTACTTATGCATGACCATACCCAATATTGCTCATGCAGTCAGTATTGTCAGTCAGTTTATTTCAGCTCCTCGAACAGTTCACTATAGTGCTTTCCTTTGGGTCCTCAAATATCTTCGAGGTACTATCACTCACTTATTATTCATGCTTTATACATCTAGACTGGAGCTTAGTGCATATTATGATTCAGATTGGGTGGGTGATTCTACTACCAGATGGTCTACTACATATTTTTTTCTATTTCTTGGTGATTCGCTAATCTCATGGCGAAGCAAGAAACAAGCAGTTTTTGCATATTCTTCCACATAAGCTGAGTACAGAGCATGGCAGCTACTACCAGAGAGATTGTTCATATTCGGTGGTTGTTACCAGATATGTGTGTCACTCTTATAGGAACTACTCATCTTTATTGTGATAACCGAAGTGCATTGCATACTGTAAGCAATTCGATCTTTCATGACTGGATGAAGCACATAGAGATTGATTGACACTATGTTCGTGAACGTTTTGAGGCAGAGACTATTTCACTTCATTTTGTGACCTCTTCACAGCAGACGACAGACTTATTCACAAAATCTCACACTGTCCAGAGATTTCGATACTTGGTGGGCAAACTCACACTGTTAGACCCACCGTGAGGGAGTGTTAGATATTAAATTCGAAGTTTAGTCCCATATCAGAATATGTATTAGTTTAGTCTTTACTTTTCACCTATATAGGAGACATTGTACTCAATTATAATCAATCCAATAACCTTTTCTCAATCTCTCCGTTAACCTTAACAATAATAAATAATTGATCCTAAATAGAGAAAATGGTATTTTCTGGATACCTTTTGGCCTTCTCCCCTAACTACAGAGGGAAATATCTACTTGATATTGTGATTCCAAGCAAATTAATTTTTTGAATGTATAGCCTCTAAAGTCTAAACAAGAAAATTAGTCCTAGGCTTTTCAAAACGCTCCTCAAGTTCCTTTAAGTTTTTGTTCATCATAATATGGAACACGGAAATGAGGTAGGCACTATAATCATGACTATGTATTTCCATAGATATGTCACAGAAAAAGATAACCAAAATGATAATAATAGATATGTCACAAATTTATTTTAGATAAGCTAGCAAACTAATAGTGAGGGCCTCACCTCAAGGATTGAGTCTGTTCCAAACTCCTGTCTCCAGTGAAGCATCTCGTCCCACATTTGAACTGCCTTCTCAACATCAAACTTTCTAGCTTTCAAAAATCTGCGCTAAGAGTCACAACCACAGAAAAAGGTTTGAGAAATTCTGCTAACAGAGGTCTACGCAAAGCATGTGAATTTATGTCCACCTGATGTACATGTAAATAAGTACGTCAACTTTTAGATATTTGAATTTTTTTATTTGAATATTGTAGATTCACCAGATGTATCTGAGATTTAGGTATTTGATTTTTTTCATATTTGAATATTGTAGATTCACCAGATGTATTGGTAGAAAGGTATGCAAATCTTTTCATTGAGTTGGGGGTATTTAAACCTTTTTTTTTCTTTGGCTCTTTGGTTATTTAATACCAATTAATTCAAACTCTCTATAGTTTATCATCTTTATCTCTTTCTTAGTCTAATAGAACTTTGGAGTGTCTCCTTGATTGCATGCGCTTAAACTGCATTACCAATACAGTTTATTACCTTACCAGAGCTTGTAGGGTCTAGAATTTATGCAAGCCCCCCTCTGCCAATATTCTCTTGACCAACTTCAATCCACATTTAGCATTAACTTGCAGGCTTGACGTAAGGTTTGGATCAATGAATACATGTTTACAGTTTTTTTTTTTTTCTTTTCAATACATTACTACGTTGTAGGCTTGTAGCCTGTTCAGGAGACCTCCCTTTACCCATCCCAAACCCTTACGATCTGAGCTACTCAGTGGTGTGTTTACAGATATTGTATCAAACAAAACTGTGTTACAGATGATATAAATGAAGTTAGGTATGCTAAATGTTTTGATCATGTATATCAGTTTCTAAATTTTGAATGACTCAGATAAAATTTACTTCAATGCAAAGTTGTGTACCATCTGGATGTTAGGAACTTTCATATAACATAAGAATAAGAAGTTCCAATGGAGTAAGAGCACAAACCGGAGCAACGTGTGATAGTCGTCTAGCTTGTCTGGCAACATGTCCCTGGCAATGAGTTCTTTTTGGAATTCATGGACTTCACACACCTCGCCAGGATCCCTTACATCCTCTATTGATACAGAAGAACCTCTAAAATTGACTTTTCTCTTCCCCCTTTTCTTAAGAGAATGAGTAAGTTTATTAGAAGCATTTAGCGCTTTCTTCTTCAGAGACCAATTTCTTGATCTTCGTCTCTCGTCTTCCGAGTTGTCCACATCTGATCTCCTCTCTTTTCTTTCTTCAAGAGCAGTCAATCCTTCAATACCTTCAACAACGAAAACAAGAAGAAATTAATTACATTTGATAATTCTCTTTTATTTCCCTTCCTTCAATAATAAAGAGGTTCCCTACCTGACATTTTTCCCGAGACTGATTTTCTTTCTCTGACAGTATTGAATTGCAACTTAACCAAAACATCAAGATTTCAGTTACTGGTTCACAAAACAAAGCAGAAATTGTGTCTCAGAATCACGCTTGCATTAAAGAATTACTCGAAGAAAAAGGAGGGAAGAAAAGAGGAGGGTTTAAGAAATTGAGCAGTAATAATGATAAAACAATAGGTGGGTGAGGGAAATCCAAACACACAAACAAAAGAACACGTCTCGGATTTAAATTTGAATCACTCTGTTAAATGAGCATATAATGAGTGTATGTCTGGATGTACATAGGAGCGTATGTGTCGGTCTATATTGTCGGTCTCCTTTGTAGACAATTCATATCCAAGAAGACCCACAATATAGGCTCACACATTCACCCCTTCGTACACCCATAGATACACTCAGTATATGCTCATTTAACACACTCTACATAGCAAATTTTTTTTTTTATCTGCTTCTAGTCATTACTCTTGTTGTTATATACAATTGGAGGGCGTACACTTCTCATCTTGGACATGTCGGGAATTTTGGCATGAAACATGAGCCGTAGGAATGACAGCCAATCAAACACAATAACAAAATCAAGCTACCGATCCTATGGAATAGTGTGCAGCTACGAAGCGCGAACTCTTCTATATGGAAGCGTGTCATATCCGGCTAGTGTTGAACATTTGTCTTAGACACACATGGTCTACGACACGAAACCAGCTATTTCGATGCAATTTTTTTAGAAACTAAAAAATCCACTAGTCGGCGAGTTTGTTTCACTTCGTATCCATGCTGCTAATTATTCGTAGCAATTGAGAGACAGTGCACTTTACTTTTTATTCATGAAATCCTTCTCCTAATGCACAAGCCACACAATGAATTCAAAACTTGAACACATTTTGCGAAAACAACAACAACTCTACAATTCACTTACTTCAACATCTCCAAATACTGACAAAAGACTATTCTTTTTTGCACTGCGTACACACTCTTCAACAATTATCAATTTTATATCAATTTTACACAAACCTCGCCATAATAACTTCCAATAATCAAAAATAAATAGTACTCCTAAATCCTAATGTTACTAAAATCAACCAAATTAGCATTTTCTTAGAAATATTCATTGATCAAAAACCGCATCTTTAAGACATCGGATCCTGATTGATATTGGGTGGGATGGGTAATTGAGTGGTAGCTCGAATCCAGAGTCGTGGTTTGAGAGTCAAAGACTTTTCCATAAAAAAAACACATCGGATCCTGATCTACAAAGAGAGCGAAGAGTACCTGGTTTCGGATCCGCATCACATTTCGGATCCGAATCCAAATCGCATGCGGTTCCGAATCCGATCGATCGACGGAGATGGAGACGGAGACGACAATTCTACAGAGAGAAAGTTAGGGTTTGGTTTCTCTCTCTAGTTTCTTGATTCGGTTCTTCTTCTTTACCCTCTCTTTAAACTTTAAAATTCGTGCTTTAAAAGAATAAATAAATAAATGCTTTCTCTTGCTTTTTTGCTGGAAAAGCAAAGAGGAGGTAGTAGAAGATTCGAATTTCTGTTGTACGTCACTTGTTTTATTCATTATGCTGACGTGTCATTCTTTTTTGTATTTAGCGTTTTGGACCTTCTGGTTTGGGTAAATTGTGGATAAAGTTGGGGAGTTGGTGTGTGTTGCAAAAAGAGAAAGTTTTGGTCAGAGTCAACTTTTCTGCTGTACGTAAATTGTAAATAATGATCGGGTGTGATGTAAAAATGAGAACGTTTTGGTCAAAGTCTAACTTTGTGAGTTGAGGTGAATATTTCTGTTGCTTAACTGTACAGATTCGTTTATATTCTCACAGCATCAGTAGTTTTTGTAAGTTAAAATTTAAGTAATCACACACATCACACGGACCGGGACGATGTGTGCCCAAGGTCCATATCAGATGCGATGGGAACTCGAGCCCAAGGAAGCTTTCGCGGTCAGATCCCTGTACCATCGAATTCAGTATCGGGGATGCAGACCCAGTTGAGCACAGGTATTATGGAAGGCGAAAACACCACTTAAAGTCAGAGTCTTCCTCTGGCTAGTGCTCAATAATGCAATCCTTACCAGAGAGAACGTGGCCAAAAGACAACCCCAGATTGCGACCGACTGTGGATTCTGCAACATGCATACGGAGAATTTGAATCACCTGTTTATTCACTGCCCAAGGAGTAAGGCAACTATGATAGAGGTATTACGAGCCATAGGAACAAGTAACTACCCCAGTGAATATGAGGATTTGTGGATTGGCCCCAAATTCGCCTCGATTCGCCACTAAATGAAGGATGCGTGGTACATTGCTATTGCGGAAACTACATGGGTATTATGGCAAGACAGAAATAATTTTTATTTTCGTGCTTCATGTAATAGTATTTCTAGTAACCTTACTCATATCATGCATCTTATTTCCTTTTGGGCTACAGCTGCTGCCACAGGAGCAAGAGGGAGGATTGCCAGAGTCTTTCAGGTGGAGGAATTTGATGATGAGGAGGTAGAGTTTGGGCCGATACTGGACTGAGGGGTTGGCGTCATCCATACTCATCAGAGTCTCACTAGCTGCAGTCTCTGCTAATTTGTATTTTGCCTACTGTACTTTTGGTTGTTTGATGTATGGAGGATTAGACCCACCCCTAGGGTTTTGTTGGGGGTTTATGTTTTATTTCCTGCACTGTACTTTTGTATTTCTCTCGGTACACCGGGGTTGTTTTATTAATTTCTTATTAATAAAACAGGGTGGCATTATTCCACCTTTCACCTCAAAAAAATAATAATTAAGTATTGACAAATAGAAATAGGAAATTTGGAGGTTATAGTCATTTAAACCCAAAAAAATAGTTTCGTTAATTTAATTATAAATTAATCTTAATTAGATGTATATTAAATCCTAATATGAACCCATAATTTGTTTTATAGGTCAGCATCTATAGGTTTTATTCCCCGAAATTGAGAAGGACTGCAGATCTTTCTTCTTCTTTTTTAAATAAAAATAATTTTATATCCCATTCGATAGGTTTCAAAAAAAAAAAAGCCGAAAGATCATTTAACTTCCAAGAGATTTTTGGGAAGAAATTTTAGAACGGACGAGACATCATCTTCCGATTGCCAAATCTTTTAAAATGCTATTTCTTCTCTCAAATATGGTCAACAACTGTAGTCAAGAATCAAGTAAATAGATAATCAGAATCACATGCCATGTAATCATATCACAGATAACAGATGGGAAACACGGGTCCCCTTCTAAGTACACATTTCTATATTTTCCACTACTACTAGATATTTCCCTTAACCCCGACTCGGTTATTTGTTATTATTATCAAACAGGCATATACATGCACAAAACAGGGCAAGAATAACATGGCAAGAACAAGGGACAGAATCGGGTTGGAACATAAACATGCACAGGTGACAGACAATTCATAAAAGGCTAGGGCAACGAAACTTTCAGTTCTGGACAACAAGACACTACTGTACCAAATCTGAGATTCCCATTAGCACAAAAATGCAAATCTGAATCCGTCATAAAATTAAAAAAATAGACTCTCGGTCGAATCCAGTACATATATATAAGTCATCTAATAATTACAGAAACAGGACTCAAAACAGCATTATATACAGAAAACATGTTCAGCCAGAAATCACAAGGTTGTATTCATAAGCATGAAAATGGCATAAAAACTTACAGATTAAATCCAAGAAAAATCTGGGGTATTCCCTAGTATGTTTAGTATCATAAAATATAATTTCATAATATTCCAACATGGATAGTATAGTCAAATAAAATCAGAAGACGGCAAGATACAGCTAGTTTGTAAATCTGAAATTTTAAACACAGCAATACTAAAATAGTGATAGATTACAAAGTATAACTCGAAATCCAAATCCGTCAGAAGGGTGATAAAATAGATATAGGAGGCTACATTTTATATTTACAAAATTTTTATTAACGGCAACTAGAATCAGGTTGAAATTATGGTTCTTTACTGAACAACATTAAAATTCTGGAAATATAGTAGTTGTTCACAAGCATAGAATAATTTATAAATGTCATTAATTAAATCCACAAAAATTAAGGGTTAATCCTAGTCATGTCTGGTTATATCCAGAAAAATATTAGATCCAAATTCTATATTTAACATCAGTATTAAAATAAATAACTATACAGAATTCATATAAAACCAAATCTGAAATTTTCTACACATCCGTAGTAAAATAGTAGTAATTCACAATTCGAAATTGAGATCTGTCAGAAATTCTGGAAAATAGACAATAGTGTCTACGTTTTATATTCACAAATAAATTTGATTTACTGACATTAATAGGGTATAAAATACTGAACAAAAACGGGACAGCAGCAAAAACATAAATCTTCTTATGCATTAAATCGACTAGTTCATGTGCAACAAATCCAAATTTAAAACGAAACACAAGCATGGTATCATAGATATCCAAACAACATGGTATGAGGTATTTTATAAATTTACAACGAGAATACTACGACTAACACATCAAGCATGCAAGTTTCATACAACATATCATCGATCACGAAACAACATACATACATACATCAAGAATTTAATTAGATCTGAATTATTTCATATCGTGTGTGTGACAACGGATGACTACAGATGGATCAACAGATAGAGACAAGATCTAACAAGGGTTTTGCATGAGAATGAATCTAGAAACAAAGGCCACACTACAGGCGGTATTTAGTACTTGTATATACAACAAAAGAATACAAGTTACTTGTCTTGAAATTGACGATGAATATGACGAGAAAAAGAGAATAACGAGAACGGATTTCCGGGCACGAACACAAGCAAACGATCACGAACCAATCACGAACACACGATCACAATCCACACTCGAGATCAACACACGCACACAAGGACCAGGCAAGGCAGCCCGGGGTGTGCACTGCATCAGGAGAGTGGCAACCAGGGGCATCGACAGCTGAACGGGGCAACAGTGGCAAGCGACAAGCGGCACTGCTGTCGTTGTTGTTGTCTGCCATGCTGCTGTTGACCACGGAAGAGGAGACGGAAAGAGGCAGGGGGCTGCGTCGGCTACTGATGGCACTATTGTGCTGGCGTCGCCGGGGCACAGCATAGGGGGAAGTCGACCAGGGGTGGTCGACAATCGGGGGATGAGAGATGGGTCGGGGTGCACCAGGGTAGGGGAAAAAGAGATCGGGAGTAGCACAGGGTTGAGCGGCAAGGGTTTAGGAATAGAGTAAGGGGATAAACAGTGGGTATATTTATATGGGGAGAGGGTTAGGTTTTAGTGTGTCAACGGGTTGGATACAGGGTAATAGGTATTAATTAGGATCAAATAGGGTAATATAGGATATAGAATTAATCAACAATTAATAGGCCATGAACAAAGGAAGGATAGTTAAGAGTAAATAGTTAAACCAGAGACAAGAATTTGAAAGAAAAATTGAATCAGGAAGATCAAATTAAAGGCGACAAAACAAATGGATGTATATATAGGGAATGAAGATCAAATACACAGTTCAAAAGATACAGAAGAGTACAATATGAATAAATACTCAAGAAAAAGAAAAAAAATACATCCCAATTACATAAAATGGAAAACAGGTGATGCGGTTTGTTTTTGGTCGCAGTGTGGATGCACCAGGTGTGAGTTCGAACTCAATTTGTAATGAGGGAAGAGTGCGGCACGGGACGACGAGCGGGAGGCTCGCTTCGGCGCTTGAGGATCTGCTCGGATGACCTTGCCTCGAGTACCTGCAGACGGTCCTGAAACACCAGGATTTATCCCGGTGGCGGACCCTCCCACGATCTAGTCAGTCTCTGTGAGAGAGTAGCAGTAACTAGGGAAATTTGGGTGGCAAAAGATTGATTACCTGAAAAGGTGGGTGAGGGTTTGGTATTTATAGGGAATCCCAACCGGGTTTGGATCCGCTTGGGGGCCGGGTCTGAACCCGAAAGCCCATGGGCCTGACGTGGCAGGAGGCCCAGGGGGTTTAGGACGGACGTGGCAGTGCCAAGAGTGGTATAGGGCTGACGTGGCAAAGCCCTAGGTGGTATTGGGAGCTGACATGGCTGATCATGGGGCTCCTGTGCCTCTAGGAGAATCGGATGGCCTAGGTCGCGCCAGGTCGTCCCCATTCCTTGCCAGGCTGGGCGGACGGCCCGTGGGGCTGTCGTGGATCGGAGGCCGAGGGCCACCGAGGCTCGTCGGATACGAGGAGACCAGTTCTGTGGGGGTGAACTTGAGGCTCGGTGCCGACCCTGTAGTGGTCCGAAGCCGAGCCGGATTGTTGTTTTTCTTATTTTTGAGCGAGAGCCGTTCTGGGCCCTGGTTGGGCCCCAGGCCATTTTTACCCTACCACACAAGCCCCCCACTCCTACGGGGGTGCGGGAGTTAGCCGTGGAGGAGTTTTTATGGTCGTGGAAATGGGATGGCGAATCGTCGGGACTTCATGAGGAGGCTACCCTGGTGTCAGACCGAACCTCGAGCTGGCGAGGGATTAGGGGTCGGCAAGGGCGATGGCGAGCCGTTGAGCCTTCCTGAGAAGACTACCCTGGTGCTAGACCGTACCTCGAGCTGGCGAGGGATTATGGGTTGGCAAGGGTGATGGCGAACCGTTGTGTCTTCCTGAGAAGATTACCCTGATGCTAGACCGAACCTCGAGCTGGCGAGGGATTATGGGTCGGCAAGGGTGATCGCGAACCGTTGTGTCTTCCTGAGAAGATTACCCTGGTGCTAGACCGAACCTCGAGCTGGCGAGGGATTATGGGTCGGCAAGGGTGATGGCGAACCGTTGTGTCTTCCTGAGAAGATTACCCTGGTGCTAGACCGAACCTCGGCTGGCGAGGGATTATGGGTCGGCAAGGGTGATGGCGAGCCGTTGAGCCTTCCTGAGAAGACTACCCTAGTGCTAGACCGAACCTCGAGCTGGCGAGGGATTATGGATCGGCAAGGGTGATGGCGAGCCGTTGAGCCTTCCTGAGAAGACTACCCTGGTGCTAGACCGAACCTCGAGCTGGCGAGGGATTATGGGTCGGCAAGGGTGATGGCGAGCCGTTGAGCCTTCCTGAGAAGACTACCCTAGTGCTAGACCGGACCTCGAGCTGGCGAGGGATTATGGGTCGGCAAGGGTGATGGCGAGCCATTGAGCCTTCCTGAGAAGACTACCCTGGTGCTAGACCGGACCTCGAGCTGGCAAGGGATTATGGGTCGGCAAGGATGATGGCGAGCCATTGAGCCTTCCTGAGAAGACTACCCTGGTGCTAGACCGGACCTCGAGCTGGCGAAGGATTATGGATCGGCAAGGGTGATGGCGAGCCATTGAGCCTCCCTGAGAAGACTACCCTGGTGCTAGACCGGACCTCGAGCTGGCGAGGGATTATGGGTCGGCAAGGGTGATGGCGAACCGTTGAGCCTTCCTGAGAAGACTACCCTGGTGCTAGACCGGACCTCGAGCTAGCGAGGGATTATGGGTCGGCAAGGGTGATGGCGAGCCGTTGAGCCTCCCTGAGAAGACTACCCTGGAGCTAGACCGGACCTCGAGCTGGCGAGGGATTATGGGTCGGCAAGGGTGATGGCGAACCGTTGAGCCTTCCTGAGGAGACTACCCTGGTGCTAGACCGGACCTCGAACTGGCGAGGGATTATGGGTCGGCAAGGGTGATGGCGAGCCGTTGAGCCTTAGAATGTTTGAGCGGGGTGGCCTGCTGTCTTTGCGGAGCATTGAAGGCGCTCC
This sequence comes from Hemerocallis citrina, assembly GCA_017893485.1. Lineage (NCBI taxonomy): Eukaryota > Viridiplantae > Streptophyta > Magnoliopsida > Asparagales > Asphodelaceae > Hemerocallis > Hemerocallis citrina. The sequence continues at coordinate 288,999 of JACEHZ010000415.1, forward strand.
GGGATCTGTGCAATGTTCCAATTTCCTAGGGGCATTAAAGGTGCCGCCTAATAAATGCATGGCGCATGGGCTTCCGTCGTTTGGCTTTCCCAATGTCATAATGGCCGGTCTGTGGGGGAGGTTATAAATACTCCTCTCCCCCCAGCGGGTTTGATCACAGCAAGGGTGGTCCATCGGCCATCAGAGGTGTCTGCTTCGGCGGACGTCTCTCTCTTGCAAAATTTTGACCCTGAGAGCGTTGGACGGGTCGTCACTCTATTGCCTCGTTCTTCTCCCATCCCTGACGGCCTCGATGTGAGTGTCAGGTTCGGGGGAGAACAAGGCAGAAGAGATGGCGGCCGTAGTCCGGGCTCGGGGGGCTAAGTGCTGAAAGGTTTTAACCCTGGGGACCTCGGACTGGTGGTGACTTTGTCGTCTGGATCCTATTTCGGGTCGGACGGTCCTGACACGGCTGTTTGCCCGAGAAAGATCCAGACGAGAGGGGCATCAACCGAATTCCGGACCCGGGGCTGAGGAGCTTCGGATAGGTGGGTCGTCTCCGATCTGCTTTCCGATAGGGTTCTAGGCGATGGTGGCTTTTCTCCCACCCTCGAACAGTTCGGGGTTTCGGCTACCGAGGTCGTAAGCCCCGAGCTGCTCGCGGGTGAGAGGGGAGCCGACCGAGCCCTGGAGCCCGGGGCGCCTGTCCGAGGACGGCGCCTTAAATCTTTAAGTAAAAATTTTTCTCCGCCGACCACTTCATCCGAACCGACCTCTGTGTGGTCTCCAACCGGCGCTAGGTGACGTCAGCAGCGCCAGTTTCGAGGATGACGTGGCGTGATTCTATTGGTGGCAGACGCGCGCTATTCGAGGAACAGTAACGCGAAAATCGAGGCGTCGCCTCTCTCTCTATAAATATCCCCCCCCCTTCTCCCCCATTCTGTTTATTTCTCTTCCGTTGTCTTCTTTAGAAAGAAACCAAACACTTCAGCGCTCGTCTTTGACTGTTTTAGCGGCACCGGCTCGTCAGTCCGAGGCATTTCAAAAGGTTAGTTTGTAAGTTTCTTTTGTTAGGCACAGATGGATAGGGCTCAGTCTGGCTCGTCGGCATCGACGTCAAAGGAGAAAGGGAACCCTGTCTCCAAATCGACTTCGTGGGAGGAGCCGGTGCTCGAGAAGGAGTCAGTACACGATGAGAAGCCCTCCGATTCGACTTCGTGGGAGGAGCCGGTAGGCGAGGAGGAGCCGGTGTACAATGTGAGGCCGTTACGCTCCCGGAACCCTTTCGTAGTGGAGAGTAGCGAATCGGAGGAGGCAAGCGACAGCTCGGACGAAGTCCAGATTCTAGAGTCGGCTTCCGAAGAGGAGTGTAACACCCCGCAAAATTGGAAATTACAATTTTGCCCCTGGGTGTTACACACGTATATTTTGTAATGTAGTTCACTACATATTTTGGATTCGTACTATTTATACATTTTCCGTATTGATTTCAGTCAACTAAAATATAATATTTCAATCCCTGGGATTTACGTGCTTTTTATGTGTTTTGATGCACGTGTTTCCACCACTACGTACAATGTTTTCTATAGGTTTAAATTATTTATTTTTATGTATTTAAATCTATTTTATAAAACTGAAATTTATTTTCCCCTTATTTCGATTAAAATGTATTTTTCAATTTTCTGCACGTATATTGCACGTACTTTCTACGTGTTGTGATTTAATCATGAAATATATGTAAATTAGTAAATATAATTTTGGTTATATTATTTTCGATTATATTTAATAACTTTTCATCAATAAAGTCGATTTTCCCATTTTCATGTCTTACGTGCGGCGCACGTGTTTTCGGTAAACGTATTTAAGCATATTTGCTTTCAAAATAAATTTTTGGTGTGTAACATCCCGTAGTTTTCCAAATAATAATAATAATAATAGGTATAGTATATATAATATATATGTGATATACTTTGATATACTTTGAAAATAAAGTTGAAGTTGGCTGTACATATAAATTGATATGCATTGATGGTAAGTGAATGGTAAATGGGTATGGAATGGTGTAAGGTGTGAGGCCGAAAGTTTAAATAAAGTGGGCTGTTTGTGTATGAATGGATAGTATAATGTGATGAATGGGGCCCACGGTGAGAATGGAGCAGTGTATAATAGTGATAAATGCTAGAGTAGTGTATATAGTGTATAAAGATTATAACTGTTGGTAATAGTTTTTTTTGATGCAACGGATAGAGTCTAGAGACTCCAGCCAACAGATAAAATAAATAAATAATAGTTTACAAATAGGGTTTTACCAGCAGTAAAACAAGAGAGACAGTAATAAAGGACTATATACAGCTAGCAGAATCAACCCAACAAACAGAGAATACAAGTAAGTAAACAAAACATCAGAGGGGACGCCCACAGGAGGGAATCCGCAAGAGCAGCACGCCCCAGAAGCTGCGTGAGAGGAAGGCAAGCCGGACTCGACGTGCTGGAGGAGAACGCTCACTGACCAAAGGAGCCACCAAGCCTGCTAGGATCGAGACTCCCACTCGACTGAGGAGCAAGGAGCAACACCCCAAAGAACACAGAGCAGAGAAGTAACAAAGCTATAGCAAGAACAATAAAGGATCCAAATGCAAGCAGGTAAACGAAGAAGGGAAAAGCAAAGCGGAACAACGCAGAGGAGCTCCTCCACTCGTGCTACGCACATACCCACCGAGAATGAAATCAAACCCAGAGACAAGATGGGTTCGAAGCCCATTCACGAGGAAAAAACCACAACGGGTCCAGGGCAAAACCCTGCAAACCGAGACCACAGGCATAGCATAGAGATGAAGCGCTCAACTCAACACAAACCAAGCAGCAAGAAAATCAAACAACAGTAACCAACAGCACAGACAGAACCAAAAATAACCAAGCAGCCCAAACGCAATACACAGCAACAAGTAAACTAATATAGAAGAGAAAAGGACTAATAAACCCCAGATAAAGCAGGAAATGGGATAGTAGAAGGTAGCAAAATAATCCCAACTTGACTATACAATCAGAAGCAGAAAAACAGAAAAAACATCCAAAAACCACCACCACCGAAACCAAACAAGAACACTCCCCTTCCCATCAGGAAGACAAAAGTCCATAAAGGGGACCAAAAAGACAAGGCTGGAAAACAGCCAGTCAAAACCAACAGCAAGGGGCACCAGAGACCTGAAAGGAGTCAACCCTGCACAACATAACAAGAGAGCATAAAAAAGAGTATAAGAAAGAAAGTATCATGAGCGAAAGAAAACTGTAAGAAGAACTATAAAGCCTAACTGTTGGTAATAGTTGAAATGGAAATGGATGAATAGTGTGAAGAAGGAGGGGGCCACGTGGGAGATCAAAACAGCACAACTACGTGCTGGATTGATTGTGACCGGATTTTTTGTACAAATGATGGGGAGAGAATGAATGAGAGTTAGTGTGAAAGAGTGGGAAGATGAAGAGTTAGGAGTTTGGAGGTTATGGTAGTGAAGAGTTAGGAGTTTTTGAGAAGTTATGAAAAGTAAAGAGGTGAGAATTAATTTTAATAATTTATTAGGTTGTGTGATTATGCAAATTGGACCCTCTACATATCCTATAAATAGCACCCTACCCCTTTTCATTTCACACATCAAAAATAAGAAAAGAGAAGAAAGAAAGAAAAGAGAGAAAAGAAAAGAGAAGAATAAAAGAAAAGATAAGTAAAGAAGTGTTCTCTTGCTTGGAGCTTTTGCTAGGAGGAGAAGAGGACTAGGAGGTGCTTGTGAAGCTAGGAGTGATGTTCTATCCTTCCTTTCATTGTTCAAACTTCATTGAGGTGGGTGTTCTCTACTTTCTAATTATAGATAATGTGCATGCTAATAATAAAATAAATGTGTAGTGTAGAATTTGATTTTGAAAAAGAGTAGAACAAATCTATGCATAGGGTGTAATGAAAGATGCGATGTTTAGAAAATTAATCAACATTATGTTAGTTGATAATAAGAAAAGAATAATTGATTAGTTTGTCAAAAACTAGTATACATGAATGTAGCCATTTTTGATTATGTGAATAATTGTTGACATTTTCTTTTGATAAGCAACTATATTTTGTAAAGTAAATTTGATGCTATTCAACTCATTGATTGCAAAAGATGTAGTGTGCTACTTTGATTGAATTGAATAAATGCAAGTTCATGTAATAATTTGAAAGTTAGTTTTATTTTTATGCATTATAAAATTATGAGTTACTGTGAGAAAGTAGACTCAGTATAGACGAACAAATCATAATTATATGAAAGATTAGAGCAAGAGAAAAATCGAGTGTTGAAGATAATAGAATAACAGAAAGTTGGGACAAAAACCCAAGAAACAAGTTTAGGACGTTGGGCGCAACTGGCCTGTTGGCTCGGCCGTGCGCTGCTTCTGTGTTCGGCCTGTGTTCGATTCTTACGAAGCCCAAAACATTTTTTTCTTTTAAATGAACTTAAGAGCAGATAGTGAGTAGGTCAATTTGGTAAATAGTTTCGAAAGTGGGTCAGTTTGGTAAAAACTTTCAAAAGTTCCGTTGAAACTAGACCTGCAATTTTGATAATAAGTAGGTCAATTTGGTAAATAGTTTCGAAAGTGGGTCAGTTTGACTTTCAAAAGTGTTTCATTTTGGGAAAATTCTAGGGTTCATAAAACATAATGAAGAAATTATTAAAAATAGTTTTTTTTGAGATTTTCATGACAATTAAGAAAATAGAAGGGAAACTGGAAAAAGAAATTTGGGTTGTGATTAGAATCTAGTTAGTAAAGAGTATGACACCTATTTTTTTAAAAAAGAGAAAAATATTACGTTGTGAATCAAATTCTTTTGAAAGGATTACACTCTTATTTTGTGTAGAAATGTTGATGTGGTTGAAATGTATTGCTAAAGTGACTTAAAAATGGATGAAAATATTGTTCATGAAGAAGAATATGGCTTTTGAAAGATTGTGAATAAAAGACTCATGAGTAGTATTAAAATGAGATTTTTAATATAGAAAATTTTTATATATGAATTGTATTAATTATAAAATGAAATGGAAATATGGAGGGATAGTTCTTCTTATATGTTTTTGTGAAGTATAAAAAGAAATGAAATCTCTTTGAGAATAAAACTTGTAGTGAAGAAAAGAAAAGAATTATTTTGTGAAGTAAATACTTCAAAGCAACCATACTTGTATGTTGATTAAGAAATGTTTGTTAATGAATTGAGACATTGTGATAGTTTAGATTGGTCATGACATTTCATGTGATGGAATTGTATTCTTGAAAAGATTGTTGTTTATAAAGGATATGGAAGAATAATTAGAACATGAATAGTGTCGAGACTATGTTTATTTTGTGATGATTCGAAAGATGAAATTATTTAGGTTTAAGACATGATTATTAAAGGGTATATGTACCCATGTTTCTTGTACATGAAAGTTTATGATTTAGAGTTAGTAAGACCTCGGTACCGGCATTATTGAAAGAAAGGATTTGAGAAATGACTTGGAGATATGGCTAAGGAGCCATCTCGTATTTGTTGATTAAGTCCGGTAGGAGGTAAAACTAATTCTTTGAATGGAAATTATTCATGTCTTGAACTTAGGAAAATTTAGGCACATAAGTGAAGATGTAGTAAACTTAGGGAAACGTAAGTGGGGTGCTCTATATAGTCGGCGGTGAACTCCAAGACTATAGACCCAGTTGGTGGACTGAGGTTACCCTGTGGGAGACGGATTATTATATTTTAATCCGGGACTATGAGGACGGGTCGGCGGTGGACTCCAAGATCTTGAGTAGTCGGACGGATGGATTTTTGTATTTACCGTCTCCAATGTATATATATATATACTGGGCTAGAGGGTCACATACGGGACGGTTCGCACGATGTGGAATCTGTTATAACAGCCGACGGTGGACTCCAAGGCTGGGATTCACATTCGTGGAATAGTCTGAACTTTGTTTTGCTACCGGGTAGTTTTCATGGCGAGGGATCGAGCCCTGTATTGTGAAGAATGTAGGCACTTGCCCTCAGACCTATGTAGTATGGGATGCATAGAATCTGAATAAGTGTGCATTAGTGTCATCCTAGTGTAGAATTGTGTGCATTAGGCATTAAGACATGACATACACTTATGTTTAGAATAATCACTTTTGACACTTTACTTGTTCATTCAATCTTTTTGTGATTTGTTAAAGTATGAGATCGTTATACTATTTCCGGCATAGAGAGGATAGCCGTGTATAACATTTCGTCAGTTGTAAATGACTGACGTGCCCACAGATTGACATGCAGGTAATGGACTATTCATGAAGCTATAAAGTGGATATGCTGGTGCTGTTTTATTTTAAAGATGTTGTAAATGTTTTATTGTAAATTTCATTCTTCCGCTGCGTAAAACCAAGTTGTAATTGAACTCTGATGTATTAGTGAAAAAGTTTTAAATTTTTCTTGTAAAATTGTACGAAGTGAAGTAAAGATCCTGTGAAATCTCGAATTTATCCTTATTCGAAATTCGGGGTGTTACAAGGAGGGTGGCCCAGAAGAGGGTAAAGCCGAAGGGGCTCGGATAGGAGGTGCGGGGGGGAGATCCACAGGTCAGGGTGTGGGTTCGAGCTCCACGCCGACCGGTCTGGGGCGATTATCTACCCCCTCGCCGGAAAGAGCCAAGAAGAAGAGGGTTCCAAAGAAGAAGGGGTCGAGGACCGGTGGCTCGAGCCAGGCGCCCGTTCACCGCAACTTAATGACAGGGTCGCCCGTACAACCGAAGCCGTTCCGTCGATACCCCGACGACCTTTCCGATAAGGAGCTTTTTGGGGTCCAGCCGTCTTTGCCGAGCCGGAAGAGGGTGAAGATGGACACGCTTCCGACCGTCTTGGAGGCGGGCGATGTGGAGGCTTTGCAGTTGGCATACCACATAGGGCCCGGCTACGAGCTCATGTTGCCGAACTCTACACTGCGTGCGACCGACCCCCTGCCTGCTTAGTACTGCATCTTCCCGGTGGACGCCTTCATCTCTGGACTGAGGCTGCCGGTCCATTCGTTTGTTCGGGAGGTGTTGAATTAGGTGTCCCTAGCGCCGATGCAGTATGGGCCGAACTCCTGGAAGCAGATCATCTGCTTCGTGCTGTTATGCTAGGAGCAGAAGGTACCCCTCCGGCTGAATGTGTTCCGGGCGATGCTGGGGATCAGCTCGTCGGCTGAGTCGGAGGGTGTTTATTATATCTCGCCTCGGGGTAAGGGGAAGGTCGTCCACGATCACCCGGACTCTATCAAGGACTGGAAGAAAAAATATTTGGTGATCCGGAGTGAGGAGCCTTGGAACATCCCTACTCGTTGGAACCATTCTAAGCCGAACTTCAAAGCGCCGAGGCCGAGGGACCTGACGGCCGAGGAGTGGAGGCTTGTTGAGCGCCTCCGTCTGTCACACAGTGTCAGTTGGCCGAAGGTGACGGAGGGTCACCTGGCGAGCGTCGGACTGAGCCCGGCCGTGCTTTGTATGTAGTTGTTTCTTTTCTCTCGGTCTTGTTGTTCTTTTGCGCTCATTGTTCTTAATGGATCTTTTCACAGGTATGGATCCTGAATCAATCAAGGCAAAGAGGCTCGCCATGAAGAAGGAGAAGGCCGAGAAGAAGGGCGACGCGGTGAGGACGAGGGGGTCGTCCCAGGTGGTCTCCGAAGTCTCAGACCAGCCTCCGGCAAAGAGGACACGCTCGGAGACGGGCAAGGTGGGGGTTGCTCTGAAGAGCTCGAACCAGGGCAAGGTTGTTGATCTTGAGAAGGGGAAGGGCCCCCTGGAGGGGTCGGAGGTAGAGGAGAGGTTGCGGCGACCGTGGGTGCTGGCTTGGTCGATCCGCGAGGGTGACTGCTTAACCCGAGGGCGCCAGGCTGTCGAGGTGGCGGATAAGCTGGCGACCCCCCGGGACCGCGCGGAGATGAACGCCGAGGGCCTGGAGGATGCGTACACGCGCCTCGCACAGGCTAATGTGCTGGTAAGTCTGCCGACCCCACTTGCCTTGTAATTACGTTGTAGAGGAGGCTTTCTTAGTTGTGCTCGGTTACTGCAGGCGACCGTGCAGGGGGCCCACGTGAGGGGCCTTTATGAGGCGGCCTTGAAGCGGGAGCGAGACCGGGCTGACAAGGCCGTGCAGGAGATGAAGGAGATGAAGATAGAGCTTGAAGGCTCTCACAAGAGGGAGCAGGAGATGAAGACGGCGTTCGACAAGGAGAAGGAGGAATGGGCGAAGAAGATGGCGGCTCAGAAGAAGAGGTTCGCCAAGGAGAATGATGAGTTGACGGAGGCGGGTCAGCTCCTGGTGATCAAAGCCCAGGACGAGTGCTACGCGAAGGCCCTCAGTCATGTGAGGCACTTCTACCCAACCATCGACCTGTCCAACTTCGACTACGACATGGAGATCGAGGGGACACCGAAGACCCCCAATGAAGAAGGGCCCGTTGATGACCCGGCTGCCGACCTCCCTGTGAACCCGGCCGATGTTGAGGTGGGGAAACAAGTTGTATAGTTTTGTCTTTCTTTTTCCATCTCTCGATTGTATTTGCCTACCGTGGACTGGCCACCGCATTTTTTTGTACGAAGTAATTCCATTTATAAAAGAGGATTTTTTTGACTGGCCAAGTGTTTTGACCTCGGATATTTCTGAACCTCCTTGCTTATGTTTTTTGAGTGGGCTGGTGCTCTTGTAGGTTGCAGCTCCCCTTCCCGAGGTGGACCCCCGTCGTTCCGACGTGGCGTGGCTCCGGAGCAAGGTCGAGGCCCTGGAGGCCACTTTGGTTCGCTACCGAAAGGGGGCTCGTGACACTGATGCGGCCTTCAACTATTACCGGAACAAGTCTGAAGCCCTAAGTGAAGAGGCGAGCCGGCTGAGGAGGGCGATGGTGGATCGGGACCTCGGGAGTGTCGGTCTTGGATATACCATGTCGAGTGCATCGGTGCAGAGGCCCTCCTCTGAAAGGCTACTTCATGATGTCATAGTGGAGAAGGAGATGGAGATACACCGTTACAAGACGATGCTGGGTGTCTCGACATCTTCCTCGGGGGGTCGGCGAGCGGAGGGGGTTCCCTCTGCGCTGCTGCTGCTGGAGCGTATGCGACCAGTTGATGCCAAGAGCTCCGTGGCTGGCGTGTCTACCGTGGCTGAGCCGAAGGACCATCATGACGAGGAGAAGGCTCCAAGCCGTTCGGTCGGAGTGGTCCCGCCATTCGTCGGACCCGAGGGGCCCTAAGATGGCGGATTCCTTCAGTTTGAGATGAATGGAGTGGTCCTGTAACGGTCTTTGTTTGTTTTCTCAGAACTAATAAGGGAGTATGAATAAGGAATTCTTTTCATTCTTTGCTCCGGTCGATAGTGTAGTGAATGATGGCGGAGGTGAGGTTCGGCCCCGTCGATCCATGAGGGATCGGCGCGGGGCGTTAGGAAGACTTCCTAGCCTGGAGCCGGGTCGGACCTACCGAGACATTGGGGACGATACCGGAGTGAGGACTCGGGTGCCGATCCCATTGCCCGGTGTTAGGTCGGGCTGCCGAGGCGTTTGGAGTTTGATAAAAAGAGATTTCTTTCATATAAGATAGGGAGGGTCGCTAAAACGGCCCTTTACACATGAAAGCTTACAAAAAATATCATTTACATTAGCCATAGAACCTATGTTCGCTCTTCCAGGAACTTCATTAGGTGCTCGGCGTTCCAGGGTCGGCTGATGAGCCGGCCGTCTATAGCTGCCAGTCGGTATGTACCAGGGCGTACAGCCTCGACTACACGGTATGGGCCTTCCCAGTTGGGAGCCAATTTCCTTTTCTTGGTCGGATCGGAGACGGACAGTTTTCGTAACACGAGGTCCCCCGCCTTGATGTTCGTGGGGCGGGCCTTCTTGTTGTAAAACTTCTCGATCCGTTGTTGGTAGATGTTTCTTCGAATCGAAGACTTCTCTCTGATCTCGGTGATGAGGTCCAGGTTGGCCCTTAGGCCGGACGAATTGTCAGCTTCATCGAAGGCCATGATCCGGGGAGAAGGCAGGCCGACCTCGACGGGGATAACTGCCTCCGTCCCGTAGGTCAAGTTGAACGGCGTTTCTCCCGTGGGGATTCTCTTGGTGGTTCGGTGCGCCCATAGCACGCTAGGCAATTTCTCGACCCACAGCCCTTTGGGAGAACTGTCGAGGCGCTTTTTGAGGCCGTCGAGGATTTGCCTGTTCGCGTTCTCCGCTTGGCCGTTGGACTGAGGGTGGCAAATAGCGGAGAAACGTTGCTGGATGCCGATGTCTGCACAGAAAGTTTGGAAGTTCTGACCTTGGAATTGGGTTCCATTGTCCGTGACGAGGACCCGGGGGATTCCGAACCGGCAAATGATGCTCTTCCAAAAGAATTGTTGTACTTGGCGCTCGGTGATGCTGGACAGGGACTCGGCTTCGACCCACTTGGTGAAGTAGTCAATGGCGACTATTAAGAATTTCTTTTTCCCTATTGCCACGGGGAAGGGGCCCACTAGCTCCATGCCCCACATGGCGAATGGCGTAGGACTAGCCAGGGATCGGAGATTGGCTTGAGGAAGCCTCTTGATAGGGGAGAACCTTTGGCAGGGGCCGCACCTCTTGACTAGGTCTTGCGAGTCTTGGAGCATGGTCGGCCAATAGTACCCCTGATTCAGGGCCTTCCGAGCAAGTGTTCTGCTCCCCATGTGGCATCCGCCGATCCCCTCATGAAGGTCTTTGAGGGCGTAGCTGGCCTCGTCGCTGGTGAGACGGCGGAGGTATGGTTTGCCGTCGGCCAAGATGTATGAGCGTTTGAAGAGGATGTCATCAATCATGACGAACCTTTCAGCTCAGACCCTGACCCGTCTGGCCTCGGCCCGGTCTTCAGGAAGCTCGGCACTGACTAAGAATCTTCGGATGGGAGTGGTCCAGTTGTCTGGACTGGTACCGTCTTGGACACACATTGCCTCCTGGCCTTAATCGTTGATACTCGGCTTCAATAGGATTTCGATGAGTACCGTTTGGTCGAGACCCTCGAAGGAGGAAGAGGCGAGTTTTGACAACGCGTCTGTTTGAGCGTTCTGCTCCCTAGGGACTCGAATGACTGTGGAGTGGCAGAAGGATGCTAGGAGACGTCGGACCACTGCCAAATACCTCACCATGCGATCATCGCGGGCTTCGTATTCTCCGGTGATCTGATTGACCACGAGCTGAGAATCGCTGAAGGCCCGGATTTGCTTGGCTCCGGCTCGATGTGCTAGGGTCAATCCTGCGATCATGGCCTCATATTCTGCCTCGTTGTTGGAGGCCGGAAAGTTGAGGCGGAGGGAGTATTGGAGTAGGAATTGGTCGGGGCCACGAAGGATGATGCCAGTCCCACTCCCCATTTCGCATGATGATCCATCGACAAAGACCTCCCAGGTCGGATCCGAGGCCTCGGTGCTGGGCTGCTCGGAGACGGTGCACTCAGTTATGAACTCGGCGAGGGCCTGCCCTTTAATGGCCGTCCTCGGCTAGTAGCTGATGTCGAACTGACTCAGCTCAATTGACCACTTGACTAAGCGGCCGGAGTTTTCGGGCTTATGAAGGACAGTTTTCAGTGACTGGTCGGTCAGTACTTGGACGGAGTGGGCCTGGAAGTAAGGACGAAGCTTCCGGGCCGCCATGACCAAAGCATAGGCCACCTTCTCTATCTTTGCGTACCTCGTCTCGGCGGGGAGCAGGACTTTGCTCACATAGTACAATGGCCTCTGGACCCCATCTTCCTCTCGGACGAGGACGGCGCTGAGGGCGCTATCCGAGGCAGACAGGTAGAGCTATAATGGTTCGCCCGGCTCGGGCTTGCTGAGGAGAGGAGGGTTGGCGAGGTACTGCTTCAGCTGTTCGAAGGCTTCTTGTTGATGGGTACCCCACTCAAAGCCCCCTTTTCCGCGTAGGGCCATGAAGAAGGGAAGAGACTTCTCCCCTGACTTGGAGAGGAAACGGCCGATTGCAGCCAACCGGCCTGTAAGCCTCTGAACCTCCTTGACATTCCGGGGCGGGGCCATGTCAATAATAGCTTAGATTTTCTCGGGGTTCGCCTCGATGCCGCGCTGGCTAACGATGAACCCCAGGAATTTCCCAGTGGAGACACCGAAGGCGCACTTAGTCGGGTTGAGCCTCATGTTGTGATGTCGGAGGACTCCGAAGGCTTCCTCGAGGTCGGCGACATGGTCCGGCCCGGCCCGGCTCTTGACGAGCATGTCGTCGACATAAACTTCCACGTTGCAGCCGATCAGGTCTTTGAAGATTCTGTTGACGAGCCGTTGGTATGTGGCTCCGGCGTTTTTCAGCCCGAAGGGCATAACGCGGTAACAAAACAGATCCTGGTCGGTGACGAACGAGGTCTTGGAGATGTCCGGTGGAAACATCCGGATCTGATTGTATCCCGAGAATGCGTCCATGAAGGACAGTAGCTCATGCCCCGAGGTTGCGTCGATTAAGGCGTCGATGCGGGGGAGGGGGAAAGGATCTTTCGGACATGCATTATTTAGATCCGTGAAGTCGATACAGATCCGCCAGCCCCTGGTTGCCTTCTTCACCATGACGACATTAGCCAACCACTCGGGGTAGCTGACTTCCTAAATAAATCGGGCGTTCAAGAGCTTGTCAACCTCTGTCTTCACAATTTGTTGCCTCTCCGGGGCGACTTTGCGCCTCTTTTGGACGACCGGCTTAGAGTCTGGGATGACGCTCAGCCGGTGCATAATCAAGTCTTCGGAGATCCCGGGCATGTCGGAGGGCTTCCAGGCGAAGAGATCAACGTTGCGGCGGATGCAGGCGATTATGCCTGGCTTCAAGTCCTCGGGGAGCGAACGGCTCACCCGGAACCATTTCGATTCATCCTCGGCGCCGAACGGGACCTCCTCCAGTTCGTCGACAGGCTCAGGAGCGGGGATGTCCCTCTCGGGTTCGAGCTCAACGGCGTCGAGGGGGAATACACCCCCTCTGACGGCGGTCATGTAGCACGACCGCGCTGCTTCTTGGCTACCTCGGACTATGCCGACCCCTTGCGGGGTGGGAAATTTAAGTTTCAGATGGTAAGCCGAAGGTACCGCTTGAAGGGAGCACAGTCCGGGTCGGCCGAGTATGGCGTTGTAAGCCGCCTTAACGTTTACTACCATGAAGTCCATGGACTCGGTCCTCTTGATAGGAGCCGATCCTGCGGTGATGTCGAGAGTAACAATCCCTTCTATTACGACAGGGACGCCGGAGAATCCATGCAAGGTGTATCCGGCTGGCTTGAGTTTGCCTCTGGGGAGCTTGAGATTCTCGAAGGCTTCGAGGAAGAGAATATTTACCGAGCTGCCATTGTCGACGAGGATTCGGCGAACTTCACAGTTAGCCATGTGGAGGCCAATGACGAGGGCATCGCAATGAGGGAGGCGAACGCCTTCGAGGTCCTCTCCGGAGAAGGAGACAGGCACCGGTTGCAACTGGGGTGGGGGTTTGTCTTGGACAGTATTCACCTCTCGGATGAAGGCTTTTCGGGAAGTATTTGATTCTCCCCCCATTGGCCCCCCGTGGACACAGTGCAAGATGAATGGCGTATCCGCGGCTCTCTCGGGTTCGGGATCCCGACCCTGGATGCAGTTCGGAGTAAGGTTCGGAGGCGAAGGCCTCCAGTTCCTAGCATCTCGCCGATCCCGTGGGCCTTCTCTGGTGAATTCTCGGAGGTACCCTCGTGAGATGAGTTCCTCAATTTCGTCTTTCAGGGCCCGACATTGGTCGGTTTCGTGCCCATGATCTCTGTGGAAACGGCAGTAGAAGCGCTGATCTCACTTCTTGTTGTTACTTGGTCGGGGAGGTAGTCGGACAATGCCTTTGTCTTCGATTTCTAAGAGGATGGCGGACACGTTATGTGTCAAGGGAGTGTACCTTTCGAAGCGAGGGACCGGAGGTGCCCTCTTCGCGCCGACCCCTTCCTTTCCTGTTTTCTTGGCAGGTTCGGCCTCATCGACCCTGCGCTTGCCCTTCCCCACGACTTCTTTGCTGCCCTCTGGGTTAAGAGCTTCTTCAGCTCGTATATACTTCTCGACCCGGTTGAGAAGATCAGGGAAGTCCAGAGGTGGCCTCTTTGCTAAGGAGACCTTGAGCTGGTTGTACCGGACATTGTGTCGGAAAGCTGCCGAGGCGACCCCTGCGTCGAGGGCAAAGACGGATCTGGCCTCGGTTGTGAACCTCTTGACGAAGTTACGGAGCGACTCCCCCTCCCTCTGGGTGAGGTCGAGCAGGGAAGCGCTCGTTCTCTCAGCCTTTCGGCTGGTGATGAAGTGGGCCAGGAAGCTGGCTTCCAGCTGGTCGAACGAGAAAATCGAGCCAGGGGAGAGTTTGGAGAACCAATCTCTGGCCGGACCCCGGAGGGTGGCCGGGAAGGCTCGGCATAGCAGGGGATCTGAAGCGCTGTGAATCATCATGAGGGTTTTGAAGCCCTCCATGTGATCAGCTGGATCACCCTCGCCGTTGTATGTCTCGAACTGCGGAGGTCGGAAGCTCCGAGGGATCTCCGCTTCTATGATGTTGACAGAGAATGGAGGTCGAGAAGGCCCCCGACCTTGGGCTAGGTTGGGATTCCCTTCGCCGATGCACTCGATGCGATTCTCCATCTCTAGGAGGCGTCAGAGCACCTCGTCTGTGCGTTCCGGAGGGGGCGGCGGCGCACGGGTGTGACTCCTTCTGTCGCTCATTTGGTGGGCTCGGCCATAGGTAGCAGACCTTGGCGCTCCATAGAGGGCCTCCAAGATTTCATCTCTGAAGCTCCTGAACTCGCCCCTGGTGACCCCGCCATGGTCGGAAGGGTCGGGTCGGGGCGTAGGAATTCGGCCGATGCGGCTGAGTGCCGACGGCCTTTCCCCTTGTGCGGGCCTGGAATGGTTTGGGGCCGAGTTGGAAGCAGTCCCTCCCCTAGCCTGGCTAGCCCTTCTGTTCAGAATGACCCGATGAAGGTCAGGTTCGGCGACGCGTGAAACGCTTCGTTAGGGTCCGGGGTTTGCCCCCGGATTATTGGATGCTTGCCCTCCGTCGGGGGCCCCCTCGGGGGGAGGCCCGTTTGTTCGGACGGAACGGGCCGATCTTCGGACTCGGGGAGCCATGGGAGATCGGGTTGAGGGAGAGCATCGGTGGCGAGGCTCGGACTGTCGTCCGTACCGGATAAAGATTTCCCACAGACGGTGCCAACCTGATGCGGTTTGTTTTTGGTCGCAGTGTGGATGCACCAGGTGTGAGTTCGGACTCAATTTGTAATGAGGGAAGAGTGCGGCACGGGACGACGAGCGGGAGGCTCGCTTTGGCGCTTGAGGATCGGCTCGGATGACCTCGCCTCGAGTACCTGCAGACGGTCCTGAAACACCGGGATTTATCCCGGTGGCGGACCCTCCGACGATCTAGTCAGTCTCTGTGAGAGAGTAGCAGTAACTAGGGAAATTTTGGTGGCAAAAGATTGATTACCTGAAAAGGTGGGTGAGGGTCTGGTATTTATAGGGAATCCCAACCGGGTTTGGATCCGCTTGGGGGCCGGGTCTGAACCCGAAAGCCCATGGGCCTGATGTGGCATGAGGCCCAGGGGGTTTAGGGCGGACGTGGCAGTGCCAAGAGTGGTATAGGGCTGACGTGGCAAAGTCCTAGGTGGTATTTGGAGCTGACATGGCTAATCATGGGGCTCCTGTGCCTCTGGGAGAATCGGATGGCCTAGGTCGCACCAGGTCATCCGCATTCCTTACCAGGCTGGGCGGACGGCCCGTGGGGCTGTCGTGGATCGGAGGCCGAGGGCCACCGAGGCTCGTCGGATACGAGGAGACCAGTTCTGTGGGGGTGAAATTGAGGCTCGGTGCCGACCCTGTAGTGGTCCGAAGCCGAGCCGGATTGTTGTTTTTCTTATTTTTGAGCGAGAGCCGTTCTGGGCCCTGGTTGGGCCCCAGGCCATTTTTACCCTACCACAATAGGGATTACAAATAGCTGAAGAATACACAATGGGTTCGTCCAAATATATAGACGGGAAAATGTATCTATAAAAAATGGAAACGATACATTCCAAAAAAGTGAACAACGTGACTTACAGTCGACTGCAATTAAGGGACATTCGACCGTTCATCTTTTAAACAAAAAGTCGAAAGATGAATGGTCGACTGCTTCATTATATTGTTATTACGTGAGGTCGACTGTGGTGCAGTCGACCGACACTATAGTACGGTCGACCGCAATTGCGCTGTTCATGACGAAACCACTTTATATTCTTACCATAAACTAATCAATCAGATAAATATAAAACCTCACAATTATGGAATAACAATAACTGGTTTTGCTAGCTTCCTTGGGCACTAATCAACATGTGCTCTTTTTGAATATCTTCTTTTGCTTGATTTTGCAATCCTTCTTTATTGCTTTCCTTCTTTACTTATTTTTGAATCTCTTTTGAATCTCTTAGAGCATACACAATGGCGATTCTTATTTTTTGACAAAATGGGACGAATAGAAATGGAATAGATCGAAAGGTCTGCAGTGATCGTTTGCTATATTTTGCTAAAATTTGAGTAGGACGAGACAACTTGTTTCGTCCGTTTTTTTTTAAGATTTAATTAATTACCGATTAACTATTAAAATATCTTAATTAAATAAATTAAATATTAAAATATAACCTAATCCTATTTAATCACCTACTAAACTATAATTAAACCATCTAAACCCCACTAATTCCCCCCCATACCTGGACGGGACAACATGTCCCGTCCGTGGGTATTTTTTGATTTTTTGATTTTTTTTTCGACGAATCTGATCCGTTGATAAGCTAAAAAAATTGGGAAAAATATATATATATATATACAAAACCCAAGGGACAGGACAACATGTCCCGTCCGAGCGGTTTTAAAAAAATATTTTTTTTGGAAGGACGATACAACATGTATCGTCCGACCCAGTTTTAAAAAATAAATAAATAAGGGACGAGACAAGTTGTCTCATCCGATTCTAATAAAAAATATTAAATATATTGAGACGATTCATGTTGTATCATCTTTTATATTTCTAAATTCGCTAGCCCATTTCTCATATATGAGAATCGACTGTAGCTCGTTTGCTATTTTTTAACAAAATAGCAAACGACTGCAGAGGGTAGATTCTCATATTATTCTCATAATGTCATGTCCCGCTTCCCACTATACGAAAATACAGGCACGCAACTGAGGCCCAGCGAATGATATACATCATCCATAAGCTGTACAATTATAAGCTCAACACGATCTTTATAACACATTCACGCAGGCAGATATAATAATCACATGAGCTGAAAATAGAATAACCATCATTTGGATAATACATCAATATCGGGTCAAGATGCTCGGGAGTACAAGGTGCCAGAATTAAAATAAAATGATAAGCAGTTCGCTATAACAACTAGATAAAATAGCGACTGAAAGAAAAACAACATGAAGTAGTAAGGAAGCAGCAACGATCGTCTAAAGAGTCTGCTCGTCGGTTCCATCAATACCTGTATAATTATTAACTCAAAGAAAAATAGAAAAGTTTCCGTTAGAGCAAGTTTCGGGCAGCAAGTAGCAACAAGCAGAAAAATGAGTAATATAACAAGATATAACATGGAAGAAACAAGAAGTAGAAGTACAAATACAATATGGAAGTAAACAAGGAACTAGGACAATATGATCATGTAAGTAATAACTGTAACTAGTGTATTCTAGACTTCGAGATAAAAGCAATTGATAACCTAGGTTCAGTTAATCGATAATCATGTAATCAGGGATCGAGAGTCATGTAATCAAGAGTCATGTAATCAAGAATCATGTAATCAAGAGTCTTGTAATCAAGAGTCATGTAATCAAGAATCATATAATCAACAATCTTGTAATCAAGAATCATGCTTAGTGAAAATATCAAGTTTATCTGTTTTATTAACTTATCTAATGCACACAATCTTGTGTTCCATAGCACAAGTTCGGTGCATATCAATCATGTGACTGTTAGACTTAAGTAGTGGATTCTATAGGATTATGTACTCGGGTCTTCCAGTGATAGTATCATGACATGTAATCATGAATCATCGAGAATTATGTAATCAAGAATTGTGTAATCAAGAATCAAGAATCAAGAATCAAGAATCAAGAATCACTATTTCGGAAAACACGGGCCCCCTTCCGAGTATACTCCCCTATATTGTCCATTATTAAGTCGTACCCTTATAACCCCGGCTTGTTATTCTTTTATAATTAGTTATGAACATGCAGTTGGTACGACTAGTAGAACGGTGTAATCAAGACAGTTAATCTAGAAAAATATCAAGGGCAGTAATCATGGTATGAGATATAACGGGTACATGCATCGAGAGTAGTTATTATAAATTATCAAGTAGTATAAAATACATGCTATCAACCTATTATATCTATGCAAGTTCTTATTACAAGAACAATAATACACTCAGTTCATTAAATATGAAAAGTAACGGATTTATATGCAAAAATGTATAGATGAATTTTTAGACAACTTGATATATCTGTATTCAAATCCACTTTCCCGTTGTTACAGAAAACCAAATCCGATTCTGTCAGAAATTCTAGAAAGTAGACTCTCTTTCGGTTCCAATGCATATTCACACGATACATTCTAAAGACAGTAGCTATACATACAAATTCATTCTTCGTTGGTTTCGATGTTTCGCGCGCATTCTGGAAATTCATAGTCACAATACTAAAACTACGATATCTCACAATCTGTACATCGGATTGAGAAACTGTAGGATGTTTCGGATATCTAGACTCGAAGGGCTACGATTTTCATGTAGAAAATTTTTCGATCCAGTGTCGGGAACATGGTTGAATTCTCAGTACGAGATACCGGTTAGTAATCCCGTGCAGGTTCAAAAATTCGTAATATGTCAGTACTAAAATCGCGATATCTCACAATCTATACATCCGATTGAGAAACCGTAAGATGTTCTGGATTTGGAACTCGATGGGCTACGATTTTCACATAGAAAATCTTCAATCTAGTACTGGGAACATGGTCGACTTCTTAGTACAAGGTCAAGAAATTTTAGAGATAGTAAGGTTGAATATTCGATATTCGATAACATGATTCGAAATGTGTTAACGGTTCACTCTTGAGTTGATATAGCATGGAACCAGTGACTAGAATAGAGTTTGACAATAAAATATGATGATAAGTAGACTACTTGCCACGAGTCCAAGGAAAATGCTTATACGTGAACAAAAATAGTGTACCTTATAATGCGACGATTTTGGTGGTGGTATTAACCACGAAAAGAAGAAGCGACGTCGGCAAGGGACGGCGGCACAACGGCGGTAAGAATGGCGGCAAGACGGTAGCTAGCGAGCAACGGTAGCAACGGTGAGCAACGACAACAACAAGGTGGCGCGGCGTCGGGTTGTTTTTCGGGGTTCACGGGATCGTAGAAGCGGAGTCGTGGGATCGAAGGTGGAAGGTAAAGTGGAGTTTGGGTGTTGCTTGAGCTCTCGGGTGTGAAGAAGGCAAAGGAAGAGAAGGAGAAGGGCTTTCGGGTGTGAAGAAGGCAGAGGAAGAGAAGGAGGGAAAATGAAGAATGATACGTAGATGTGAGAGTGAGGTGTGATGTGTGTGTGTGTATATATAGAAAGGAAAGGAGATGGAGTGTGCTGCATGGGGTGTAGAAAAATTAGGCACAGGTTAGGAAAAAGGAGAGTGTAGGGTGGAAAAATGAGAGTATAGGATGGAAAAATGTGAACATAGGTGTGGAGAAAAAATGAGAACATGGAGGAAAAGTCGTGGAGTTAGGCGTAGAATTAGGCAGGATTAGGATTAATCAGGGTTAAAATTTGTATTTAAACTCCGATCGAAAAATCACAAAATTATAGAATTGATCAGAAAAATATTCTGGCTTTAGATAAAGAGTCCAAAGAGAAAAATAAAACTGATCTAAAAATTGAAGTACAAAAATTCACGTAATAAAATACGTACAACTGGAACAGGGAGTTACAATCCTACCCACCTTACAAAAAAATTTCGTCCTCGAAATTTACTTAGGCGAGATATAGGATAGCTTAAGAAGCAAATGCAATACTTTTCAATGAAAAGTACAACAGAAGATAAAAGAAACAAAGAGTACAAAGGCATGAAAACAACTAAAGATAAATTGTGCATCCTCAACTGGAGGAATCAACAATTTAATGTCTAGGCTCAGAATCTGAACCACCGATATCGCTGACATCCCAGTTCAGCTGAGTCACAAGCTCATCTCGCTCTGGCACATACTCCTCCAATTTTCTTAGTAACTCCTTAGACGATGGAGCTGAAATTAAGATGCGTCTGGCCTTACTGGATATAAACTCCTCAGCCATAGCTGAATCTATGAAGGACAGAAGTGAGTCGTAATATCCATCAACATTTAAAACACCCACCGGTTTGCTGTGGATCCCCAGTTGAGCCCAAGTGATCACCTCGAACAATTCCTCAAGTGTTCCATAACCTCCGGACAAGGCTATGAAAGCATCAGCAGCTCGAGCCATTTCAGCCTTCCTCTCGTGCATGTTAGAGACAACTCTAACATCTCCCACAGTTTCCCCAGTAATCTCTTTTGGCATCAGGGACTTGGGAAGCACTCCCAAAACGTGTCGGCCACCAGCACGAACAACGTCAGAAACCAGGCCCATCAATCCTATGCTCCCACCACCATAAACGAGATCGATATTCCTTTCTACAAGCTCCTTACCGAGCTCGATCGCGGCTTCCTGGTAGCTAGCTTTTTTGCCAGAGCTACTGCCACAAAATACACAAATCCTTCCGAATCTCGATAAAGATGAAGAAAGCTTCATCTTCTTCCCTGCTTCACTTTCTTTTTCCACCGATTTTCTCTTCATCCCAGCTACTGATTCTTAATCTCTTCTTTCCATTTACCAAAAAAATCTGAGCTCATACTCTCTCTTTCTTTCTTGCTCCCGCCTCTGCTATCGGATTCTCACTCTTTCTCTTCACCGAAGCTTGCTCCCGAGTTGCCTTCTTCTTTCTCTTCTTCCCTTTCTTCCCCGACCTCTCTCTCTCTTTCTTTCTTCTCCGACTTCTCTTTCTTTCTTCTTCCTCTTTCTTTCTCTTTTTCTTTCTTTCTCTTTTTCTTTCTTCTTTCTTTGACTTCTCTCTCTCTCTTTCTCTTCTTTTTATTTCTTCTTCTTCATGTCTTTTCTTCATTAATGCACCGCCCCTATAACCGGCCTATGATCAATATTTGCACTTTGTTCCTTATCCATTCTAAATATAACATCGAACCCTGAGACTCTGCTACGCTTTCGCTGCGCCATTTTGATGGTGATGCTTCTAGATACTGATATCACGTGATAGCGATCGATGAATTGAGAAGAATTAAGAGATTGGTAACACGAAGATGTTGGTTGTCAAACTTATTTGGTAAAGTGGGCCCCACCCACCAAACAATATTGAAAAATTGTGGCAAGATTGGTGCCGCAAAAAAAAGAGAGAAACGGGAATGAATAATTTGTCAGTTACTCATTTCTCATTCCTATAAATGAGAGGTTTAGGAAGAAGAAAAAAAAATTAAGCAAGATAAGAACAAGAAACAAGCAGAAAAGAAGAAAAAGAATAGAGTGTATATTTGTAAGGTGTAGTAATACCAGTTTTAGAAAATTATGAAGAGTCTTCTTCTTGTTATTCCAATTTCCAATTTGTTTGCCATTTAGCCCAACAAAATTCCTACTCTCTTCCAACAGAAGATTCAAGAAAATAGGGATAGAAAGAAATAACTAGTATGATACTCAATAATGGATTGATCGATGAGAATGAATGTAATGTGTAGAAGGTAACAAACGACGCAGGAACTGAAGCATGACTAGATCGAAATATACCAGTAAATGTTTCTTTGGTGATCTCTGTCTCCTCTGTAATCAGGTTATGCGCCTGATTACACTCTCCAGTCTGTCCTCCACTGGAATTTGATCCTCCTATTGGTGTGACACTCTTTCTCTTCGGGCAATCCCGAACCTTGTGATCATTCGCTCCGCATGCAAGACACAGGTAGCAACGATCGTCTAAAGAAAAACAACATAAAGTAGTAAGGAAGCAGCAACGATCGTCTAAAGAGTCTGCTCGTCGGATCCATCAATACCTGTATAATTATTAACTCAAAGAAAAATAGAAAAGTTCCCTTTAGAGCAAGTTTCGAGCAGCAAGTAGCAACAAGCAGAAAAATGGGTAATATAACAAGATATAATATGGAAGAAACAAGAAGTAGAAGTAAAAATACAATATGGAAGTAAATAAGGAACTGGGACAATATGATCATGTAAGTAATAACTGTAACTAGTGTATTCTAGACTTCGAGATAAAAGTAATTGATAACCTAGGCTCAGTTAATCGATAATCGTGTAATCAAGGATCGAGAGTCATGTAATCAAGAGTCATGTAATCAAGAGTCTTGTAATCAAGAGTCATGTAATCAAGAATCATATAATTAAGAATCTTATAATCAAGAATCATGCTTAGTGGAAATCTCAAGTTTATCTGTTTTATTAACTTATCTAATGCACGTAATCTTGTGTTCCATACCACAAGTTCGGTGCATATTAATCATGTGACGTTTAGACTTAAGTAGTGAATTCTATAGAATTATGTACTCGGATCTTCCAGTGATAGTATCAAGACATGTAATCATGAATCATCGAGAATTATGTAATCAAGAATTGTGTAATCAAGAATCAAGAATCAAGAATCACTATTTCGGGAAACACGGGCCCCCTTCCGAGTATACTCCCCTATATTGTCCACTATTAAGTTGTACCCTTATAACCCCGGCTTGTTATTCTTTTATAATTAGTTATGAACATGCAGTTGGTACGACTAGTGGAACAGTATAATCAAGACAGTTAATCTAGAAAAATATCAAGGACAGTAATCATGGTATGAGATATAACGGGTACATGCATCGAGAGTAGTTATTATAAATTATCAAGTAGTATAAAATACATGCTATCAACCTATTATATCTATGCAAGTTATTATTACAAGAACAATAATACACTCAGTTCATTAAATATGAAAAGTAACGGGTTTATATGCAAAAATGTATAGATGAATTTTTAGACAACTTGACATATCTGTATTCAAATCCACTTTCCCGTTGTTACAGAAAAGCAAATCCGATTCCGTCAGAAATTCTAGAAAGTAGACTCTCTTTCGGTTCCAATGCATATTCACACGATACATTCTAAAGACAGTAGCTATGCGTACAAATTTATTCTTCGCTGGTTTCGATGTTTCGCGAGCATTCTGGAAATTCAGAGTCACAATACTAAAACTGCGATATCTCACAATCTATACATCGGATTGAGAAACTGTAGGATGTTTCGGATATCTAGACTCGAAGGGCTACGATTTTCATGTAGAAAATTTTTCGATCCAGTGTCGAGAACATGGTCGAATTTTCAGTACGAGATACCGGTTAGTAATCCCGTGCAGGTTCAAAAATTCGTAATATGTCAGTACTAAAATCGCGATATCTCACAATCTATACATCCGATTGAGAAACCGTAAGATGTTCTGGATTCGGAACTCGATGGGCTACGATTTCCATGTAGAAAATCTTCAATCCAGTACTGAAAACATGGTCGACTTCTTAGTGCAAGGTCAAGAAATTTTAGAGATAGTAAGGTTGAATATTCGATATTCGATAACACGATTCGAAATGTGTTAACGGTTCACTCTTGAGTTGATATAGCATGGAACCAGTGACTAGAATGGAGTTTGACAATAAAATATGATGATAACTAGACTACTTGCCACGAGTCCAAGGAAAATGCTTATACGAGAACAAAAATAGTGTACAAGGTACTTGCCTTATAATGCGACGATTTTGGTGGTGGTGTTAACCACGGAAAGAAGAAGCGACATCGGCAAGGGACGGCGGCACAACGGCAGTAAGAATGGCGACAAGACGGTAGCTAGCGAGCAACGGTAGCAACGGTGAGCGACGACAACAACAAGGTGGCGCGGCGTCGGATTATTTTTCGGGGTTCGCGGGATCGTAGAAGCGGAGTCGTTGGCTCGAAGGTGGAAGGTAAAGTGGAGCTTGGGTGTTGCTTGAGCTCTCGGGTGTGAAGAAGGCAAAGGAAGAGAAGGAGAAGGGCTCTCGGGTGTGAAGAAGGCAGAGGAAGAGAAGGAGGGAAAATGAAGAATGATACGTAGATGTGAGAGTGAGGTGTGATGTGTGTGTGTGTGTGTGTGTGTGTGTATAGAAAGGAAAGGAGATGGAGTGTGCTGCATGGGGTGTAGAAAAATTAGGCACAGGTTAGGAAAAATGAGAGTGTAGGGTGGAAAAATGAGAGTATAGATGGAAAATGTGAACATAGGTGTGGAGAAAAAATGAGAACATGGAGGAGAAGTCGTGGAGTTAGGCGTAGAATTAGGCAGGATTAGGATTAGGATTAGGATTAGGATTAATCAGGGTTTAAAATTTGTATTTAAACTCCGATCGAAAAATCACAAAATTATAGAATTGATCAGAAAAATATTCTGGCTTTAGATAAAGAGTCCAAAGAGAAAAATAAAACTGATCTAAAAATTGAAGTACAAAAATTCACGTAATAAAATACGTACAACTGGAACAGGGAGTTACATAATATGAGAATTTGAGAAATATAGCAAATGACTGTGGATGCTCTTATTGATATTATTTAAACCTGAAAATCTGAACAACTCAATTTAAACTTATTAGTATTTATAGGCACATTTTGTGCACACCAAACTAAGAGTCAACAATCTTTCCCTTTTGGAGTGAACAAAATATATCTTTGAATGTTGAAAATAAAATGTGAACAATAAAGCATATAAATACTCCCCCTTAATTCAACACTTTTTGTAACACATATTTTCATAGATAAAGAACATTTAAGAGCGATTTGTGAAAAATAAATACTCCCTCTTAATTCAATACTTCCTGTAACACAGAGGATATATAGTATATATGAAGAAGAAACATTCAATATATGAATAAGGAAGTTGTAAAACCTTCAAGAGAGATTTTCATTATTTTATTTATTTTCAATAACTTTTAGTTAAAAACTTTCATAAAAAGATTCTCCCCATTTTTTGAACACATCAAGAGGGGCAAAAGGATGTCATAAGTGTATCACATAGTCCCCCTAAATCAATTAAAAGAAATTAACATACATTAAGCAAAACATGAGATTAAATTTGGGGAATATAATACTTTTTAAAACGTAAGAAAAATCTACTTACATGATGCCGCTGATCGCGAGACTCTTTGATGTACAGTGAGAGCTCTTAATGGTATCATAGATTTGAGATTTTTCCAATACAGATGTGTGGCATAGAACAAAGAAAGAAGAAGATTGAATTTCAAGTAATCGAAATCATAGAATACTGTAAATAAATTTCTTTCACACAAAAAAGTTGAACAACCAGAAAAAGAACCGGTCGATCGAACAGTCGACCGAAAAACCAATCTAAGTTATAAAATGAAGATCCAACCCGAGAATGAGCCGGTCGACCGTAACCCTGTAAAAACAATTTTGATGGTATAATCGAAAACCAAAGGGTGAATCGGTCGACCGCATCGCAAATACTGAAACCCAGTTATTTATTTATTTATTTATTTATTTATTTATTTATTTATTTATTTATTTATTTTAATGACAGAATTGATCTTACACAAAGAAAATTAGCTTTTAGAGACAGACGTGTGACTGGTCGACCGCATGGTCGACCGAAATACTGATACAGAATAAAAAATGCATAACCAGATATATAAGTGTTTTTCTTTTTCTTTTTTGCAAGCATGATAGAAGTCATTCCTACATAGCAAGTTAAAAGTGATTACATATCATCAGGGAGCATACATGAAACTAGTGGGTCATATTACATATATCCATTACAATCTAGACATCAAGAGTCTATTCCTCATCATCATCACCAACATCTTCGTTGTCGTTGTCTTCATCATCTTCATCATCATTTTCCTTATCATTAGGAAGAGGAAGAAGTTCCTAATCATCTTTACCTTGCAAGTACTCAATAGTGTTTACATAGTAACCATATACTTGTATTTGATGAGCAGCAAATTGCTCATGAGTCACGAACGAAGATGAGAAAGAGGAGGTGGTGTTCTTGCGACGAGAGGAGGAAGGGGTTTGTGGGGGCTGTTCAGCTTGGCTCTCTTGTTGAGCTTGATCACGACGAGCCCGCTGAGTAAACGGAACATCGATGCCCATTTGTTGAGGAATGATGGGCATAGGATTTTTGCTCAGAAGAAAGTTCCCACCATCAATACGGGAGTCAATGGCAAGATTGTAGATGAGAGAACTATAGGGAAGGCCATGATTTCTAGAAGTCGCATAATTCATTGTGCGAATGATAAATGTGGCTAGATCAAATTTATATTCACCAAGAATAAGAAAGATGATGATTGATTGATCGACCTGAATTTTAGATTTGTCATTCTTTTTGAGCCAAATATTTGCATTGACAATTTTATTTAAAACACGAGCAGAATAAGTAAAGTTTGTGGAGTGGGACGAGGAAGATGAGAGAATTCAGGTTGAACATGGATTTGACGGTATCTTTGTTGTGGCCGGGTTTATAATTAAGGGTTTTAAAATCTAGATGATACGCATCAAATTACCCTTCGGAAAATTCATATCTCCTACGAAGATATTCGGGAGTAACTTGGACTCTTCTTCCAAGAATAATAGAAGAGCGAGTGAGATCATCGTCTTGAAATCCTTCAAGATTAGCATAGAATTGTTGGGTTAGGGATTCAGAGTGAGTGCTAAGTGTATTAAGGTAATTTTCCCACCCAAAATCTCTAA
Source organism: Hemerocallis citrina (assembly GCA_017893485.1). Taxonomy (NCBI): domain Eukaryota; kingdom Viridiplantae; phylum Streptophyta; class Magnoliopsida; order Asparagales; family Asphodelaceae; genus Hemerocallis; species Hemerocallis citrina. The sequence continues at coordinate 315,846 of JACEHZ010000415.1, forward strand.
GAATCCTAACCAAAACCGAAAATTGCCCACCTAAGGATGCTAAGTTTATCTCTCGATTGGCAACAACCGGAGCATTACAAAGTGCAGAAAAATAGAGATCAACGCAATTAGAATTTCGAAATATAATGCCATCTCTAGTGAGAGATTTTGAAGCAATAACTCTCTTACCCTTTGATTTGTAAGAGGAGGAAGCCATGAAAGAAGAAGAAAACACTCAAAAACTTTGAAGAAAAAAAACAAGAGATATGAAGTTTGTTTGATAGGTTTGTGTATGGAGGCTAGGGTTTATCGTGAGGCTTGAGAGAAAGGAGATAAAGAAGTACTTATACTGGATGGTAGGGACCCGGCTGTCATAGAAAGAAAAAGACCAAAGCAGCCGAGCGAGTCAGTCGACCGAACATGCAACTGACTTATGATTCTTGTAAAGTCGTTTTTCCTCAAATCAACATATTACTTTTTAGATCAGGTTATGACATATTTATATGTCGCAAAATTCACACAGTACATGTATTTCTTAGATAAATAACAAATGCTTTAGATATTTTATTTTGGAATTAAGTCATCTTAATATAGATTAATGCAGGTGTAGATTTTACCAGGTGTTATACTTATCTAAAGGGCTAAGGTCCTTCTCCTTTTTCTTTGATAGAGATGCAAATTTTGTTAGTATAACTTGTTGTGACTATCGAGCATCTTCTATCAAGATGCCTGCGATCTTCTAAGTTGAGGGCGTCGAACCACCTACATGGAATTTTGTAGGTGTCCAAGTAGGTTTTGAACATTCATTTACATTCTTTATTACCCAAACAAAAACAGTATTCCTTTTTAATGGACAATTATAAGAAATATGCCCTAGTCTACAGCAGTAGTAACATGTGATACGATTATGCCTTGGGTCATGCACACTTGCATAGTTTTGAGTTGGTTTGTGATTATATTGTTGACTGTGCAAGTATGTATGACATGATGGTTTAGATTTTTGATGGTGTATTGGCTCTTCGTAACCAAACCCTCTATTAGCATGATAAGATCTTGAATCTTTTTTAATAAGGTAACTGGGCCCTTCAGATTTTTCAACAATTTTCTCGTGCTCAATTACTCTTTTACAAAATCTTTTCCTAGCCATCTCATCGTCTTTTGTGTTTCAACGAAGAGTGTCTATTGTGGCATCAAGTATTCTATTTTGCTCAAGGGCTTCATTACAACCTTCCACTACCTCATCAAATTTTCTTTTACATTGTTTTAAATCATCAGTGAGTTTGGCAATATAAATAGATTTCTCATGAATTTCTCTTAAGTTTTCATCACATGTTACTAAGAATTCTTGAATTTGTTGTTTTAAAAGTTCATTTTTCTCTAGCAATACATCATGATCTTTTCTAAATGACTTGAATTTTTCCGTGATTAAAGAATTTTTATTTTTCAGTTTTTGATTTGTAGCAATGCAAGAGTCATGAGATTTATTTGAAATTTGTTTGTATTGTCTCAATTCACGACTCAATTTTTTAGCATAATCTTTTAGTCCATTACACATGTCTACTAACTCATCATAAGTGAGTTCTTCGATTACCTCTTCTTGAGATGGTGATTGCACCTCACCATTCCTAAGAACCATGAAGCCAACATTGTTGTGATATTGCTCATCCTCACTTGAATCTGAGCCTAGCCATGTTGCCTTCAGTGCTTTCTTTTTCAATCCCGGATTAGAGTGGTAGTAGTCCCTATTCCTGTCTTGTAAGACGGGACAGTTTGCCCGGATGTGTCCAAACTTCTTGCATTTGTAGCATACGTCATCTTTATCATTTTCTTTTTCTCCTTGGTACCTGCCATATTTTTAATGTTTAAGGTACTTACGAAATGGCTTAGTCAATAAGGTGATATCTTTGTCTGACTCCTCACGGTCTGATTCTGCTTTTGATTGTCAAGATTTTTCTACTTTCAGGGCGATGGTCCTCTCTTCGGTTTTTGGTTCAATCCCGATGTTCTGCCTGTATCTTTTGGCTTATGTCATCTCCATCTCGTATGTCTTCAGCTTTCCATGGAAGGTGAAGTAATCGAATCCCTTTTCCTCAAGGGTCTTCCTCATTGCAGCAGCTTTTACATCCCATTAAGGGTGAGACAGCTTATAAGTTTTCCGGCCTTTCGGTCATCATCCAACCCTTTACCTAAGCTCTCAAGCTCGTGTGCAATGATATCGAAATGGGCAAACATTTGATCTATGTTTTCTCCTGGCAACATACGAAAAACATCAAACTTATAAAAACATAAATTTACTTTAGCTTTTTACCTCAGAAGCGGTTCCCTCATGCCGTTTCAGCATATTGTTCCAAATTTCGTATGCTGTCTTACAATTTCGCCCTCATCGCATTAATTTTCAATCCTGCATACAAAGCCGTCATAGCTTTGGAATTTGTAGTTTTTAGTGCTAGCTTTGCTTTTGAGAATGCTGTCTTTCCATCACTGACCGGAATATTTGTTTTGTTTATGCACACATTCCAAACTTATTCTCCAAGCATCTGTAAGAAATGAGGCATCCGAACTTTCCAAACATCATAGCATTTTTCATCAAAATATGGTGAGCATGTAAAACTTGTCCCATTGGAGACGAATGGCTCCGATGAGTACAAGTTTTCGGGAGGAGGGATTTTGGCCATTGGACCTTTTGCTTAAGCTTTTAAGCTTTTGATAAGCACATCGCTCTGATACCACTTTAATCACCCTAGGGGGTGAATAAGGTGATTGTGCGGAATTAAAAAATAAAAAAAATAAGTTGCAAAGTAAATGAGAAGAGATAAGAAAAGCAAACACAACAAGCACAAGTGATGCAGCGATATAACATGGTTCAACCCCCAAGTCTACGTCCAGAATACCTAATTGGAATAATTCTCCGCCACAAGTGTTCCACTATACTCAAACCCTTGTACAGTGATTCTCGGATTCAGGCCGAGAGACCTATTACACCCACTGGACTTCTAACACATGCCCCGTCAATCTCACCAAAGTGGAAGAAAAGAAAAACTCAAGATCCTTAATGATCCTGACTGAAGAAAACAAATAGTTATCACACACACTCCGATTGATTGTTGAATTGATTTGTTCAGAAGGTTTTTCTCAGAGTAATGGCTGAAGAATACACAGTGAGTTCGTCCAAATATATAGACGGGAAAGTGTATCTATCAAAAATGGAAACGATACTTTCCAAAAAAGTGAACAACGCGAGTTACGGTCCACCGTAATTAGGGGACAGTCGACCGTTCATCTTTTAAACGAAAAGTCGAAAAATGAATGGTCGACTGCTTCATTATATTGCTATAACATGCAGTCGACCGACACTATAGTACGGTCGACCGCAATCGCACTGTTCATGACGAAACCACTTAATATTCTTACCATAAACCAATCAATCAATAATCAATCAAATACATATAAAATCTCACAATTATGGAATAAAAATAACTGGTTTTGCTAGCTTTCTTAGGCACTAATCAGCATCTGCTTTTTTTGAATATCTTCTTCGTTTGCTTGATTTTACAATCATTTTTTATTGCTTTCTTTCTTTGCTTATTCTTGAATCTTTTTTGAATCTCTTATTGATATTATTTGATCTTGAAAATCTGAAGAACTTCAATTTAAACTTATTAGTATTTATCGGCATGTTTTTTGCACACCAAACTATGAATCAACAATAATGACTACGTCAAGACAATACATAACATTCATTTTGCAATTTGCAAAGATATATCATTTTTCCTTTTTTGAATTTTGGATAACCGAGGGAAGCAAAAATAAAGTAAACTACAACATGCTACTTGTTTTAAGGAAAACTGTTGGTAGGAGATGTTCGATATGTCCACTTCTAATTAACTCCATCAACTTAGCATTAATATTAGTTATCACAAAAACCTCGCATCGTGCAACTCTATCACTCCTCCTCGCCACCACTATTCAAGATATATGACTCTATCACTCGTCCTCGCCACCACTATTCAAGATATATGACGGATGCAACGAATTCCTGCTCAAACATGTCACACTGAATCACGCCTCTAAATTCTTACTCCGTGATTCATTTACATCAATCGAGCTAGTTAAGTCTTAAGTCCCATTAATTATAATATAGAGGAAAACCTTTATAGCGGGGAGCAAAAAATTGGGTGTTGGAGTTATGCTTGCACGTTCGACTTGTTACTAAAATAAATAAATAAAAATTATGACTTAATTATTGTAAAAGGGGATACGTCTATTCAATTAGGATTTTAAAATATTTTGTCTGATTTTATTTATAATCCATGGACTCTTGTGAATTGTTTAAACTCATAGAATGTTGTAGATTAGTTTGATTCCACATTGACTCCCATAGATTCTTTTTATTGTTTTATCAGTATTTGTTCGGAATTGTATGAATTGTCCAATAACCATAATATAATAAAAAGTTTAATAAAATTTTACCAAATCCAAATTATTTTTGATCTTTGTTAAAATACAAAATGCAAAGACAATTAAATTAGTACATTATTGAATATGAAAAAATAATTAGAGAAATACATCGTAAAAAATTAACTATCTTGATTCTCGTCATCTCTTTAATTCTCATTGTTATCCTCTTGATTTCCATCATCACCACCACCACCACCACCACGCGGTCTATCATGCCACATAGCTTCAATAATGCTATGTCTCCAATGCATTAGCTTATGTTCTTTGTTGTTGTAAGTTTTGAATAAGATGCCCACTGGCCTTTAACCATCTCAAACGACTTTGGTAACGTGTGTAGGTTTTATGACCTCCAAGTTTTGCATTAAGAGACGGAAGTATATATTTTTACACTGTTTGTTTAATGAAGATGCCACTAATGTCACGCCATCCCCAACAAGCACCATCAACCATGAGCTCTAACAAGAAGTTCTTCCGTGGTCCATTGCTAATAATTTCTCCATTTTTGGCCATCTTCTTGTGGATAATGATAATATTACTACATTTTCTTGTGGATAATGATAAAATTACTATATTATACATAGTAAAATACTTATTAGTATATATTTATAGTCTTTTGCTTCAATTACATATTTACCTATTTATGACCAAATTAAAGAGGAAATTATCCAAAAGCAAATAAAGCAAATAAAGTACTTTCCTATTTATATAACAATAACAATGACAAAAGCAAATTATTTTTTATAATTGATTTTTTAGTGTGATCAATCCATTTGTAGTAAATCTACTGGATGACATAACTATAAGGCTTGTTTGTTTTTTTATCTAAACAAAATAAAAGTAGAAGCATATTTTTTCCATTCATACTCTACTATTCCAACACAGAAATATCTATTTTTTTTTGTTTGCAGAGGAAAAAAGAATGACATTTTGTACTTACCGATAAAATTAAATCACTTAATTATATGTGCAGAGGAAAAAAGAATGGCATTTTGCTTATATTCATATTTGTGTGTGAGCATGTGCATATAATTATATGATTTTATCTATTGCACATTCTTTATATATACTTTATATAGATATAATATGTGACTTTAACATTATTATTCATTATAAAAAAGGAGCTTTACAACTATAAAGTATACATGAAGAGATTGAGACATTCTTATGTTGCGCGAATTCTGATAGATATTGTGATGCTATCCATTATTATATACAAAAGTTGTATTCAGAACTACGGTAATGGCAATTTGTCGAATATCTACCAAGCATAAATTCAATTTGCAAATCAACCATAACAAGACCCAAGACAACTTTCACTCTCAAAAGAATAATAAGACGGAATCACACCAAATCGGTCTAAAAAAGTACCCAATTAATTTCTTTGTAGCAAAATCCAAAACCCTAGCATAATCTAAAACCCTACCTTGGGAGAGAAGAGAGAGAAGAGAAAGGAAGAAGAAAAGATACGGGTTGATGAGGATGAAGACGAGGGTTGGAGGTGCAGAAGAGAAAGGAAGAAGAAAAGATATGGTTTGGAGGCATGGAAGAGGGAAAAAAATCCTGAAAATCTCTTGGTTAGAGGCATGCTTTTTTATGGGCTTTGGTATTTACACGCGACACCTTTTTTTTTTGATGCAAACGGATAGAGTCGAATGACTCCAGCCAGATCAAAAATAGTATAGATAATCAATAACTGTACACAGACAACTAGAAAGGTTTTACCAGAGGTAAAACAATAAGCTAAGAGAACTGTACAAGCAGCAAAAAGAACCATACAAGCAGCTAAAATTACAATAGCCCTACAGATGATCAACAACAATGAGCACAGGCAGCAAGAGAAGAGCAGACGGCTTGGTGACTGGTGCGGACTGGACGAAATGACGCCCAAACTCAGAGCCGAGACTTGGTCGCAGGATCGGCGGGTAAGTAACGATCGACAAGGGTGGGCAAAGACATGGAGCATTAAAGTCCGCCAAGGGAGGGATTGGATCCGCTTTGGCGTAAGCTGTCGCACCACTAAAAAACCAAACGGTGGCTCGATCAACACAAAGCAACCATGACGAGAGATCGCAGTCAACAAATCAAACAGTCCAAACCAGGATATAATCCTCCAAAATCAACCATCTAATTAAATCCTTAAAAAATCATTCATTTATTATTGATTATCATCACATTTAGCCGGGTACTTTAAAATTATAATTGAATACATCAAGATTTTGAAAGACTTTTTAAAATTCGGTTTCAATACATTAAGATTTTACTGATTGAATATTCTTGGAGTCTTAAAATACAATAGAATAATTTAAAATACTAATTGAATACATCCCCTAAATCTAAGCCCAATACCATTCGCGCCCATTAACAAAATAAACTAAGGGCCCGGCCCAAATCATATCTAACCAGATCTGGGCCCGGATCGGCCCGGCTCACCGATTTCAACCGCTTCGTTATTAAGCGATTTAAGTCTCCCTCTCTCTTCCTCTTCGTCTGGAACGCTTGACTTGGAATTTCCGAGTCATGAAATTAACAGATCTCTGAAACCCCCTTCAAATCTCTCAGTTCGGAGCTCGCCCAAACCCTAATCAGGTAACCATCACTAACCCCCCTCAATTACCAGATCCCATTCGAATCCAGGGTTTCATCAAATTAAAAAATATTTTTAATTTGATGAAGTTCTAGCTGCCTGGAATTTGTTTTTAGTGTTTGGTTCGATATAGTTGACATGTTAGGTGAAGGTGGAGCCCATTTAAAACAGTTTTGCATTTATATATCATGGGTACCACCTCACCTTTTTGAGTCTAGTCTTGTGCAAGTGGTGCGAAGTAAAAGAAGTAGCACAATTGGAACTATTCGATGAAGAAATGAGGTGAACTGGCAATAAGTGATGGGTGTAGTGAGAAGAGATGGTGTTTGCACCTTCTTTATATTTTTCCCAACTTTGTAGTTGGTTGCTTTTGCAGCTCTTATTTTTATAGCCGGAGCTGAGCCAATTAGAGAAAAGAAACTTAAATGCTGCGTTTGAACTTGCGTGTAACTCCAACTACCATTATATAATTACTGTCTATTTAGTTGCAAGAAGCCAACTACATAGCTCCAACTTTATGTAGTTGATTATAACATGGGCTAAGTTCTTCGGTGTGATATAGTCGCAAGTGCACCAGAATATTTATATTTTGTAGTGGCAAGGCATGAGAGAGTGATGGTTCAAAGTCATTCCTTACCAAATGTTTGTGAGGAATTTAGATCACATAGTCTTTCGTTTGGGTATACTCTAGTGTCTAATCTATATTTGCAACAGGAGGAACTAACTAAGTAGCTGAAAGTTACATTTTGTTTTTTTTTTTATTGTGTGTGTGAACATCTTATTTACTCATTGTTTGAAGCTATATTAGTCGATTTTGTTCTTGACTCAATTGTTCTTTCTATTTGGTTTCAGATTAGGAGTTGTAAAAGATTTGGGGCTTAGATATAAGAACCCTGAGGACAAGGAGCTTCTGAACTATGGGGAGATTTTCTTCTCCAATGCCGTTGGCTCTCTTCTTCTTTTTTCTGCTAGCATTCCCCTGCAATGGTTTTTATCTCCCTGGTAGTTACATGCATACCTACTCTCAAGGAGAAGCCATACAAGTTAAAGTGAATTCTCTAACCTCGATCGAAACCATGCTTCCATTCAGTTATTACAGCCTTCCCTACTGCCAACCAAAAGGTGGAATCAAGAAAAGTGCTCAAAATTTGGGAGAACTTTTGATGGGAGATCAGATTGATAATTCCCCCTACAAGTTCAAAGTCAATGTCAACGAATCACTTTACCTCTGCACCACAAACCCTTTGAACGAGCATGAAGTCAAGCTATTGAAGCAAAGAACCCGTGATCTCTATCAGGTTAACATGATTCTTGACAACCTTCCCGCCATGAGATTCACTCAGCAGAATGGAGTCACCATTCAGTGGACTGGATTCCCTGTTGGATATACTCCAACAGCTAGTGCTGAGGACTATATCATCAATCATTTGAAATTCAAGGTTTTGGTTCATGAGTATGAGGGAAGTGGTGTGGAGATTCTTGGCACTGGGGAAGAAGGGTTGGCTGTAGTCTCAGAGACCGATAAGAAGAAGATGTCAGGTTATGAGATAGTTGGGTTCGAAGTTGTTCCCTGTAGTGTCAACAGAGACCCAGAAGCCATGTCCAAACTAAACATGTACGATAGAGTTGATTCTGTGAGCTGCCCGTTAGAGCTTGACAGGTGCCAGCAAATTCGAGAGCAAGAAAGAATTACATTCACTTACGAAGTGGAATTTGTGAAGAGTGACATTAAGTGGCCTTCCCGATGGGATGCTTACTTGAAGATGGAGGGTGCAAGGGTACATTGGTTCTCAATCATGAACTCCTTGATGGTTATCTTCTTTTTGGCAGTGATAGTCTTTGTTATTTTCCTACGTATCCGAAGAGACCTAACAAGGTACGAGGAGTTGGATAAAGAAGCACAGGCTCAGATGAACGAAGAGTTATCTGGCTGGAAACTTGTAGTGGGTGATGTTTTCAGAGAGCCCACTAACTCAAAACTACTTTGTGTTATGATTGGTGATGGAGTTCAGATCACTGGGATGGCTGTTGTAACTATCGTCTTTGCAGCTCTAGGGTTCATGTCACCAGCTTCTCGAGGTATGCTTTTGACAGGGATGATCATTCTCTATCTGTTCTTCGGGATTGTTGCTGGGTATTTCGGAGTTCGATTATGGAGGACAATCAAACAAAGCTCCGAGGGTTGGAGGGGCGTCGCTTGGTTGATTGCTTGCTTCTTCCCGGGGATTGTATTCATCATTTTGACTGTATTGAACTTCATACTTTGGGGGAGCAATAGTACAGGGGCCATCCCTATATCACTCTTCTTCATTCTCTTAGCACTATGGTTCTGTATATCAGTACCGCTGACACTTTTGGGTGGATTCATGGGAACCCGAGCAGAGCCTATCCAGTTCCCAGTCCAAACCAATCGAATCCCTAGAGAGATCCCAGCTCGGAAATATCCTTCATGGCTTCTCGTTCTTGGTGCAGGAACTCTCCCCTTTGGAACCCTCTTCATTGAGCTCTTCTTCATATTGTCCAGTACTTGGCTTGGGCGATTCTACTATGTGTTTGGGTTCCTCTTTGTGGTCCTCCTCCAACTGATCGTTGTTTGTGCTGAAGTTTCAGTAGTTCTGACGTACATGCATCTCTGTGTTGAGGATTGGAGGTGGTGGTGGAAGGCTTTCTTTGCTTCAGGTTCGGTGGCTCTCTACGTGTTCCTGTACTCAATCATCTATTTGGTATTTGATCTTAGGAGCCTGAGTGGTTCTGTATCTGCTATCCTTTACCTTGGATATTTTCTTATCATGGTAATAGCGATCATGTTCTCTACTGGCACGATAGGGTTCTTGATGTCATTCTACTTTGTGCACTGCCTCTTCTCCTCGGTGAAGATTGATTAGGAGACTGCATTTCATTTCCTTCAGTGGTTTCAGAGATATCCTTAGCTCACGTATATTTCATTCAAAATTTCCAAGTGGCAGATAAATACTCTATGTCATGCAAATAGATTTAGCTTTGTTCTCTCTCATGTTCTGTAGGGACATGCTTCCATATATGTCTTTTAAACTCTTGCATAGATCCTTTTTATTTTCATCTTTTGCAGTTACTCGTGTTTGAGACCTTTATCTGGCTGGCTCTTATGTGTTTTTACTTAACAGCTATTTTTTTCTTTGTTTGTAACGGTTGTTATGTCGATTTGATTCCCCTATAAAAGCATTGATATTGTCTACTTATTGTTCTGGTTTTATTTTGGATACTGAATGAAATTTTGAAACAAAATGTAGGAGGAACAACATGATTTCTTTGTTATATATTTCACCCGAATGAATCTGAAGTAGAAAATGGCATGTATTTCATGCCTGTGTGGTATTGGAACTTCAGCAAACCTCCTAACCTGGGGGAGTGTCAATGGGATGTTATGAACTCATTGTATGATTGGGGATGGAAGTTGTAACGGTCTTTGATGAGATTGAGACCCCCCATATAACCGTACAAATTCTGTAAACCTCTGCAAGGTGTGGTACAAGCTTCCAATTATGTACCGTGGTCCTTTCTGTGTCGATGATGAGAGGCTATCATTGGAGACTGTTCTCCAATGACTCTTTTGAGCATGAATAGAGTATATGTGGATATAGTAGGCAACTAAAGCAGGAGAAATATAGAGAGCATGCTTTAACATGCGCACTTGGTCTGGCCTGATCGACGTACAGGGTAATTGTGTTGTGGACCGCTGAGAAGATATCTGGTGTTCTTAGACTTTCTAATTCTGTTGGATCAGATGTTCAGCTCGTTTCTGGAATTTTTGAGTTTTTAACTTTTCGCAATGCATGGAGGAGATTATTCTTCTCTACTGTAAGCAGCTCGAGCTGCTAAAATTTTTAGGAATCCAGAATCAAATTGGAGGGCATCAGCAATCCAATTTTAACTAAAATAATACCCGCCATAAAACTAACACAACGATCAATCAGAATTTGAATAAGAAAGATAAATGAGATTCTACTAAACTCCTAGGGAACATCTCTACCTCTACATGGACGTTTAATGGAAACCCATCCTGCTTCATTGAAAAGTTATAACTACAATTGCAAATTGACAGGTACGTTTAACTTAAAAAGAAATTTGACAAGTAAATCATCTTTACCACTTGACAGGTAAACCATTTCTGTTTGCAAGCTAATGAACGAGAGAAGTGTAACATTTCATAAACTGAACCCTGGGCAAAGCTAAACATCTGATCATCTTTCAAACTGTGACAAAGTTAGGTACACGTTTCAACCAGCGGTCATAACTTTGCAAACAAGAGAATTGGCAAGATGACCAGCGACAGCTGGTAGCTTACAATATTAACACTGAACATCCTTTTTTGTGACATGCCTGCCCCCTTCCATTTCTCCTCAGATATGATTGCTCTGCATGTTCAATAAGTACAGAGAGTGACAGGAAAAATGATTTGTTTGGAAAAATGTTCAAGTTGTCAGCAACATGAGATTGGTGACAATCTAACCTCCAAAAACACCACTGGTAAATTTGATTATGTGATCTCATGGTTATGCTTCGGGCTTTATAACCCCATGGAGCTTCCACCCTCCAAGTCCAGCTGAGGTGAAGGCCTGCATAAAATATTAATCGACATGATTAAAATATAGATTAATAGGCTATTTCAGTTTATCGAAGAAAGTACACTGCAATTTATTATACCCGAGGTATAAATTAGAGATTTATGGTTTTACACGATCAGTATTCAGATAATCATAATACAACAAAATCAGAGATAAATTTAAGACATCTACTCATGGACTTCACAGTAATTGTTTCATGAACCCATTTAGTTTTGCACAAACGACCTAGAACAAGTACCTACTTTTCATATTGTTTCATTCTGAAATCATGCGGCAAAAAACAAAAGCCAACAGACCTAAATTCTCCAAGCTAACTACTTGAAAAGCACGTCAGAAATTTTATAAATAATACAGAAGATCTGTCACCAAGTGAGTAAATTACATTTGTAGCATAAAACTACAAAACTTTTCTTTTTGAAGAAAATAAAACTACAAAACTTTTCTTCACAGTAGTTATTTCATAAACCCATATAGTTTTGCACAAACAACCTAGAACAAGAAGTACCTACTTTCATATTGTTTCATTCTGAAATCATGCAGATCCAAAAACAAAAGACAACAGACGTGAATTCTCCAAGCTAACTACTTAAAAAAGCACGTCAGAAAATTTATAAATAATTCAAGTGAGTAAATTATATTTCTAGTATAAAACTACAAAACTTTTCTTTTTGAAGAAAATAAAACTGCAAAAGTTGAGCACATTTGTGTGCTTTTGTGCTTTCTAAGCTTACATTTGGTATAGTGAACATCATAGAATGTTGCAGTTGCACACTTAATAATGCTGACCAGTTTCTTTATTGTGCTTGAAATTGGTAGTAAAAGCGCAAGCACTGCATGCACAAATAATCTAGGCTAAACTTCACTTAACCCACCTAAGTTTTGCGTGATTATCAACAATCACACTTTTTCTTTTTTGGTCATTAATAAACCCACCTCCTTTTTGGTTTGGAAAAAAAACCCACCTACAGAGTTACTTTCCCTTTAGATTTGTATGAAATGTCCACAATACCCTTGTTATAATTCTAGGTTAATACAACTCTTTGTGGTAGGGCTCACCAACCTACATTAATAAGTTGCAATAAATTAAAACATAAAAATCTTATTTATTTACAGTTCACTAATCATACCCTTTCATCTTCTTTCAATTAGCTTAGCACTAAACTCATGTTCAAAAACTCGTTAGGAGAGGGCAGGGGTAGTTTAGGGCTAGAAAATTTAAATTACAAGTACGTGTCATCACGTAATACCAAAAAAGGCGATAGGTGGTAGATGTGATTAACGGTGATTAAGGGAGGTGGGTTTATTGATGACCAAAAAAGAAATTGTGGGTTTGTTGTTAATCACCCAAAACTGGGGAGGGTACCATGGGTTCAGTGAAAGGTTGAGAATAAAATGCTATCATTCATATTAAAAAAAAATAGAAATTATTAGAGATAGTTATAAAAGTTTCTTGTATATTTTTGAGAAAGTAAAAATGGGATTTGAGATAGTAAATGAGTTTTTGACTCCAAAATTATTATTTGAGTATATGATTCTTATTTTTGAAAAGAGGAAAAAAATGTGTGACAAGTTATGAAATTCTCTTGTTGTAAACCAACACATATGTTGAGTAAGAAATGTTTGATGTGAATTGAGATATGAATTGCTTAAATTGCTAATGAAATTTATTAGTGATGAATTTATGTTCATGAAAGGAATTATTGTTTTATTTTGATTTGTAAATGAATATTTGAATCATGAATTATGCTAAGATAAGACATTGATCAAATTATGAATAAGTTGAAGATAAGAATACATTGAGTTAAGACATAATTATTGGAGGGTATGAGTACCCATTAATTCGAGTACATGAAAAGTTGTGATCTAGAGGTGTAGTGAGGCCCCGGGTACCGGCAAGTTAAATTAAATGATTGATATATTTTGAGATATGGCTTAGGAGCTATCTCGGTTTTGTGATTAAGTCCGGTAGGGGGTTAAAGCTAACTCTAGGGGTTGTAATTGATTCATGTCTTGAACTTAAGAACTAGGCACTTAAGAGAAGATGTAGTAAAACTTGGGCAAACGTAAGTGGGGCACTCTATATAGTCAGGCGGTGTACTCCGGGACTATAGATCCAGTCGGGCGGTGTACTTCGGGACTGAGGTTGCTTCGATGGAGACGAATTATTATTTTAAATCCGGGACTATGTGTAGTCGGACGGATAGTTTGTCGTACTCCAGTGTATATATGTATACCAAGGCTAGAGGGGCACTTGCGGGAGATTCGCACGATGAGGAGTATGTATAATAGTCGGGCGGTGTACTCCGGGACTGGGATCCGTACTCGTGGAATGTCTAAACCTTGTTTTTATTACTGGGTAGTTTTCATGGCGAGGGTTCTAACCCTTTAATGTGGAGTACGTAGGTGCTTGCCCTCAGACCTATGTAGTATGGGATGCATAGAATCCGAACAAGTATGCATTAGTATCATCTTAGTATAAAAGATCTGCATTAGGCATTAAGACATCGCATACACTTACATGTTTAGTGTAGTCACATTTTAACACTTTATTTTTTATTCAAGTTTGTGGTTTGATAAAGTATTTGAGATCGTTATTTAAACGGCATAGAGAGGATGTCCGAGTATAACATTTTCGTCAGTTGTAAGTAACTGACGTGCCACAGCTTATTATGCAGGTAATAGACATTTTCATGAAGAAGTAAAGATGTTATGATACTGTTGATTAATTACATTGATAAAGTTGTACAAGTTGTATAATATTTCCATTGTTGTATTTCTTTTTATCTTCCGCTGTGTAAACAATGTAAAGATTTCTGATGTATGATGAAAAGTTTAAATTTTCTTGTAAAATTGGACGAAGTGAAGTGTAAAGATCCTGTGGAATCTCGAATTCAGTCTTATTTGGAATTCGGGGCGTTACAGCACTGGGAAGAAGAGGGACGGGGGGTAGCACGGCGGCGGAGGAGCACCGGGGCGGTGGCGGCCTAAGCCGCCGCCCCCACACTCACAGATCTAGGGTTTCATCGAGGCGGCGCACCGGAGCGTCATCGTGCGAATAGGGGGCACGAACAGGGGAGCGTCGATGGCATCGGAGCATCGTCTCCGCGAACTCCCTACCAACTGGACGCGACCTGAGCGCTTCGTGGAGCGAACTCCGTTTTCGTCGCCGCGAAGGATGGAGGAAGGCTAGGGGGGGCGAAGAGGGCTAGCCGCCGCCGCCCCTAGGATTGTAGATCTAGGGTTTTTTTTTTTGGTTCTTTTTTTCCAGATCTAGTTTCTCTCTCTAGGATTATCTAGATAGAGAAACACAGACACACACACACACACACACACACACACACACACACACACATATATATAAACTCCATCAACTTAGCATTAATATTAGTTATCACGAAAACCTCGCATCGTGCAATTCTATCACTCCTCCTCGCCGCCACCACTCATGTTGCATATTCAAGATATATGACGAATGCAACGAATTCCTGCTCAAACATGTCACACTGAATCACGCCTCTAAATTCTTACTTCGTGATTCATTTACATCAATCGAGCTAGTAAGTCTAAAGTGCCATTAATTTATAGAGGAAATCCTTTATAGTGATTAGTGGTGAGCAAAAATTTGGGTGTTGGAGTTCTGTTTGCACGTTCGACTTGTTACTAAAATAAATAAATAAAAAATATGACTTAATTATTGTAAAAGGGGGTACGTGTATTCAATTAGGATTTTAAAATATTTTGTCTGATTTTTTTATAATCCATGGACTGTTGTGAATTGTTTA
Source organism: Hemerocallis citrina (assembly GCA_017893485.1). Lineage (NCBI taxonomy): Eukaryota > Viridiplantae > Streptophyta > Magnoliopsida > Asparagales > Asphodelaceae > Hemerocallis > Hemerocallis citrina. The sequence goes on from JACEHZ010000415.1 coordinate 331,253, forward strand.
TGTTGCCGCTAAATTCGGTGTGGGGGCAAACAGATGAATTTGTGAGTTCGTAGAAAACCTGAATAGCAAACACCTAACCTGTTCCGCCGGAGCTTGACCGTTGACTCCCGCCGTTCACCTGCAAGGAAGTGCGAGACACCGGGGTTGATCCCGGCGACGCACCCTCCGACGCTCAAGTCAGTAACCAGAAATGATTATGAAAGAGCGTTTAACTAGAAAAAGATTGATTACCTCCTAATGGAGATGGGTGAGGGGTATTTATAGGCGTCTTAGGGACTGGTTTTAGGAATGTAATCCCCGTGATTAGATAAGGAATATTCCTCGTAATCAGATAAGGCATGTAATCTGATAAGGTATATCCCCTATAATCAGTTAAGGAATTTAATCCCTAATCCCCAGTGAAAAGATAGCTGTGAATCATGGCCGTTGATTTAGATCTAATCAGGGACCTTGATTGTATCTTGTCGGATCGGGTTGGTAGCGGGTTGAAACTCGTACCCAGCTGATGTGGATCCGTTTGCGGATTATTGGATCTGTGAGAAGGAGACCCAGTACCCGCTTCGGACCCATTTGCATGTGAAATTACCGTTTTGCCCCTGAGCTTTAAGATTCGAGTCCGATGTGAACGGTCCCGATTTAATCCTATTTTTTAGCCATATCACGAGCCCCCCACTCCTAAAGACTGAGTGTAATCAGCCTTTGAGGAGTAGTTTAACTGTTCTAATGGCGTACGGGATTTTATCGGTGTTCTTAAGGGAGTTTGGAATCTTGCTCGGGGTGTAACAGTGTTATTATGGGCCTGTAAAATGCCCAAAAATATTCTCAGAATTTTCTGGATTTTTGGTGATTTTTCCAGATTTTTCTGAATTTTTCCTCATTTTTTTGAATTTTTTATTCATTTTCCGAATTAAATAATTAATTATCTAAAATATTAATTAATTATTCTAATTTAATAATTATTTTTTCAGAATTTAAAAATAATTTTTTCTGAATTAATAATTATTTTTAGAATTTTTAATTAATTTTTTCAATTTTTAAATATTTTTTTCGGATTTTTTAAATAAAAAAAACAATTAAATAAATAAATAAATAATTTAAATATTACCTGGACACGTGGCAGATTTCTGGCCGTCCATCATGACCAGATGAGCACGCATCGTAAGGCAGATCGCGATCTGGACACGTGGCGCGTTTCGGGCCGTTCATCATGATCAGATCAGCGCGCATCGTGAGGCAGATCACGATCGGGACACGTGGCGCGTTCCTGAGCGTCGATCGTGTCGCGACACGAATTTTGGAACGATCGGACGGATCGTGTGGCCCGGCCTCTTTTTTTCTCCAAATACGAGTTCGGCACTTCGGCGCTTCGGCGAAGTCACCCCGGATCGTTGAGATGTCGCCACGTGGACCGCCACGTGGCATTTTTTTTTTTTTTTTTTTTTTTTTTTTTTTCCCCCCGCTGCTTCTCTTCTTTCTTCTCTTTCGCGTGCTCTCGCCCCTTCTTCTCCTTCGATGTCTGTGAAGAGTAAGCTCGCGGAGCTCGTGGAGGGAAGCTCGACGTCGGCGCTCATTGAAGGGCTCGACGTCGGTGCGCTTTGCAGTCGAGGAGGAGCTCGAGCTTCGGCGAGGAGAAGAGCTCAATGAGCGGAGCTCGACGTTGGGTTCGACGAGAGGAGGTTGATGGCGACCGCGAGTGGGCTCGACGAAGGGGACTTCGGCTGTCGTGGGGAGCTCCGATGGTGAGCTCGGCATGGTAGAGGAGCTCGGCGAAGTGGGGAGGCGCTTCGACGGAGGTGAGTTCGGCGGCGAACTTTTGATGAAGAGGAGCTCGTTTGCCGCGGAGTTGTGGGCTCGGTGATGGAGCTCGGAGCGGCGGAGAGCTCGGAGGTGAGAGCTCGTGGGGCTCGTCGTATACACGGAGCTCGGGAGAACTTGGACGAGGGGTCCGGAGCTTGGACGAAGGGCTCGGCGAACGGGCGTGGAAGGTGGCGAACGGAGAGCCTGGTGATGGGTTGAGCCCGTGACAAAGTGGAGTTCGGAGCTTCGGAGGTTGGCTCGAGCTCGATAGAGGAGGTCTGCCGTGTCGTGGAGCTCGGAGTTGTTCGGAGCTCGGGTTCGGCCAGTGAGCTCGGTGCTTAGGTCGCCGAGCTGATGACGGAGACGGTTCGACGATGAGCTTGGTCGGCGCCGTGGTCGAGAGCTGCGCATGGGTCGGTGGTGGTCGAGCTTTACACTGTGGACTCAATGGTGGAGTTTGATGAAGAAGGGAGCGAGCGGAGGTGAGCTCGACGACGGATGGCGCCTGGCGCCGAAGCTTGTGCTTCGGCGGAGGGGAGCTTGTCGACGTGTTGGGTCTTGGAGCTCGACGAAGGGGGGAGCCTGGCGACGAAGCTTTCGAAGGAGATGATGGGTTTTCTTTCTTTTTTGTTCTGATCGGTTTTGGCGGGAGAGTGGAGAAGGAGCTGGATTGGGGTTCGGGTCGGATCCCCTTGATGGGTCCGAACCCGGCCCGTGAGCTTTTTTTTTCTTTTTTTTTTTTTTTTTTTTTTCTCTCTCTCTCTCTCCTTCCTTATTCGGAAAATCCGAGCTCGTCGGATCTGCTTCCTGTTCGGCCAATCCGAGCACGGATTATGAGGAGATTTTTTGCCACTTAGCGGTTCGGTAGTTCGGTAGCTCGGATTTGAGATCCGAGCTACGTGGCTCAATCTGGTCCGTTGATCACGATCGTGGCGCGAATCACGAGACAAGATGCACGAGTTTCGAGAAAACGTTATCTTGTCGTTTTGTGGTGACGTGGCGAGATCTGAGCCGTTCATCACGCTTGAGTGCGAATTTGGAGATGATCTAACGGTGAGATCGCCTCGGGACGATTTTTCTCCAAAAACGAGGGTCGGTACCCCGACACCTCGGATCGGCACCTCGGATCCTTTCTGGGAACATCTGGTTTGCTCTGCAAATGAATCTGGTTCGGCAGATCCGAGCACGGATTTTGAGGAGAATTTTTTCCCACTTTGCTGTTCGGTAGTTCGGTAGCTCGGATTTGAGATCCGAGCTACGTGGCTCAATCTGGACCGTTGATCACGATCGTGGCGCGAATCACGAGACAAGATGCACGAGTTTCGAGAAAACGTTATCTTGTCGTTTTGTGGTGACATGGCGCGATCTGATCCGTCCATCACGCTTGAGTGCGAATTTGGAGATGATCTAACGGTGAGATTGCCTCGGGACGATTTTTCTCCAAAAACGAGGGTCGGTACCCCGACACCTCGGATCGGCACCTCGGATCCTTTCTGGGAACATCTGGTTTGCTCTGCAACTGAATCTGGTTCGGCAGATCCGAGCACGGATTTTGAGGAGAATTTTTTCCCACTTTGCTGTTCGGTAGGTCGGTAGCTCTTCTGGGAAGAAAGAGGAAGGGGAGGAGAGGCATTTGGGTTCTCTCCTCTGCCTCGTTCTTCCGCACAGTGGAGAAGAGGAGAAGAGGAAGGGGAGGAGAGGCAATTGGGTTCTCTCCTCTGCCTTGTTCTTCCGCACAGTGGAGAAGAGGAGAAGAGGAAGGGGAGGAGAGGCAATTGGGTTCTCTCCTCTGCCTCGTTCTCTCGCACAGTAGAGAAGCGGCGCTGGGAAGACCCTCGTAAGAGCCATGGGGAGAACCATTCTTTGAAGTGAGTGCAAGGAGCAACTCTAGGGGAAAGTAGTGCTCCGAACTTGTGGAGAAGAGCTCCGCTTTGGAAGTGAGCGGAGTGAAGAGCTTGACTTGTAGAAGAGCAATCTGGACGGTTGATCACGATCGTGGCGCGAATCACGAGACAAGAGGCACGAGTTTCAAGAAAACGTTATCTTGTCGTTTTGCGGTGACGTGGTGCGATCTGATCCGTCCATCACGCTTGAGTGTGAATTTTGAGATGATCCAACGGCTAGCTGGGGTCGGCCGAATTTTTCTCCATAAACGAGGGTCGGTACGGCAGCACTTCGGATCGGCAGCACTTCTGAGGAGAAAGGGGAAGGGGAGGAGAGGCAGTTGGGTTCTCTCCTCTGCCTTGTTCTTCCGCACGGTGGAGAAGAGGAGAAGAGGAAGGGGAGAAGAGGCAATCGGGTTCTCTCCTCTGCCTCGTTCTTCCGCACAGTGGAGAAGAGGAGATGTGTTGGGGAAGAAGGAGAAGAGTGAAGGGGCTAAGATGGGTATGGGTCGGACCGTGGGTATCGGATCCGACCCCGACCGTTAGCCTCTTTTTCTTTCTTCCTCTTCATCTGCTTGCTTTGTTCGGCGAATCCGAGCACGGGTTTTGAGGCACATTTTCGCCGCTCCGCAGGTTGGTAGATTGGCAGATCCCGGCTACGCAGCTCGATCTGGACGGTTGATCACGATCGTAGCGCGAATCACGAGACAAGAGGCACGAGTTTCGAGAAAACGTAATCTTGTCGTTTTGTGGTGACATGGCGCGATCTGATCCGTCCATCACGCCTGAGTGCGAATTTGGAGATGATCTAACGGTGAGACCGCCTCGGGACGATTTTTTGCCATATACGAGGGTCGGTACCCGGGCACCTCGGCTCGGAGGGTCAGTACCATTGGCCGAGGTGCTGAGTTGTCTGTTTTGAAGGAAGTGTTCCTTGAAGACTCGGTTGAGCTGTTCGGGAGCTCGGCTGTTCGGATGGCTCGAGCGTGAGGAGAAGCTTATTGAGTTGATGAAGGGGATAGGTCGGTGAAGCTCTGCTCCTCGGCTCGGGAGGATGGGTCAGCATATGGGAGAGGTGAGGAGCTCTGAAGTTGTCTCTATTCTGTTTGGTTTTGGAGATTTTTGAAGAGGAGCTCCACTCCTAGGAGAAGAGGTGCTGGGAAGACCCATTCTCTGAAGTGAGTGCAAGGAGCAACTCCAGGGGAGGGTTGTGAGCTCCGAACTCGTTGGGAAGAGCTCCGCTTTGGAGGCGAGCGGAGTGAAGAGCTTGGCCTTGAGAAGAAAGAGGAAGGGGAGGAGAGGCATTCGGGTTCTCTCCCCTGCCTCGTTCTTTCGCACAGTGAAGAAGAGCAGAAGTGTTGGGTACCTTTGGCGGGAAGACTGAAGAAGGAGAAGAATGAAGAAGCTAAGAAGGGTATGGTCGGACCGAGGGTATTGGATCCGACCCTGACCCGTTAGCCTCTTTTTCTTCTTGCTCTCCATCTGCTTAGCTGCTCGGTAGATGCATCTTGTTCGGCAGATCCGAGCACGGATTTTGGGGCACATTTTCCGCCACTTTGCTTCTCGGTAGATGGGTCGCTCAGCTCGGATGGTCGTGGGGGTAGTTCGGAATGGCCATCTTCTCCGGCCCGTTTAAGGACGAGCGGGTGAAGTAAAGTCGAGCCATAGGACCCTGACCATCGTGAGGTTAGTTTGAGGGATGCAGGAGCAGTTTCGAATGGCGAGCTACTTCTAATCCGCTTAGGAGCGAACTTGCGAAGTATAATCGAGCCAAGTGTTGGACTCCGATCCATTCAACGGCTGCAGGAGCAATTTCGAACGGCGATCTGCCCCCGGCCCGTCTGAAGACGAGCCTAGGAGGAAGAGTCGAGCCGAGTGCTGGACTCCGAACCATTGTGTGATTAGTTTAAGAGATGCAGGAGCAGTTTCGAATGGCGAGCTACTTCTAGTCCGCTTAGGAGCGGACTTGCGAAGCAAAATCGAGCCAAGTGTTGGACTCCGATCCATTCAACGGCTGCAGGAGCAATTTCGAACGGCGATCTGCCCCCGGCCCGTCTGAAGAGGAGCCGAGGAGGAAGAGTCGAGCCGAGTGCTGGACTCCGAACCATTGTGTGATTAGTTTAAGAGATGCAGGAGCAGTTTCGAATGGCGAGCTACTTCTAGTCCGCTTAGGAGCGGACTTGCGAAGCAAAATCGAGCCAAGTGTTGGACTCCGATCCATTCGACGGCTGCAGGAGCAATTTCGAACGGCGATCTGCCCCCGGCCCGTCTGAAGACGAGCCTAGGAGGAAGAGTCGAGCCGAGTGCTGGACTCCGAACCATCGTGTGGTGCTTAGTAAGTTGTGGGAGCAGCCATGTAGAAGAAGCTGGACTCCGAACTCGTTGAGAAGTGGTCCGCCTTGGAGGTGAGCGGAGCAAAGAGCTCGGCTCTGGAAGAGAGCCATTTGTGAGACAAGTTTGAGGAGCAACTCTAGGAGAGAGTCGTGGGCTCCGAACTGTCTGAGAAGAGGTCCGCTTCGGAGGCGAGCGGAGCGAAGAGCTCGGCTCTGGGAGAGAGCCATTTGGGAGATGAGTTTGAGGAGCGACTCTAGGAGAGAGTTGTGTGCTCCGGACTTGTTGAGAAGAGGTCCGCTTCTGAGGCGAGCGGAGCGAAGAGCTCGGCTCTGGGAGAGAGCCATTTGGGAGATGAGTTTGAGGAGCAACTCTAGGAGAGAGTTGTGTGCTCCGAAATGTCGGAGAAGAGGTCCGCTTCGGAGGCGAGCGGAGCGAAGAGCTCGGCTCTGGGAGAGAGCCATTTGGGAGATGAGTTTGAGGAGCAACTCTAGGAGAGAGCTGTGTGCTCCGGACTTGTTGAGAAGGGGTCCGCTTCGGCGGCTAGCGGAGGGAAGAGTTCGGCTCTTGGAAGAGAGCCATTTGTGAGATGAGTTTGAGGAGCAACTCTAGGAGAGAGTTGTGTGCTCCGGACTTGTTGAGAAGAGGTCCGCTTCGGCGGCGAGCGGAGCGAAGAGCTCGGCTCTGGGAGAGAGCCATTTGGGAGATGAGTTTGAGGAGCAACTCTAGGAGAGAGTTGTGTGCTCCGGACTTGTTGAGAAGGGGTCCGCTTCGGCGGCTAGCGGAGGGAAGAGTTCGGCTCTTGGAAGAGAGCCATTTGTGAGATGAGTTTGAGGAGCAACTCTAGGAGAGAGTTGTGTGCTCCGGACTTGTTGAGAAGAGGTCCGCTTCGGCGGCGAGCGGAGCGAAGAGCTCGGCTCTGGGAGAGAGCCATTTGGGAGATGAGTTTGAGGAGCAACTCTAGGAGAGAGTTGTGTGCTCCGGACTTGTTGAGAAGGGGTCCGCTTCGGAGGCGAGCGGAGCGAAGAGCTCGGCTCTGGGAGAGAGCCATCTTGGAGATGAGTTTGAGGAGCAACTCTAGGAGAGAGTTGTGTGCTCCGGACTTGTTGAGAAGGGGTCCGCTTCGGCGGCGAGCGGATGGAAGAGCTCGGCTCTGGGAGAGAGCCATTTGGGAGATGAGTTTAAGGAGCAACTCTAGGAGAGAGTTGTGTGCTCCGGACTTGTTGAGAAGAGGTCCGCTTCGGCGGCGAGCGGAGGGAAGAGTTCGGCTCTTGGAAGAGAGCCATTTGTGAGATGAGTTTGAGGAGCAACTCTAGGAGAGAGTTGTGTGCTCCGAACTGTCTGAGAAGAGGTCCGCTTCGGAGGCGAGCGGAGCGAAGAGCTCGGCTCTGGGAGAGAGCCATCTGGGAGATGAGTTTGAGGAGCAACTCTAGGAGAGAGTTGTGTGCTCCGGACTTGTTGAGAAGGGGTCCGCTTCGGCGGCGAGCGGATGGAAGAGCTCGGCTCTGGGAGAGAGCCATTCGGGAGATGAGTTTGAGGAGCAACTCTAGGAGAGAGTTGTGTGCTCCGGACTTGTTGAGAAGGGGTCCGCTTCGGCGGCGAGCGGATGGAAGAGCTCGGCTCTGGGAGAGAGCCATTCGGGAGATGAGTTTAAGGAGCAACTCTAGGAGAGAGTTGTGTGCTCCGGACTTGTTGAGAAGAGGTCCGCTTCGGCGGCGAGCGAAGGGAAGAGTTCGGCTTTTGGAAGAGAGCCATTTGTGAGATGGGTTCGAGGAGCAACTCTAGGAGAGAGTTGTGCTCCAACTCGTTGGACCTCGGCACGGGTGATTGGCGCTTCATCGTTCCTAGGCTGCTGCCGACCCGCGGGGGAGCGTGGTCTTCTTCTGTGATGCTCGGGGGATTCCTTCCTTCCCCTTCGGACATGGGACCTTTTGTAGTCTCGGCGGTGAGGGGACCGCTCACCCGGACGTTGTTGGCGGGAGGCTCCCTTTCGGGCCCGCTTCTCGTCCAGACGGTGGCGTAGGTCCTCTTCCTCCTTCTGATTTTGGGGATTGTGAGAGGCCATGGAATCCGTAGAGGCGTTGTGTATGGAGACGTGGTCTTGATGGAGAGGTTGCTTCATGCGGGAGCCCCCCGCACCGGCATTCTGTGGACCGGAAGGACCCTTGGGGGTTGTTGATTTTGAGGGAGAGGCTGATCTTGTTGAAGAGGTTGCTTTCCGCGGGAGCCCCCCGCACCAGCATTCTGAGGTCCGGTCGGACCCTTGGGGGGTTGCTGATTCTGAAGGGGCTGATCTTGCTGAAGGGGGTCTTCCGTCTGAAGCGGAGGTCGTTCCTGCTGCAGAACGGGTTGGTCAGGGACTGGCTCCTGCTGATCGGCGGGATTGGGCCCACGGTTGGACCCCCTAGATTTGGCTTTTCTCGGAGGCATGGCTGGAGAAGATCTAGTCGACGGAAAGAGGAGGGGCTGCTATTCGTGTGTTTCCCACAGACGGCGCCAATCTGTTGCCGCTAAATTCGGTGTGGGGGCAAACAGATGAATTTGTGAGTTCGTAGAAAACCTGAATAGCAAACACCTAACCTGTTCCGCCGGAGCTTGACCGTTGACTCCCGCCGTTCACCTGCAAGGAAGTGCGAGACACCGGGGTTAATCCCGGCGACGCACCCTCCGACGCTCAAGTCAGTAACCAGAAATGATTATGAAAGAGCGTTTAACTAGAAAAAGATTGATTACCTCCTAATGGAGATGGGTGAGGGGTATTTATAGGCGTCTTAGGGACTGGTTTTAGGAATGTAATCCCCGTGATTAGATAAGGAATATTCCTCGTAATCAGATAAGGCATGTAATCTGATAAGGTATATCCCCTATAATCAGTTAAGGAATTTAATCCCTAATCCCCAGTGAAAAGATAGCTGTGAATCATGGCCGTTGATTTAGATCTAATCAGGGACCTTGATTGTATCTTGTCGGATCGGGTTGGTAGCGGGTTGAAACTCGTACCCAGCTGATGTGGATCCGTTTGCGGATTATTGGATCTGTGAGAAGGAGACCCAGTACCCGCTTCGGACCCATTTGCATGTGAAATTACCGTTTTGCCCCTGAGCTTTAAGATTCGAGTCCGATGTGAACGGTCCCGATTTAATCCTATTTTTTAGCCATATCAGTTTAAACTCATAGAATGTTGTAGATTAGTTTGATTCCACATTGGTTCTCATAGATTCTTTTTTATTGTTTTATCAGTATTTGTTTGGAATTGTATAAATTGTCCAATAACCATAATATAATAAAAAGTTTAATAAAATTTTATCAAATCCAAATTATTTATGATCTTTGTTAATACAGTACCGAAAATGCAAAGACAATCAAATTAGTACATTACTGAATACGAAAAAATAATTAAAGAAATACATCGTAAAAAATTAGCCATCTTGATTCTCGTCATCTCTTCAATTCTCATTATCATTCTCATTGTTATCCTCTTGATTTTCATCATCATCACCACGCGGTCTATCATGCCACATAGCTTCAATAATGCTAAGTCTCCAATGCATTAGCTTATGTTGTTTGTTGTTGTAAGTTTTGAATAAGATGCCCACCGGCCTTTAACCATCTCAAACGACTTTGGTAACGTGTGTAGGTTTTATGACCTCCAAGTTTTGCATTAAGAGATGGAAGTATATATTTTCCCACTGTTTGTTTGATGAAGATGCCACTAATGTCACGCCATCCCCAACAAGAACCATCAACCATGAGCTCTAACAAAAAGTTACTCTCTTCCGTGGTCCATTGCTAATAATTTCTCCATTTTTGGCCATCTTCTTGTGGATAATGATAATATTACTACATCTTCTTGCGGATAATGATAAAATTACTATATTATACATAGTAAAATATTTATTAGTATATATTTATAGTCTTTTGCTTCAATTACATATTTACCTATTTAAATTAAAGAGGAAATTTCACAAAAGCAAATAAAGCAACTAAAGTACTTTCCTATTTATATAACAATAACAATGACAAAAGCAAATAATTTTTTATAATTGATTTTTTAGTGTGATCAATCCATTTGTAGTAAATCTAGTGGATGACATAACTATAAGGCTTGTTTGTTTTTTTATCTAAACAAAATAAAAGTAGAATTATCTTTTTTCCATTCACAGTCTACTATTTCAACACAGAAATATCTTTTTTTTTTCCTTTTTTTTTGTAGAGGAAAAAAGAATGACAGTTTGTACTTACCGATAAAATTAAATCACTTAATTATATGTGCAGAGGAAAAAAGAATGGCATTTTGCTTATATTCAGATTTGTGCGTGAGTATGTGCATATAATTATATGATTTTATCTATTGCACATTCTTTATCTATACTTTATATAAATATAAATATATGTCACGTCCCGCTTTCCAAAAATATGGAATACGAGTACATGACAAAAGCCCAGCGAATGACTAACGTCACCCATAAGCTGTTTAATCGATCAACTCAACAATATAAACAACACAGAACAATTGCGCAGACAATAATAATCTCATGAACAAATAATACTTGGAATGAAACAATAAAATATCCAAATACAATAAAAATAATCCAACGTCTGGAAACAAATAATAATATTCGGGACATAAGTCCAATACAAGAAATAATAATAATTAAATAATTAAGTCTCCAAACAAAGCAATAATTATTTATTAAGTAGTGATGCAATTAATTCCTTCACCAATGTTGTTCTGCCAATCCATCTGGTAATTCTCCATCAACACCTGTAAATACTTCATCTAAAAAGAGAAAGATAATTGTCCTTAGAGCAAGTCATGGACAGCAAGTAGAGAAAGCAGAGAACAATAGAATAACGGTATAACAATGAATCAATGGATCAATAAGAATCAAGAAAATGGGACAATATTATGATAATCGATACAGCTGGCTATAAACAATGGTTCAATAATCAGTAACAATAATCAGTGGTCAATATTAATAACACTTAGCCAATATTCGATATCAATAGGAACAATAATGAACAATATGCAATGTTGGTGATGTGTCAATCCTTATGTCTATTAATCATTTTAACTCTTAACTAATGCACGTACTACTATGTCCCATGTGTGCCGTACCACAGGTTCGATGCATACAATCAATTTCGTTTTAGACCTAAGTGAAAGATTCTGTAGATCATATACACGGCACAATAACGGTATTTGCAGCATTGCTGCACACTGGTTGGCTCAATAAAAACAATACATTGTCAATTGGGGATACTGTGTCGGTAGTCCAACAATAAACCGATAACAATAATTTTTGCCAACACACAATATTTTGGGAAACAAGGCCCACACTTCAGCGTACAGTCACTATGTCATCAACTACTCCAGTCAATCCCTTAAATCCCGGCTTATTAATTATTTATCAATGCAACAATACAATATGCAACTAAGACATGAGATGAACAATAATATCAATCGCGAAAATATAGGGTGATAACATGGATAGGACGGTTAGGATGGTGATAATAACTCATTGGGAACATGCAGTGCAACATACATTCATTAATTCATGCAATAGTACAACATAAGAATTTTTAATTCATTAAAAAGATGATTCTAAAATTCTGGACAGCACGCGCAGTCTGTATAGAAATGCAGTTTCTCACTGACTCAGAAATCGAAAGTTGAATCCGTCAGAAGATCTGGAAACTAGACTTCCATACGGTTCCAACTCATACTTAAAGTTTACATTCTGACAACATTAGCTAGGTCAAACACATGTTTCTTTTCAGGTTTTATGTTCAGGCAGAAAAATGACATCTTGTTATTTTAATTTTTGAATCGGCAAAAACTCAACATTAAAATCAGTAAAAATATAATTTAGACTCCTAAACATGTTAAGAAACAATCTGGAAATTTTCATAGTAAAGTTCTATCATTTGATCAACCTTTTTAGGGTTTAAACATGAAAGGTACGAAAATCTGAAAATCTGAAATATAAAAATACAGCTGTAGTAAAACGGGCATAACTTTTGCTACAAAACTCGGAATTCGAAAATTCTGAATGTTATTGACAACTAGACATTCGGAGATACATTTCATATTCAGAACATATTTTATTTTAAGGTCATTTACTAGTTCGAAAATCGCGATCAAGTTCAGGTCAGCAAGCACGTACAGTTCTTAGGGTATTATTCATGAAAATAAAATTAATTGAATATGTCGGGTATCGATTCTATAGTCAATAAATTGTGTATCTAGCATGATAGGTATCCAAACATGACAAATAAAATTTAGAACACACACATATACAAGTCTAACATCAATCAATCATCAAACGATCAAACGACATACAACCTAACGATTGTCTCTACAATAATTTATTTGTGTTGTGACTTGTATGAATAACCATATTAACAATTCTATATGCATTCATTAAAGATCCAAACTTTAGAGTCAAATTGGCACGATGTCAAGAATATTGGGGTTAGCTTGTGTAAACCCTCAATAGACCCAACGAAAGAGATAACAAAGGATAATACGATAACAAAAGATCTACTTGCAGGAATTTCAATAACACTTAAATTTGATACAATTAGCAATTCAAGAGGACGGTGACTTGCCTGTTAATCGGTGAAAACGAATATCAACAATAACGGGATACGGATCCCGAAACAACGAACCCACGAACCAGCAAATTCTCAAAGCAATACGTGTATAACACGTGCACAAAACAATCCAAATAAGCACAGCAACTCAAAAGACCACAGCAACAATCAAAAGACAGTAGCAAAGCCAGAGGGGGAAACGCCAGCTAGGGGCACTGATTGGCGGCGCGTCGACGGAGGCAGGCGGCGCGAGGGGACAGCGCCGACGGCAAGCGGAGCGGTGCTCGCACTGGCATCGACCGAAACAGGGAGAAGAACAAGAGGGATTTGGGTTTTGGGTCGCCTGTCGACGAGAGCGAAAGAGGGGGAGCAGGGGGGTTAGCGGTGTGGCGGCGGCGCTAGGAGAGGGTCGCCGGAGGTGGGTGGACGAAAGGGAGGTCGCCGGAGAAGGGGATGGGTTCTGTGTTAATGTCGATGAAGGAGAAGGGGTTTCGATCGGGCTGAGATGCCAGGGCGGCGATGGGGGGTGATGGGAGGTGGCCGGAGAGTTGAGGGGTTGCCGGAGAACGGCCGGGGAAGGTGATTGGGAAGTTGCAGAAGATGGGTTCAAACAAACAGGGAGAGAGAAATTGGGAGGAGAGAGAAAGATGAGAGAGGAAAGAGATTAGACGGCTAAGTTTCGATTCGTGTGTAAGATTAGGGTTGGCAGTAGAGTTGAATTTATAGGGTACAATTAGGGTACTGGGTTAATAGTTTATGGTACAATAAAAGTGGATCTGGATCAAGAACAACTGAGATTGGGTTTTAGGGTTCAATTAGAGATATATCAAAATCAATAGGGTTTAAATAAAAATACTCACAATTAAATAAAAGATAATAGAATCAACAAGAATGACCCGATCAAGAAGAACGAAGAATTTCATGAACAAATATTTGAATCCCAATAAACACATAAATAATACAAATAAAAAAAACGTATATATATATATATATATATATATATATATATATATATATATATATATATATGGGTTTTGCTCAGTTGAAAGCGGGTTCGTTTTCAACGGGTTGGAAAACAGCCATCTCAGCCGTCCGATCTGCCTTGATCATGATGAGCGGATTAGATATGGACCCGTTAAACATCCCACTAACGAAGTGAAAAGCGGAGGGGTAATTTCGTCAATTCACGCCAAAAAATGTTTGGAACTTAGCATTTTTTTGGCGTGGCGTTTTTTTTGTCCAAAAAATCACTTAGGCCGTTGTTTAAGACAACGGCCTAGGTTGTTTTTTATATATAAAAAACATACCTTGGCCGTTGTTTCCAACAATGGCCTAGGTATGTACAAGTGTTATTCCAAACACTTGTACATACTCAGATCTTCATCTCCCTCACTTCGTCACAAACACTATCTCTCTTTCTCTCGAGCTCCCGAAACCCATCTCCAAACCCTAGTTCACTCTCCCAACCCCTTTGGCATCGATTTCTTTGCCTTCTCGATCTCCACCCCTTGTGGAAAGCTCCCTATCTCTCTCTTCCTCTCCCCAATACAGCAAACCCTAACTTCACATCCAAATTCCCAAATCATCTAAACCCTAGCACAAATTGTCTTCCATTGTCTACAACCGCGTGCAGCGGCTTCTCACATCTTCGCCAACTCTCTATCACTCTCTCTTTGGACCAGGTATTTTCTTAATCTCAATTTACTATAATGAACTCTTTGAATTTATTGATTTTTTTCAATTTTGGAGTTGGTTTTTTTTGTATTATGCGTAGTAGTGTAGTCTATAATTTAGAGAGTATATAATTAGCTCTGATCATGTATGTTGTATACATTTTGTTGACATTTTCGTAGATGTAGTTGTAACACCCCGAATTTCAAATAAGGACAAACTCGGGATTTCACAGGATCTTTACTTCACTTCGTACAATTTTACAAGGAAAATTTAAAACTTTTTCACTAATACATCAGAGTTCAATTACAACTTGGTTTTACACAGCGGAAGAATGAAATTTACAATAAAATATTTACAACATCTTTAAAATAAAACAGCACCAGCATATCCACTTTATAGCTTCATGAATAGTCCATTACCTGCATGTCAATCTGTGGGCACGTCAGTTACTTACAACTGACGAAATGTTATACACGGCTATCCTCTCTATGCCGGGAATAGTATAACGATCTCATACTTTAACAAATCACAAAAAAGATTGAATGAACAAGTAAAGTGTCAAAGGTGATTATTCTAAACATAAGTGTATGTCATGCCTTAATGCCTAATGCACACATTTCTATACTAGGATGACACTAATGCACACTTGTTCAGATTCTATGCATCCCATACTACATAGGTCTGAGGGCAAGCGCCTACGTACTCCACATTGAAGGGTTCGATCCCTCGCCATGAGACCACCCAGTAATAAAACAAGTTTTAGAGTTATTCCACAGATACGGATCTCAGCCTCCCTGGCTAGCCTCCCTGGCTATAATAACAGATCCCAGCCTCCCTGGCTATTATATCGTGAGAATAATCCCGTAAATGCCCTTCCAGCCCCGGTATATACATATTCTTTGGAGTATGGTAAACATCCGTCGACTACCCTAAGTTCCGGATAAAATACAGTCCATCTCCTATGGGGCAACCACAGTCCACCAACTGGGTCTATAGCCACGGAGATCCACCGCCGACTATATAGAAGCACCCATTTACGTTTGCACAAGTTTATTACATCTTCACTTAAGTGCCTAATTATTTTAGTTCAAGACATGAATATGTTATCACCCTAGAATCAGTTTTACCTCATACCGGATTTATTCACAAAATACGAGATCGCCCGACGGCATTATCTCAAAATCATATCAATCCTTTCTTTCAAAATTACCGGTAATCGAAGTCTTACTAATTCTTAATCATAAACATGGGTACACATACCCTTTAGTAATCATGTCTTAAACTTATATAATTTCTTCTTTCAACTTAATCACAAGTAATCATAGTCTCATCATTATTCATTATCTAGTCATCCGTTCACATTCTTTATAAGCAAAGGAATAATTTCTTTTAAGAACACAATTCTATCACATGAGATTTCATAATAAAATCAAGCCATTATAATGTCTCACTTTACTTAGAATATTCTTCGAACAAATAAGAGTAAAATTCTCTTCAAGAAAATCACTTCACAAAAGTAATACTTTACATTTCTTCTTAAAACATATAAACCTTGTAGTAAATATGAAGACTACATTATACAATGCACAAGTAGCCGAACAACTAGGTTGCTACAGTTTGCTTGGGTACATAGGCCAAATATTTTCGAAAGTGGACCAGTTATGGACTAACTTTGGTAAATATTTTCAAAAGTGGACCAGTCGGGTAAATATTTTCCACGGTGGATCAGTTTCGAAAATTATTTTCTTTTTACCCTTTTCATTATCATGTCTTCACTTAGATATTTCCATGTCTCTAGCCATCCACAATTTGATCTATATCTCATTTGGCATCAATCATAATTCTCTTTTAGTCCATTCATGAATCAACAACAATGGCAATTTCATTTGCAAATTTTAAACTCATGAAGTCTCTCCAATTAATCAAATACAAATAATTCACAACTTAATCAATGTTCTATTCATAATTCACTTATTCTCAATTCTTTCCAACAAGAATTCTATTCATGCATTCATCTAATTTAAACTCATTAACAATTTGAGTACACATAGAAATCTAGAATTTCACATTCATCATAATTGCATAATCTCAACAAGAGAAACTAATTCTCACATCAAAGTCTTTTTTTAAAAAAAATATTCATATTCTTAAAAATAATTAACTTAAGAACAAAATTTCATTCTATCTTCAAATATCTCTTTTACTTCTCAAATATACTTGAAAAATTCTACAACTATTTTTACTATATTCTATTTCATTTTATAAGAGTATTAGAATTTTTCCCCAAATTTAATTTGCATTTAAACTCATTAAGAAGTCTCAACAATCTTCCTACAAATTATACATTTCGACATTTACAATCATGCGTACTAGTATGGTTTGTGACAGTAATTCATTTTATTATTTTTAACTATCGTGATGGAAAATTGTTCTCTTAGTCATAACAATATTTCTACCATTCATAAACACAATATATTTATCCCATCACATTTTACTTTATTTATCAAAATTAGCATGTTTGTACTACAATATAAAAATCAACCACTAACACAATATTAATCTTTTTTTCTTATTCATTAATCAACATGACCCTAGAACATAAAACAACATTTTTCAACAAATTTCCCATACAAAAGAATACATTTTTAACATGCATAACATTTTACAAGCATTCTAACATGATCTATGGTATTAGCTCTTTAGTCAAAATCTCCTATTATTTGTTTAATCATAACAATATTGTTTTCATTCATAGCATGTAACACTAACATGAAATCTTAACTACATATCAAAACAAAATGCTCATATTTTGTCACTAGCACGCATAGTTCTAAATTAGAAAGCATGAGAACCCACCTTTTGTTTGAAGGTTGAAAACTACAAATGAATGGCTCCTTCTTGCTCCTAGCAACTCCTAGTCCTCTTCTCCTCCTAGCAAATGCTCCAAGCAAGAGATCCTCCAAGCACAATAACTCTCTTTCTTTTATTCTTCTCTTTCTCTTATTTATTTTATTTTTTTTGGTGTGAAAAAGAATGAGAAATGAGTTGCTATTTATAGGACAATGCTAGGGACTATATTGCAAAATCTCCCACCTAATAACTTCTCATTTTAATTCTCTTTTTAATTCTCACATCTTCATATTTTTAACTCCTAAAACCTCCATCTCTTCATCTCCCCACTCTCCACTAACTCAACCTACCAACTCTTCTCCTCCCCTTGCCCAAAAAATGGTCCAAATACATTTGTGTATGCATGCACACATGCATAAACAAATATGAACACATTTCTATAACTCTAAATGTGTACTAATATGTGCAACTTGTCATGTATTAGTACATGTTTAACTAAAAATGTGATTTTAATAGTGGGCTTGCTACATGGGCTCATTACTAATTAATTTATTTAATTATCTAGTGGGCTTGCTACATGGGCTCATTACTAATTAATTTATTTAATTATCTAGTGGGCTCCTCTCCTAATGGGCTACATTTTAGTTTATAGGTCCATGGATCAAAAGAAAGGCTAAATAAAACTAATGCATGCTAAAAATAGTAAAATGAGAGTAGCAAAATGAGAATAAAATTTGCACGTGCACCATACGTGCAGAAAAAATTGAAAAATGCATTTTAATCAAAAACAAGGGGAAAATAAATTTTCGTTTTATAAAATAGATTTAAATACATAAAAATAAATAATTTAAACCTATAGAAAATATTATACGTAGTGGTGGAAACACGTGCATCAAAACACGTAAAAAGCACGTAGAATATGAAGATTGAAATATTATATTTTTGTTGACTTAAAGTAAGGTAAAAATCAATATAGAAAATAAATAAATAGTCGATAATCAAAATACGGGATGAAAATACGTTACAAAATACACGTGCATAACACACAAGGGTAAAATTGTAATTTCAAATTTTGCGGGGTGTTACAGTAGTGGTAGTTGTAGTGGTGGAATATAGGAGATGAAAAAAACGAGATGAAAAAACTCAATTTGTACGAGTAGGTTGGACTCGCCGCGTAGAAGATAACGGAACTTGTAGAGGCGATTTCCGTCTCACGATTTGTGAGATACGTCCATTTATCATTTCAATTCAATACAACGGATATAAAGTGATACATGGCCGTATCTTTCAAACCGAGAGTCAAAACTCACCTCTGCAAGTTCCGGTGGCTCGTGTTTGGTGTGCCCGAGGTGACACCCAAATTTAGGAAATAAGTTTATCATTTTTGTTTTTTTGACGCCTATATAAAAAAACCTTTAATCCACCTCGGAACTTGTGGAATACGTTATGAGGTGAAAATAGCTTAAACGAAGTCCAAATAAAACGAAACTTTACGAGTAGGTTGGTCTCACCACTCACAAGTCATACCAACCTGGACATGCGAGTTCCGACCCGTAGTTTGCGAGATACGTCTATGTATCACTTTCCGCTTCGTTTTCAATAGTGAAAACGATACACGGCCGTATCTTTCAAACCGTGTTTCGGAATTCCCATGTACTAGTTGCGTTGGCCTGTGTGCGGGGATCCCGACCCAAAGTCAGATTTTTTGGATTTTTTGCATCTCGTTTATGTTGTTTTTACGCGTATATGAAAATACTTCAATATACCTCGAATTTTTTTTAGTACGGTCGCAATACAAAAATGCTTAAACGAAGTCGAAAAAATTCGAAACGGTGCATGTAGGTTCATCTAACCATTCACAATGCAACGGAACTTGTATTTGCGAGTTCCGATCCACGGTTTGCGAGATACGTCAATGTATCGCTTCCCGCTCTATTTTAAAGAGTGAAAGTGATACACGGGCATATATTTCAAACTGTGGGTCGAAACTCACTTCTACAAGTTGCGTTGGCTTGTGTTTGGAGTGCCCTAGTTGTCGGCGAAATTTAGGAATTTTTGCATCTCGTTTGTATTGTTTTGACGCGTATAAGCGAACTCTTGAAATTTTTTCATCTCGTTGGTTTATGTTTGGTAATTTTCGGCGAGTAATTAGTTTCATATATGTAAACTTTGTTACAGAAAAATGGCCAGAACGAGGGGAACCGGAAGGGGAAGGACATCCCAGGAAGCACGGGGGGAACATTCCACAGAGAATGTGAGAACTAATAACTTGTATTGTCCCTAATTTTGTATTTAGTGATATTTATTTTAGACTAATAATAATTATGTTTTTTGGTTCGTGTAGGTTGGTGCATCCTCTTCGATGACAGGACGTCGTGGTCCAGGACCAATAAATCTCGGCGAACTGACCTTACAAGATCGCCACAGATCCACGGAAGTGTGGGGTGGGACGACGCGTAGGTGTAATTTCCGCACCCACGAGACCATGAAGGTGCATCCACGTATTGTCGAGCACCTTGTAGCGGCCGGTTTCTATGGAATCAGCATGATGGGGAATGTTAAACTCGATCGAGCATTTCTCTCGGCACTCGTGGAGCGCTGGAGGCCAGAGTCGCACACGTTCCATCTACCGGTCGAAGAGTTGACGGTGTCGCTACAGGATATAGCGATGATATCCGGTCTTCCAATAGATGGGTTGGCCGTGACGAGTAATATTAACTTTGATAAAATAGAGATGTGCAACGAACTACTCGGTACAGAGTTTAATGAGTCGGCGGCAGAAGATGATACCATTTTCCAAGGACAATCAATCCGACTATCTTGGTTGAAGGGACGTTTTGATGGGACGCTAACCAACGAATCGCCCGACGACTATGTACAGTCCTACACCAGAGCCTACATTCTAACGGTGATCGGAGGGGTTCTATTGCCTAACTCATCGGGTGATACGGTGCACCTCATGTACCTACGATTACTCGCTGACCTAGGCTTAGCTGGCCGGTACAGCTGGGAAAGCTGCGCGTTGGCAATGCTATACAGGGCGTTGTGTCATGTAGCGCTAGAATCATCAGAAATGACTAGACCGATGGTTTTGTTACAGATTTGGTCCTGGGAGCGACTGCACTTGGGTCGTCCCCGCATTAGGAGACCGGCGGCCGGTTGGATGACCCAACCAGAAGATCCTGCTATGTTAGCACCCTTAGGGGTATATTGGGCTGGTAACGGTGTAATAACGTACTATAGGGACGAGCTCGACCAACTACGTGAAGAGTTCGTGATTTGGGCGCCGTATACACCCGAGCGTGTGGGAAGACTACCGCCAATGTGCACCACCGGGTCACAGTTGTGGCTGACGACGGCTCCCCTCATCAACTTCGGTATAGTAGAGCATCCACCACCGGAGAGAGTCTTTCGTCAGTTCAATCTTCAACAAGATAGTCTCCCAAGCTGCGCAAACCTATACGATCATGAGTTACACGCCGTTAGGGGTACCGGCCGCATGCCTACTCATGATTGGGCAGATTACCATCGTGTTCACGTTGCAGAATGGAACGAACGACGGTTTGAACTTGTCCTCGTCAATGTTCCAGAGTACGATGGAAGAGTGCAGGGAAAGTACACGACTTGGTTCCGACAATATACACGTTTGTACATCTCTCCCGATACAGTACTACCTGCTGGTATTCAACGAGAAATTGAGGAGAGGGAGATTGAACCATTACCCGCATATTCCAGTTCACAACCCATGTTCCAACCGAAGGCCACAGCTATACGTACAGTGGTAACTTTAATCTTCATATTTATTTTAATGTTCGTTATACGTGAAGTTCATGAATTCTTTAAATTATTGAATTTGTGTAAATTTTTTTGTTGGTTTTTTCTGATTTAGATTGATAACACGATGGACACGGCGAAAGAATGCGCGGAGGTACTAAAAAATAATGCGGGCACGACTATGAAGAGTTTCGCTCAGAGGATGCACTCTTCATGCCGTAGCAATATGAATGCTTTGGAAGTGGCCGAACATTTGGATCGAGCATTACACGGATCGAGGGGCGGCCGACGTAAAAGTGTGAGGGGTAGGCCAGTTGCATTAATGGGGCAACGGGAACGTGAGATCAGAGAACAACAAGCTTCAACTTCACATCCATCTCACGAACAAGCGCAGGGTGAAGAGAGTGGGGAGAGGTTTGTCGGAGACGTACAACAAGAGGGGGGAGGATCTGAACAAATCCCTGACTCGGCAACCACGATGCGGCGCCGAAACCCTGCTCGGAAGAGGCGAGCACCACAGCATTTCACGCCCGGTACTTAGCCAATACATTTTGTAGGCTGTAATTTTTGTTTATTTATTTTGTGGGTTTTATACTGTTGTAACTAAACTAGTGGAAAATGTGGTTCGTAAGTTTAAGTGTAGTTGATGTTGTTGTTATTAATTTGTAATAGTCAATTATGGTTGGTAATTTTGACGGTTGTAGATATGAATTTATTCGGAGAGTGTAGGTATTGGCAAACAAATGTATCAGCTTCAGCTGCTTTGTATATCTCTGAATTTGGTGATATTTTCAAGTGTAGCAGCTTCAGCTACTTTGTATAAATGTAGATTTTTTTTTAACCCTAAGCCGTTGTCCCAAACAACGGCCTAGGTAAGAGGACTAAGGTAGGACGATTTGTCATGCTCTCTGACTTGTTGGCTTCAAAAATAGCAACAAGTCAGAGAGCAGCTCCACTTTATTGTTTATACCCAAAGCCGTTGTTGGAGACAACGGCCTTAGTTGTAGGAGAAAAATATAGAAAATTTGTCATGCTCTCTGACTTGTTGGCTTCAAAAATAGCAACAAGTCAGAGAGCAGCTCCACTTTATTGTTTATATCCAAAGCCGTTGTTGGAGACAGCGGCCTTAGTTGTAGGAGAAAAATATAGAAAATTTGTCATGCTCTCTGACTTGTTGGCTTCAAAAATAGCAACAAGTCAGAGAACAGCTCCACTTTATTGTTTATACCCAAGGCCTTGTAGGAGAAAAATATAGAAAATTTGTCATGCTCTCTGACTTGTTGGCTTCAAAAATAACATCAAGTCAGAGAGCAGCTCCACTTTATTGTTTATACCCAAAGCCGTTGTTGGAGACAACGGCCTTAGTTGTAGGAGAAAAATATAGAAAATTTGTCATGCTCTCTGACTTGTTGGCTTCAAAAATAGCAACAAGTCAGAGAGCAACTCCACTTTATTGTTTATACCCAAGGCCGTTGTTGGAGACAACGGCCTTAGTTGTAGGAGAAAAATATAGAAAATTTGTCTTGCTCTCTGACTTGTTGGCTTCAAAAATAGCAACAAGTCAGAGAGCAGCTCCACTTTATTGTTTATACCCAAGGCCGTCGTTGGAGACAACTGTTTAGGTTATACACCAAAAAGACAGACACTTTGGGATGCTCTCGACTTGTTGGTATTTAAAAATAGCAACTGGTCAGAGAGCCCCCCAATATAATGTTTATACCCTAGACTGTTGTCTCCAACAACGGCCTAGGAAGTAGGCCAAAAATAATTGGTTGTTTGCTTTTTTCAATTTTCTCTTCACTCTTTACGAACAATATCGTCGTACTTTATACAAAAGATAGATGATAATTTGGCTTGTATAACAATTTTAATTTTTTTTATTTTTTAGTTTGGCTACACCTGACTAACCACTACATAATCACGATGTTTTAATATGTACAGAACAACCCAGAAAATATAAAAAACAAAACTATTTCATTTGTTAGGGTTAGGGTTAGGGTTAGGGTTAGGGTTAGTGCTAATGGGGGTTACGGGTAGGGTTAGGGTTAGGGTGGGTTAGTGGTTTGGTTTGGGTTATTGTAGGGGTTAGGGTAGGATTATTTATAGTTGGGAGTAGATAGGTAATAAGTTTCCAATAAAGAGTTTATAGATATTTAAGTTCTATCATTAATCACATGTGTCTCTCCACTTTTTACGTGCATTGCCTTCTGAACTCTACAAAATAGACGTTCATATCTATGTTTTTTTGTTTATATTTTGTATTCAATTCCATTTCTAGCCACGTAACTAACGAATATATTATATTTTTTGGTTTTTTTTGTTTATATATTATTACTTTTTTGAATAATAATATATAATCTACAAAATCCTTGTACGTTGTTTACAATAAAGACGTTCCTGAAGACATTCTCCAAACATGCAACTGGGAAGAATTCTACGAGATTGGGTAGAAGAGGTGTGATCACATGTAGTAGAACAAGTTCATTATGGAAAAAAACCAATAAGGTAAAACCCCACATGTAAAGGAAAAACCACATGTAGCTCCCCCTATGTGGACCATACTTGGAAAAAACCACATGTATAATGAAAGAGCAGACCTTTTTTTTTGAGATTCTCACATGTATATTAGAGATATTATGAACAGAGTGGTGCAGATCCTCTGTTAATAGAGACATAAGGGAAGGTGCAGTTAGAGATGAAGAAGGATAAGGATAATTATTGGAGACATTTTAATATGGGAAAAACCTAAACTACATCACAACATGTACCTCCCCACATGCACCCAATATATGGGAAAAACCATATGAACATCCCCACATGTAGTTTAAGACCAAAATCGAAAAAATCACATGTACATCACCACATGTAGTTTTCCCATTTTTTGCACTCTTCCGAAAACACCCTCCTAAAAATACAAAAACCCATATCCGAATATCAAAGATATCTAATAATTATGATGGAGAAAAAGAAATCAATAATTAAAAAGATTCGGTTCGTTGTTTGAGCGGAGAGTAATCAAATCAAACTACTTGGCATTCAAGAACTGGATCTGACTATTTTTGGGGAAAAAACGGTCTAAATAGGGACCATTATGTATTGGGAAACCGTAACAGAAAATCACAAGTATATTTGAACACATGTATAAACCAAAGTGACGAGTATTCCAAAAAAGTTCAAAGATTACTCTCAAGCACTACCGCCAACTGTTGCTTCTATGAAAATTTTGGATGTGGAATCTCGTCGTGAAGTAATTGTGTGCAGTTCTTCGAGTCACTTTGAAAGGTGGAAGTAATGGGAAAATAAACAAATATACTTATACGATATACAAGTGTAGATTATCTATCTTTGGTATAAATTTCCACAGAGACTGTGCGTAAAGAGTAAAGAGAATATTGTATAAATCCCAAAAATTTCATACCTAGGCCGTTATTCACGACAACGGCTTAAGGCATTCATATAAAGGGGTCCTATATGACTTTTTGCATTTTAAAAGTATTAAGCTAAAACCTAGGTCGTTGTTGGAGACAACGACCTAAGGTATTTAACCTAGGCCGTTGTCTGCAACAACGGTGTAACTCCCTGTCCCAGTTGTACGTATTTTACTACGTAAATTTTTGTACTTCAATTTTCAGATCAGTTTTCTTTCTCTTTGGACTCTTTATCTAAAGCCAGAATATTTTTCTGATCAATTCTATAATTTTGTGATTTTTCGATTAGAGTTTAAATACAAATTTTAAACCGTGATTAATCCTAATCCTAATACTAATCCTAATCCTAATCCTAATCCTGCCTAACCCTACACCTTATTTTCCACCACCACATTTTTCTACGCCTAACTCTTGACTTCTCCTCCTTGTTCATTTTTTTCCACACCTAACCCCTTTGATTTTTCTACACCCCCTATCACTTCCTTTCTATATAAACACACACACACACATCAGAACATCCCAAATCTTTCTCTTCTCTTATATAAATTCTTCATATTCCCTTCTTCTCTTCCTCTGCCTCCTTCATACCCGAGAGCAAGCAACGCCCAAGCTCCACTTCACATTCCACCTTCGAGCCAACGACTCCGCTTCTACGATCCCGTGAACCCCGAAAAATAACCCGACGTCGTGCCACCTTGTTGTTGTCGTCGCTCACCGTTGCTACCGTCTTACCGCCGTTGTGCCGCCTTCCGTTGCCGACGTCACTTCTTTCCGTAGTTAACACTACCACCGTAATCGTCACATTATAAGGCAAGTACCTTGTACACTATTTTTGTTCTCGTACAAGCATTTTCCTTTGACTCGTGGCAAGTAGTCTAGTTATCATCATATTTTATTGTCAAACTCTGTTCTAGTCACTTGTTCCATACTATATCAACTCAAGAGTGAACCGTTAACACATTTCGAATCGTGTTATCGAATATCGAATATTCAACCTTACTATCTCTAAAATTTCTTGACCTTGCACTAAGAATTCGACCATGTTTCCAATGCTGGATTGAAGATTTTCTACGTGGAAATCGTAGCCTATCGAGTCCCGAATCCAGAACATCTTAGGTTTCTCAATCGGATATATAGATTGTGAGATATCGCGATTTTAGTACTGTCATATTGTGAATTTCTGAACCTGCACGGGATTACTAACCGGTATCTCGTACTGAGAATTCGACCATGTTCCCGACACTGGATCGAAAAACTTTCTACATGAAAATCGTAGCCCTTCGAGTCTAGATATCCGAAACATCCTACAATTTCTCAATCGGATGTATAGATTGTGAGATATCGCAGTTTTAGTATTGTGACTCCGAATTTCCAGAAAGTGCGCGAAACATCGAAACCAGCAAAGAATGAATTTGTACGCATAGCTACTATCTTTAGAATGTATCGTGTGAATATGCGTTGGAACCGGAAGAGAGTCTAATTTCTAGAATTTCTGACGGAATAGGATTTGCTTTTCTGTAACAACGGAAAAGTAAATTTGAATGCAGATATGTCAAGTTGTCTAAAAAAATTCATCTATACGTTTTTGCATATAAACCCGTTATTTTTCATATTTAATGAACTGAATGTATTATTGTTCTTGTAATAATAACTTGCATATATATATAATAGGTTGATAGAATGTATGTTATACCACTTGATAATTCTATAATAACTACTCTCGATACATGTACCCGATATATCTCATGTCCATGATTACTGCCCTTGATATTTTTCTTGACTAAACTATTTGATTACACCGTTCCACTAGTCGTACCAACTGCATGTTCATAATTAATTATAAAAGAATAACAAGCCGGGGTTATAAGGGTACGGCTTAATAGTGGACAATATAGGGGAGTATACTCGGAAGGGGGTCCGTGTTTCCCGAAATAGTGATTCTTGATTCTTGATTCTTGATTACACAATTCTTGATTACATAATTCTCGATTACATGATTCATGATTACATGTCTTGATACTATCACTGGAAGACCCGAGTACATAATCCTATAGAATTCACTACTTAAGTCTAAACGTCACATAATTGATATGCACCGAACTTATGGTATGGGACACAGGATTGTGTGCATTAGATAAGTTAATAAAATAGATAAACTTGAGATTTCCACTAAGCATGACTCTTGATTACATGATTCTTAATTACATGACTCTTGATTACATGACTCTTGATTACAAGACCCTCGTTACATGACTCTTGATTACATGACTCTCGATCCTTGATTACATGATTATCGATTAACTGAGCCTAGGTTATCAATTACTTATATCTTGAAGTATAGAATACACTAGTTATAGTTATTACTTACATGATCATATTGTCTCAATTCCTTGCTTACTTTCATATTGTATTTGTACTTCTACTTCTTGTTTCTTCCATGTTATATCTTGTTATATTACCCCTTTTTCTGCTTGTTGCTACTTGCTGCCCGAAACTTGCTCTAACGGGAACTTTTCTATTTTTCTTTTGAGTTAATAATTATACAGGTACTGATGGACCCGACGAGCAGACTCTCTAGATGATCGTTGCTGCATTGTTACTACTTCATGTTGTTTTTCTTTCAGTCGCTATTTTATCTAGTTGTTATAGCGAACTGTTCATCGTACTGTTTTAATTATGGCACATTGTATTCCCGGGCATTTTGACCCGATGTTGATGTATTATCTGGATGATGGTTATTTTATTTTCAGCTCATGTGATCATTATATTTGTCTGCGTAAATGTGTTATAAATATCTTGTTGAGCTTATAATTGCACAGCTTATGGATGATGTATATCATTCGCTGGACCTCAGTTGCGTGCCTGTATTTCCGTATAGTGGGAAGCGGGGCGTGACAGGTTTTTAGTGGTATCAGAGCCTAGGCTCGAACCATGCTAAGCTCAACAATATACACATCACGTGGATCACATGAATGTTAATAACCAACTTGCCATCTGGAGATTTACCCCATTCGAATATGCATTTCAGACTATGGTTCACGGAGGCTCTTCGACTTCTACGCCCAGGGATGAACTATCGGAGATCGTCGCCATTCTCCAGGAGATGCAACGATTGATGGAGCTGTAGCACTCTATTCCTTTTCTTCTTTTCTGCTTGTTTCTTGTTCTTATCTTGCTTAATTTTTCTCTTCTTCCTAAACCTCTCATTTATAGAAATGAGAGATGAGTAACTGACAAATTCTTCATTCATGTTTCTCCCTTTTTTTTGCGGCACCAATCTTGCCACAATTTTTTAACATTGTTTGGTGGGTGGGGCCCACTTTACCAAATAAGTTTGACAACCAACATCTTCGTATTACCAATCTCTTAATTCTGCTCAATTCATCGATCGCTATCACGTGCATCTAGAAACATCACCATCAGAGTGGCGCAGCGGAAGCGTAGTAGAGTCCCTTATTGATTCGTGGAATGAATATCAAAGTAAACTTCAACGTCATCAACAACTCAAGGTTCGATGTTATATTTAGAATGGATAGGGGCCAAAGTGCAAATATTGGTCATAGGCCGGTTATAGGATGCGGTGCATTAATGAAGAAAAAGACAAGAAGAAGAAGAAATAAAAAGAAGAGAAAGAGAGAGAGAGAAGTCAAAGAAAGAAGAAAGAAAAAGAGAAAGAAGAAAAAAGAGAAAGAAAGAGGAAGAAGAAAGAGAGAGAAGTCGGAGAAGGAAGAAGAAAGAAAGAGAAGTCGGAGAAGAAAGAAAGAGAGAGAGAGAGGTCGGGGAAGAAAGAGAAGAAGAGAAAGAAGAAGGCAACTCGGGAGCAAGCTTCGGTGAAGAGAAAGAGTGAGAATCCGATAGCAGAGGCGGGAGCAAGAAAGAAAGAGAGAGTAGGAGCTCAGATTTTCTTGGCAAATGGAAAGAAGAGATCAAGAATCGGTAGCGGGGATGAAGAGAAAATCGGTGGAAGAAGAAAGTGAAGCAGGGAAGAAGATGAAGCTTTCTTCATCTTTATCGAGATTCGGCAGGATTTGTGTATTTTGTGGCAGTAGCTCTGGCAAAAGAGCTAGCTACTAGGAAGCCGCGATCGAGCTCAGCAAGGAGCTTGTAGAAAGGAATATCGATCTCGTCTATGGTGGTGGGAGCATAGGATTGATGGGCCTAGTTTCTGACGCCGTTCGTGCTGGTGGCCGACACGTTTTGGGAGTGATTCCTAAGTCACTGATGCCGAAAGAGATTACTGGGGGAACTGAGGGAGATGTTAGAGTTGTCTCTAACATGCACGAGAGGAAGGCTGAAATGGATCGAGCTGCTGATGCTTTCATAGCCTTGCCCGGAGGTTATGAAACACTTGAGGAATTGTTCGAGGTGATCACTTGGGCTCAACTGGGGATCCACAGCAAACCGGTGGGTCTTTTAAATGTTGATGGATATTACGACTCACTGCTATCCTTCGTAGATTCAGCTATGGCCGAGGAGTTTATATCCAGTAAGGCCAGACGCATCTTGATTTCAGCTCCATCTCCTAAGGAGTTACTAAGAAAATTGGAGGAGTATGTGCCAGAGCGAGATGAGCTTGTGAATCAGCTGAACTGGGATGTTAGCGATGTAGGTGGTTCAGATTCTAAGCCTAGACATTAAATTGTTGATTCCTCCAGTTGAGAATGCACAATTTGTCTTTAGTTGTATTCGTGCATTTGTACTCTTTGTTTCTTTTATCTTTTGTTGTACTCTCAGTTGAAGAGTATTGCATTCTTAGCTATCCTATATCTCGCCTAAGTAAATTTCGAGGACGAAATTTTTTTGTAAGGTGGGTAGGATTGTAACTCCCTGTCCCAGTTGTACGTATTTTACTACGTAAATTTTTGTACTTCAATTTTCAGATCAGTTTTATTTCTCTTTGGACTCTTTATCTACTGCCAGAATATTTTTCTGATCAATTCTATAATTTTATGATTTTTCGATTAAAGTTTAAATACAAATTTTAAACCGTGATTAATCCTAATCCTAATACTAATCCTAATCCTAATCCTAATCCTGCCTAACCCTACACCTTATTTTCCACCACCACATTTTTCTACGCCTAACTCTTGACTTCTCCTCCTTGTTCATTTTTTTCCACACCTAACCCCTTTGATTTTTCTACACCCCCTATCACTTCCTTTCTATATAAACACACACACACACATCTGAACATCCCACATCTTTCTCTTCTCTTATATACATTCTTCATATTCCCTTCTTCTTTTCCTCTGCCTCCTTCATACCCGAGAGCAAGCAATGCCCAAGCTCCACTTCACATTCCACCTTCGAGCCAACGACTCTGCTTCTACGATTCCGTGAACCCCGAAAAATAACCCGACGTCGTGTCACCTTGTTGTTGTCGTCGCTCACCGTTGCTACCGTCTTACCGCCGTTGTGCCGCCTTCCGTTGCCGACGTCACTTCTTTCCGTAGTTAACACTACCACCGTAATCGTCACATTATAAGGCAAGTACCTTGTACACTATTTTTGTTCTCGTACAAGCATTTTCCTTTGACTCGTGGCAAGTAGTCTAGTTATCATCATATTTTATTGTCAAACTCTGTTCTAGTCACTTGTTCCATACTATATCAACTCAAGAGTGAACCGTTAACACATTTCGAATCGTGTTATCGAATATCGAATATTCAACCTTACTATCTCTAAAATTTCTTGACCTTGCACTAAGAATTCGACCATGTTTCCAATGCTGGATTGAAGATTTTCTACGTGGAAATCGTAGCCTATCGAGTCCCGAATCCAGAACATCTTAGGTTTCTCAATCGGATATATAGATTGTGAGATATCGCGATTTTAGTACTGTCATATTGTGAATTTCTGAACCTGCACGGGATTACTAACCGGTATCTCGTACTGAGAATTCGACCATGTTCCCGACACTGGATCGAAAAACTTTTTACATGAAAATCGTAGCCCTTCGAGTCTAGATATCCGAAACATCCTACAGTTTCTCAATCAGATGTATAGATTGTGAGATATCGCAGTTTTAGTATTGTGACTCCGAATTTCCAGAAAGCGCGCGAAACATCGAAACCAGCAAAGAATGAATTTGTACGCATAGCTACTATCTTTAGAATGTATCGTGTGAATATGCGTTGGAACCGGAAGAGAGTCTACTTTCTAGAATTTCTGACGGAATAGGATTTTCTTTTCTGTAACAACGGGAAAGTGAATTTGAATATAGATATGTCAAGTTGTCTAAAAAAATTCATCTATACATTTTTGCATATAAACCCGTTATTTTTCATATTTAATGAACTGAATGTATTATTGTTCTTGTAATAATAACTTGCATATATATATAATAGGTTGATAGAATGTATGTTAAACCACTTGATAATTCTATAATAACTACTCTCGATACATGTACCCGATATATCTCATGTCCATGATTATTGCCCTTGATATTTTCCTTGACTAAACTATTTGATTACACCGTTCTACTAGTCGTACCAACTGCATGTTCATAATTAATTATAAAAGAATAACAAGCCGGGGTTATAAGGGTACGGCTTAATAGTGGACAATATAGGGGAGTATACTCGGAAGGGGGCCCGTGTTTCCCGAAATAGTGATTCTTGATTCTTGATTCTTGATTACACAATTCTTGATTACATAATTCTCGATTACATGATTCATGATTACATGTCTTGATACTATCACTGGAAGACCCGAGTACATAATCCTATAGAATTCACTACTTAAGTCTAAACGTCACATAATTGATATGCACCGAACTTGTGGTATGGGACACAGGATTGTGTGCATTAGATAAGTTAATAAAATAGATAAACTTGAGATTTCCACTAAGCATGACTCTTGATTACATGATTCTTGATTACATGATTCTTGATTACATGACTCTTGATTACAAGACCCTCGTTACATGACTCTTGATTACATGACTCTCGATCCTTGATTACATGATTATCGATTAACTGAGCCTAGGTTATCAATTACTTATATCTTGAAGTCTAGAATACACTAGTTATAGTTATTACTTACATGATCATATTGTCCCAATTCCTTGCTTACTTTCATATTGTATTTGTACTTCTACTTCTTGTTTCTTCCATGTTATATCTTGTTATATTACCCTTTTTTCTGCTTGTTGCTACTTGCTGCCCGAAACTTGCTCTAACGGGAACTTTTCTATTTTTCATTTGAGTTAATAATTATACAGGTACTGATGGACCCGACGAGCAGACTCTCTAGATGATCGTTGCTGCATTGTTACTACTTCATGTTGTTTTTCTTTCAGTCGCTATTTTATCTAGTTGTTATAGCGAACTGTTCATCGTACTGTTTTAATTATGGCATATTGTATTCCCGGGCATTTTGACCCGATGTTGATGTATAATCTGGATGATGGTTATTTTATTTTCAGCTCATGTGATCATTATATTTGTCAGCGTAAATGTGTTATAAATATCTTGTTGAGCTTATAATTGCACAGCTTATGGATGATGTATATCATTCGCTGGACCTCAGTTGCGTGCCTGTATTTCCGTACAGTGGGAAGCGGGGCGTGACAAACGGCCTTGGACCCTAGGCCAAAAAGAGATAAATTGGGGGTGTTCTCGACTTGGCTAGGGTTAAGATTAGGATTAGGGTTAGGGTATTCAGTTTGGTAATTAGTGTTAACGTGAGTTATGGGTAGGATTAGGGTTAGCAGGGGTCAGGGGTTTGGTTAGGGTTATTGTAGGGTTAAGGTTATTGCAAGAAAGACATTTGTGGTAAGATCTGGTTTTGGTTTATCATTAATTTGTAGTTGTTGGGAGCAGAAAGGTAATAAGTTTCACAAAAAAGTTTATAGATATTCTGTGTATAACCAATAAAAATCAATAAAACATCATCTGTAGGTCAGGGTTAATGTAGGGTTAGGGTTATTGTAAGGTTAGCAGAGTAGGGTTATGGGTTAGGGTTAGGGTTATCGTAGGGTTAGCACAACCCTAACCTTAACCTTGACCTTATACTTGTAAACCAACCCGGTATATATTTTTTGGATATGTGGGTATTGTATTAGCATAATCAAATCTATGTATATCATAGTAAAAAGGATCACAAACATATTAGAAATGATCACAAATATAATGTAGGAAAAATCAATACCCCTAAAGCTGAACATATTCCCTTTGTAATGGAACACTAACATATATCCTACTTCTAATTTATTAGAACCTGTGAATTCTCTCCACTTCTCTCCACCAATGCACACATGATTCTGCCATACTCTAATTAACCCAACTTCCCATGTTTTGCCATTAGGATTCAACAATGTTGTTGTTTTCCTAGTTTCTTCATTGTTGTTAAGCTGAACAAAATAACATGCCAGCAGAATTTCAACATACACCTAAATGGGAAAAAGCACCAAGCTAAACAAGTAGAACTCAATCTCAAAGTAGAACTCAACACCCGCCTACTATTATTGCAGACACTTCAATATGGGAAATACATAAAGTACACAACCACATGTAGATCCCCACGTGTAGCCTATATATGGGAAAAACCACATGTACATCCCCAAAATGGATGATTATGAATTATTTTTTATCATTTTTTTACATATTTAACCACCATGATTGTATAATTGGTTTGAAAGGTGGTAGTAATCGGCACTTAAAAATAATATTGCGGAAAGATATACAAGCGTAGATCATCTGTCTTTGGTATAAATTTCCACAGAGACTGTACGTAAAGAGTAACTTCAAAAATTATAAAAACCGAAAAAACATCATACGTAGTCCGTTGTTACAAACAACAGCTTAAGGCATTGAATTAAAGGGGTCCTCCATGACTTTTTCCTCTTTTCAAATATTAAGCTACAACTTAGGCCGTTGCCTCCAACAACGGCCTAACGTATTTATAAGAAATGGGGTTGCTCTCTGACTTGTTGGTCCTTTTGTCTTCTCCAAGTGAGAGAGCACCTCCAAAATTACAACTTTTTGACTATAACTTAGGTCGTTGTCTCCAACAACAGCCTAAGGTATTTATAAGAAATGGGGTTGCTCTCTGACTTGTTGCTCCTTTTGTCTTCAACAAGTCAGAGAGCACCCCCAAAATCACAACTTTTTGACTATAACCTAGACCGTTGTCTCCAATAACAGCCTAAGGTATTTATAAGAAATGGGGTTGCTCTCTGACTTGTTGCTCCTTTTGTCTTCTACAAGTCAGAGAGCACCCCCAAAATCACAACTTTTTGACTATAACCTAGACCGTTGTCTCCAACAACGGCCTGAGGTATTTATAAGAAATGGGGTTGCTCTCTGACTTGTTGCTCATTTTCTCTTCTCCAAGTCATAGAGCACCCCCAAAATCACAACTTTTTGACTATGACCTAGACCGTTGTCTCCAACAACGGCCTAAGGTATTTATAAGAAATGGGGTTGCTCTCTGACTTGTTGCTTCTTTTGTATTCTCCAAGTGAGAGAGCACCCCCAAAATCACAACTTTTTGACTATAATTTAGGCCGTTGTCTCAAGCAACGGCCTAAGGTATTTATAAGAAATGGGGTTGCTCTCTGACTTGTTGCTCCTTTTGTCTTCAACAAGTCAGAGAGCACCCTCCAAATCACCACTTTTTTTGAGGTTATCTGAGGCCGTTATCTCCAACAACGGCCTAGGTTTATCATGTACATATTGTTTTGCTCTGTGGTTTGTTGCTTTTTTTTAACTAGTTATATTGAATAAAAAACCAAATTCATGAAATAACTGAGGCCGTTGTCTCCAACAACGGCCTTGGTTTAAAAATATATATATATATTTACAAATACAGGTACAACTACAGCTGATACAATTGAGTAACAAACCAACATTTGCGTACAATAACAATATTAACAAACGACACAAACAAACGACACTTAAGTCTCGAGAATTACATTTACAGTTACCAATCAAAGGTAATTAACCAAGTGGCATAAAGAGTTATAAATATACCGAACAATTACATTTTAAAAATTACAATTCATAGTGGATCGTCATATCTCGACTCAAAACTGTCTTCTTCGGAAGGAATTACTTCTTGCCTTCATTGAAAGATTAGGTTTAGTTAGTAAGAAACTCATTTGCCACAAATAAAGTATAATAAATTTAAACGAGTGACAAACATAAAAGTTACGAGTCATATCCCTCAAATAAAGTTGGACAATTTCTTGAATCATGATTCATTTGGACAATGCCGCATCTTTGGCACCTTCTTGGTTTTTTTATGCGGAGTGCTCTCTAATCGGCCTCAATCTTTTGGCGCGAGGCCTTCCTTTTGTCGTGCACTGCTGTGGGTCACTAATGCGTGTAGGTATGTGTCCACTCCCTTGATCATGAGGTTGTGCACTTGGATGCGGTTGTGAACTACCTCCAGGTTCGACACTATTATGTGGTTGTGAGGCCTGTTCCGGTTGTTCACCTAATCCGGGTTGTAGCCGAGAAACCCTGTCAATGATCTTCTACAAATTCTCCAACGTGTATTTGTAACTCTCATTGGAGGAACAACCAAGATCGACAATTTGTTTCGCATGGTAGCTCAACTCACAATATCGAGAAGCAAAATTCTCGGTATTGGGTTCGGTTGGAACTGATGTGTAACTTCTTCTCATCACATCCCTAGTCCATCTTCTTTTAATATATACATCCGGGAGGGATGTGTGATGGCAGAAACGAAGTACAACTAAAATATGCCTGCAAGGAATGGCAACAAATTCGAACAAGTGACATGCACATGTAATAATTCCATTGATTTTGGATAATTGAAGAAGGCGAGCCGATTCTGATTCTCCACAAAGTATCACATGGAAGGTTGAACTATCCGGTGTCTCAAGATCGGCAACAAATGTCACATTGTACATGAAGCTTTTTGTGACTTTATCTTGGAATTTGTAAAATATTTTCAAAGTATATGTTTTTGCCATTTGTGCCTCCAAAGCCCATTCGCTCTTCAACTTCGGTCTCTTCTCACGGTTACGATGATTTTCTTTCAATTCATCGTGTCTTTGCCTTCCCAAAAAACGGTCGAAGATGACGGCAAATTCGTGCAGGGAATACTTTTTTTTTGTATGATGCTTCAGAGCAGAATGTGCCGACTCAACCCGTTGGCTACTCAACATGCCGGCCCAAAATGAATCTTTAGCGTAGATGGGTGCCCAACTTTCACGGATATCGAATATATCGTTCAACCATTTGTTACTCTCTAATCCGTATTGCGAAATCAAAATATTTCACTTTTCTACAAATTCATGTATATATTCGGAATTGTAGATTACATTCTTCAAGGACTCCCTAAACTTGTCGATATCAAAACCAAGACGAACCTCCTGGGGTAACTTATCCAGAATGTACCAAATACAAAAATGATGCCGAGTCTGGGGGAAAACTTTCTTAACTGCGGCGGCGATCCCACGGTCTTGATCGGTGACAATACCGGATGGAGCACGATTCATAACCCCTAACCACTTTTCAAAGAACCATTCAAACGAAGAGGCCGTCTCATTTGGAATGAACTCACCTCCTAAGAAAGTCGATTGCCAATATTGATTCACTCCAACAAATGGAACAAATAACATTCCGTAACGGTTCGTATTGTACGTGGCATCAAAGAAAACTACATCGCCAAATTCTTCGTAATTCATCCTACAAATACCATCTACCCACATACAATGTGACAACCGCCCTTCGGGATCGACTTGAATGTCATAAAAAAATGAAGGATCCGTCTGTTTCTTTGATTCGAAAAAATCAATTAGTATTGTAGAATCGTGTCCTTTCAATGCTTCTTGCGAATCTCTAACTAAATTTCTAACATCTTTTTCTGTAAATCCTACTTGATCATGACCATTTGTCGACATGTTTGGATATTAGCTTGATTCATTTGGTCTATAATCCTTTTGTCCGTATTTGACACGGACCTGTTCCGGGGCAAAAGGTGCTTTCTACCGGGTGAGGTGAATTCGTGATTGTGTTCTTCGTGAAATATATACACCACCCATGTATTACTTGTTTCGTTCAATTTTACACGAACGCAAGCCTTGCAACCCGTTCTACTGGTTATTCCACGTCTACCATCACTATGTTGACCCGACGACGACCCAACTTTATTACAAAGATATGACTTATCTACTTCCATTCCCCCCTTTAATTTATTTCCACCCTTACACATTGCAAAGCCCCCACAACGAGCATATGCAGAATAAAATTTCTCGACCTCAACTAAAGTGGAGAATGTCATACCTAACTTTGGTTTCAGATGGTCTTCGACTATTGGCATGGAATCAGTGATTGGTTCTACCCGCACAAAATTATCGCCGGCAGCAGAACTCTCCGTATCGTTGTTCATCTGGGGTAAAAATATATTATTGGTCAATTAATATACACATTATATATAAAATAGCTTGTTAACAAATGATTGCGATATATATACCTACGAAACAAAAATAAGTGACAAAACGTCGAAAACGACGTCATATAAATACAAAACTCTTCTATTGGGTTCGGCTTGCCGCACACAAGGTAACGGAACTTCTACAAGTAAGTTACGATCCACGGTTTGCAAGATAAGGCAGTGTCTCGCTCGCATTCCCCTCACTCTTGAACCGAGGTTGTTGTTTGATATACGGTACAAATCCGCACAAACGAGATCAAAAAATTCCTATACTTTGGGAGTGGGACGGCGGCAAAACACATGAGCGAACAAAATTTGTAGAGGTGAGTTTCAGCTCACGGTTTGCAAAATACGCCGATGTATCGCTTTCACTCACGAGAATGAATTGAAAGCGATACATGGCCGTACACTTCAAACCGTGAATCCAAAAACACTTCTACGAATTGCGTTGGCTTGTGTATGGCGAGCTCGACGTACTCGCAAAGTTCCAAAAAATTTTGTTCGCTTTGTGTGCTATTACTAACATCGAATAACAACCAACAACAACTAATACTACGTCAACTTCCCCAATTAAACTAGAATTACCTACTCTATAAATACCTACGCATAATATAGAAATTGTACACTCAAATATTGGAGAAAAATTTCCAATCAATTAGCCTAGTTAGATCTACTCAAGTAGGAACAAATTAGTACCTTTAATAATGAGGGTGTTCGGGAGGCCGCTGTGTGCTGCTGTAGAGAAAGGAAGGGGAGTAGGGTTTGACTAATTTATTCAGGATTAGAGTTTTAGGGTTGGGTAGATTTCGTAAGGGTTAGGGTTTTTTTGTAATTGGGATCTTCAAAGGAAGAGGGCTAGAGACTGAGAATAGGGAGAGATTCGGTGAAAAGCAACAACCAAGAGAGAGGTAGGTTTTTTAGTTCGATAGAGAGAGAGCTACGGTTTGGGGAAATGGGTTTATCGAGCTCCACTAGCGAGAGAGAGAGTTGTGAGGGAGATGAAGATCTGAGTATGTACAAGTGTTTGGAAAAACACTTGTACATACTTAGGCCGTTGTTCCCAACAACGGCCTAAGTTGAATTTTTTTTAAAAACAACCTAGGACGTTGTCTCAAACAACGGCCTAAGCGATTTTTTGGACAAAAAAAACTCCACGCCAAAAAAATGCTAAGTCCCAAACGTTTTTTGGCGTGAATTGACGAAATTACCCCTCCGCTTTTCACTTCGTTAGTGGGATGTTTAACGGGTCCAGATCTGATCCGCTCATCATGATCAAGGCAGATCGGACGGCTGAGATGGCTGTTTTCCAACCCGTTGAAAACGAACCCGTTTTCAACTGAGCAAAACCATATATATATATATATATATATATATTGGGCTTGGAAAATAAATTAGATATTATCAATTAAATTAGATCAAGTACAATAATAAAATAATTTAATAGATGAATTTTAAATAAATAATCAAGAATAACAATTGATTAAAATAACACATCATACAACAAAATAATATTCGGGTTTAACAATTTTTTATTAAAATCATATAATAATAATAATATATTTATTTTAAACTCAAATATAAATAGTTGATCAATAAGACATAGAAAGTAGATTAAAATACATAATTATTCGAAATAAATATAATTATCGATTAGAAAAAAATACTTTAATACAAAATCCAAAATGATTTTAACAAATAATGAATTTATAATATCGAAATACAGAAAATATTCAGAAAATACGTATTTATGGAAATGGGGATTACAATATGACTTTAACATTATTCTTCATTATAAAAAAGGAGCTTTACAACTACAAAGTATACATGAAGAGATTGAGTTTTCGGAGGACATTCTTATGTTGAGCGAATTCTGATAGATATTGTGATGCTATCCATTATTATATACAAAAGTTGCATCCAGAACTACGGTAATGGAAATTTGTCGAATATCTACCAAGCATAAATTCAATTGCAAATCAACCATAACAAGACCCAAGACAACTTTCACTCTCAAAAGAATATTAAGACGGAATCACATCAAATCAGTCTAAAAAAGCACCCAATTAATTTCTTTATAGCAAAATAAAAAATCCTAGCATAACCTGAAACCCTACCTTGGGAGAGAAGAGAGAGAATTACTTGGTTGGCGGCGGCTATTTTAGAAGGTGACAAAAGGAAGAAAGTGTAGGTTGAAGGCGCGGTGGTCTGATGAGGAAAGAGACGAGGGTTGGAGGCGCGAAAGAGAAAGGAAGAAGAAAAGATACGGGTTGGAGGCATGGAAGAGGGGAAAAAAAATCCTGAAAATCTCTTGGTTAAAGACATGCTTTTTCATGGGCTTTGGTATTTATACGTGACACCTTAAAATCCTCCTAAATCAGCCATCTAATTAAATCCTTAAAAAATCATTCATTTATTGATTATCATCACATTTAGACGGATACTTTAAAATTATAATTGAATACATCAAGATTTTAAAAGACTTTTTAAAATTCGGTTTGAATACATTAAGGTAGTGTTCTTTTTTTTGCCTCTTATAAGAGGTGACCTCTTATAAGAGATTTACAATAAGAGCCTCTTATAAGAGCCTCTTTTTGAGGTGTTCTTTTATCTAAAAATAACCTCTTATAAGTACCTCTTATAAGAGATTTATGTTCTTTTTTCACCTCTTACAAGAGCCTTTTTTCTACTTTTAGACATTTTTGCCCTTACTATATAATTTCTCTATTTATATAACCCGATGAAATGTTATCTTTTTAATGATGTTGCTGCTGTTGATGGATTTTACTCTGTTTTAGAGCAACATTTCTGAAATCATGCTTTCCTTCTGAGGTGAAGTACTCTGCAGCTTAGAGCAGACGTCGTTAATATCATCAGTAATAGGAGAAGCAAAAGAAAATTTGAACATGATATGGGAAAGAGTTTGGTGAAGAAATACTATACAACAGAGGATATACAGTGATAAGGAACACAATACAATAAGAAAAGAATGAAACATAATAAAGATTTTAGAGGATAAAAAAATGGATGAATCATAAGAAAATTAGAGGCAGTTACAGTTAAGAATATGTATTAAAATTGAAAATAAATCTTTAACTAAATCTTTTGGGCCACCTGCAGGCATAAGAAAAAGATACACATAAGGTATTTTATTCCCCCCAAACAGGATGTTCCTCGTCCATAAGCAGGAAAAACAGTTTGGAATCCTTTCAACTTTTGAAAGTGGCCATAACTTCCATTCCTTTGTACTACAGTTTCTTAGTTTAAGAAAAAAAAATTAAAGCATCATGTATTGTTGTATGCTAAATCATAAACAAAGAAATCAAACTTCAGCGTGCTGGCTTTTCAATTTTCACGGCATTTGATATATAAGTTGCCTTGATCAGAGCAGTCTTATGAGAAGGTTCAATTATTTTCTATGAACACTTTTAACCCATTTCAGTTTGATGAGAAGATTTGAGTGGTAGTGAAAAAAAGCAAATCCGGGTGTCATTAATTTAGGGGTAGTATAGTCATTTTAAGTTATAGAAGACTTTTAAGATTTTGAAAGAGGCTAGTAGAAGCCATTTAGGTTTAGAAGCAATTTTGGGAAAAATCTCTTATAAGAGGTAAAAAAAGAACACCCAAAAAACTCTTGTAAGA
This sequence comes from Hemerocallis citrina, assembly GCA_017893485.1. NCBI lineage: Eukaryota > Viridiplantae > Streptophyta > Magnoliopsida > Asparagales > Asphodelaceae > Hemerocallis > Hemerocallis citrina. Next base: position 371,634 of record JACEHZ010000415.1, read on the forward strand.
GGGGGACCACCTCTTACAAGAGGTAAATCACTTATAAGAGGAGAAAAAGAACACTACCTAAGATTTTACTGATTGAATATCCTTGGAGACTTAAAATACAATAGAATCATTTAAAATACTAATTGAATACATCCCCTAAATTTCATCAAAAAAAAAAAAAGAATACATCCCCTAAATCTAAGCCCAATACCATTCATGCCCATTAACAAAATAAACTAAGGGCCCGGCCCAAATCATATCTAACCAGATCTGGGCCCGCATCGGCCCGGCTCACCGATTTCAACCGCATCGTTATTAAGCGATTTATGTCTCTCTCTCTCTCTCCCTCTTCGTTTGCAACACTTGGAATTTCCGAGTCATGAAATTGACAGATCTCTGAAACCCTCATTCGAACCCCCTTCAAATCTCTCAGTTCGGAGCTCGCCCAAACCCTAATCAGGTAACTATCACTAACCCCCCTCAATTACCAGATCCCATTCGAATCCAGGGTTTCGAATTTGTGCCGAATATGTACGCATTCCCATTCTTGTTTGCCCAGATCTGGTGTTTTGCAATCGATTTGATGTTCTATGAATTGTAAATTAGGGTTCTTGATGTGATTCTGTGGTTGGGTTGGGTAGATCTGGGATTTGGGAAATTTAGGGTTTTGGAGATCAGTGAAATGCATGTAAGGACAGTTTGTTTTCATTAGATTGGTATTAGATGCGATGTTGTTTGAACTGAAAAAAAAATCAGATTTTGGATGTGAATTTTGTGTTTGTTTTCAATAGATCTAGTAATTATCTCATTTTGAAGATACCTTATGCTTTCTGCTATTAGGTCCATTGGGTTCTTCTCCTCTGAGATTTCACTCACAGGATAGTGATGTGGGTAGAACTGCTTTTCTACAGTAGTTATAGAAATAAATATTTTTAAAATTCATTGAAAACCCAGGTAGAGAATCGTTTATAGAAATATATATATTTTTAAAATTCATTGAAAACCCAGGTAGAGAATCGCTGTTTCTATTAATTTCAAATATGAAACATAATTTACTCCAGTGTACCTTACCCCATTAATGTACCCTTAGCTAGCTTCTACCTAATTCAAAATTGAGGTTTTTATGATGGTGTTAGAGATATTTGGAGGTAATTTCTGGGTTTCTATCCTTTATCGGGGTTTAGTGGTCCAATTATATGCAGTTCTAATTAAGAGCAGAGAATGTATTTTTTTATTTAAAAAATATTTTAATTTGATGAAGTTCTAGCTGCCTGGAATTTGTTTTTAGTGTTTGGTTCGATATAGTTGACATGTTAGGTGAAGGTGGAGCCCATTTAAAACAGTTTTGCATTTATATGTCATGGGTACCACCTCACCTTCTTGAGTCTAGTGTTGTGCAAGTGGTGTGAAGTAAAAGAAGTAGCACAATTATCTCTATTCGATGAAGAAATGAGGTGAACTGGCAATAAGTGATGGGTGTAGTGAGAAGAGATGGTGTTTGCACCCTTTTTTATATTTTTCCCAACTTTGTAGTCGGTTGCTTTTTGCAGCTCTTATTTTTATAGCTGGAGCTGCGCCAATTAGAGAAAAGAAACTTAAATGCTGCGTTTGAACTTGCGTGTAACTCCAACTACCTTTATATAATTACTGTCTATTTAGTTGCAAGAAGCCAACTACATAGCTCCAACTTTATGTAGTTGATTATAACATGGGCTAAGTTCTTCGGTGTGATATAGTCGCAAGTGTGCCAGAATATTTATATTTTGAAGTGTTTGTTTTGATGTAGTTGATAGGTATAAGTGAAGAGTGGATATATATGGCTTTAAATGATACTTAGTATAGTGGGAAGAGGGAGAAGGTATGATCTATTTTTTTATATCATTTCCATTGTAGCTGAAGCTGCAATTATGGCCTCAACTCTAACTGCGGTAATTGGAACTACTCAACAGCCACCAAGCACAAACACAGATAGTACATTTTGCTGTTGGAACTGTATATTCTGTTTTACTCCATCTACAAGATACATCTCCCCTAATGTAGTGGCAAGGCATGAGAGAGTGATGGTTCAAAGTCATTCCTTACCAAATGTTTGTGGAATTTAGATCACACAGTCTTTCATTTAGGTATACTCTAGTGTCTAATCTATATTTGCAACAGGAGGAACTAACTAAGTAGCTGAAAGTCTTACATTTTGTTTTTTTTATTGTGTGTGTGAACATCTTATTTACTCATTGTTTGAAGCTATATTAGTCGATTTTGTTCTTGACTCAATTGTTCTTTCTATTTGGTTTCAGATTAGGAGTTGTAAAAGATTTGGTTCTTAGATATAAGAACCCTGAGGACAAGGAGCTTCTGCACTATGGGGAGAGTTTCTTCTCCAATGCCATTGGCTCTCTTCTTCTTTTTTCTTCTAGCATTCCCCTGCAATGGTTTTTATCTCCCTGGTAGTTACATGCATACCTACTCTCAAGGAGAAGCCATACAAGTTAAAGTGAATTCTCTAACCTCGATCGAAACCGAGCTTCCATTCAGTTATTACAGCCTTCCCTACTGCCAACCAAAAGGTGGAATCAAGAAAAGTGCTGAAAATTTGGGAGAACTTTTGATGGGAGATCAGATTGATAATTCCCCCTACAAGTTCAAAGTCAATGTCAACGAATCACTTTACCTCTGCACCACAAACCCTTTGAACGAGCATGAAGTCAAGCTGTTGAAGCAAAGAACCCGTGATCTTTATCAGGTTAACATGATTCTTGACAACCTTCCCGTCATGAGATTCACTCAGCAGAATGGAGTCACCATTCAGTGGACTGGATTCCCTGTTGGATATACTCCAACAGCTAACAGTGCTGATGACTATATCATCAATCATTTGAAATTCAAGGTTTTGGTTCATGAGTATGAGGGAAGTGGTGTGGAGATTCTTGGCACTGGGGAAGAAGGGTTGGCTGTCGTCTCAGAGACTGATAAGAAGAAGATGTCAGGTTATGAGATAGTTAGGTTCGAAGTTGTTCCCTGTAGTGTCAAGAGAGACCCAGAAGCCATGTCCAAACAAAACATGTACGATAGAGTTGATTCTGTGAGCTGCCCGTTGGAGCTCGACAGGTGCCAGCAAATTCGAGAGCAAGAAAGAATTACATTCACTTACGAAGTGGAATTTGTGAAGAGTGACATTAAGTGGCCTTCCCGATGGGATGCTTACTTGAAGATGGAGGGTGCAAAGGTACATTGGTTCTCAATCATGAACTCCTTGATGGTTATCTTCTTTTTGGCAGGGATAGTCTTTGTTATTTTCCTACGTACTGTCCGAAGAGACCTAACAAGGTACGAGGAGTTGGATAAAGAAGCACAGGCTCAGATGAACGAAGAGTTATCTGGCTGGAAACTTGTAGTGGGTGATGTTTTCAGAGAGCCCACTAACTCAAAACTACTTTGTGTTATGATTGGTGATGGAGTTCAGATCACTGGGATGGCTGTTGTAACTATCGTCTTTGCAGCTCTAGGGTTCATGTCACCAGCTTCTCGAGGTATGCTTTTGACAGGGATGATCATTCTCTACCTGTTCCTCGGGATTGTTGCTGGGTATTTTGGAGTTCGATTATGGAGGACAATCAAACAAAGCTCCGAGGGTTGGAGGGGCGTCGCTTGGTTGATTGCTTGCTTCTTCCCGGGGATTGTATTCATCATTTTGACTGTATTGAACTTCATACTTTGGGGGAGCAATAGTACAGGGGCCATCCCTATATCACTCTTCTTCATTCTCTTAGCACTATGGTTCTGTATATCAGTACCGCTCACACTTTTGGGTGGATTCATGGGAACCCGAGCAGAGCCTATCCAGTTCCCAGTCCGAACCAATCAAATCCCTAGAGAGATCCCAGCTCGGAAATATCCTTCATGGCTTCTCGTTCTTGGTGCAGGAACTCTCCCCTTTGGAACCCTCTTCATTGAGCTCTTCTTCATATTGTCCAGTATTTGGCTTGGGCGATTCTACTATGTGTTTGGGTTCCTCTTTGTGGTCCTCCTCTTGCTGATCGTTGTTTGTGCTGAAGTTTCAGTAGTTCTGACGTACATGCATCTCTGTGTTGAGGATTGGAGGTGGTGGTGGAAGGCTTTCTTCGCTTCAGGTTCGGTGGCTCTCTACGTGTTCCTGTACTCAATCAACTATTTGGTATTTGAACTTAAGAGCTTGAGTGGGCCTGTATCTGCTATCCTCTACCTTGGATATTCTCTTATCATGGCAATAGCGATCATGTTCTCTACTGGCACGATAGGGTTCTTGATGTCTTTCTACTTTGTGCACTACCTCTTCTCCTCGGTGAAGATTGATTAGAAGACTGCATTTCGTTTCCATCAGTGGTTTCAGAGATATCCTTAGTTCAAGTATATTTCATTCAAAATTTCCAAGTGGCAGATAAATGCTCTATGTCATGCAAATAGATTTAGCTTTGTTCTCCCTCATGTTCTATAGGGACATGCTTCCATATATGCCTTTTAAACTCTTGCATAGATCTTTTTTTGTAGCACCTTTTTATTTTCATCTTTTGCAGTTACTCGTGTTTGTGACCTTTATCTGTCTGGCTCTTATGTGTTTTAACTTCACAGCTATTTTTTTCTTTGTTTGTAACGGTGGTTATGTAGATTTGATTCCCCTATAAAAGCATTGATATTGTTTACTTATTGTGCTGATTTTATTTTGGGTACTGAATGAAATTTTGAAACAAAATGTACGAAGAACATGATTTCTTTGTTATATATTTCACCCCGAATGAATCTGAAGTAGAAAATGGCATGTTCATGCCTGTGTGGTATTGGAACTTCAGCAAACAAAATAACCTGGGAGTGTCAATGGGATGTTATGAACTCATTGTATGATTGGGGATGAAAGTTGTAAGTCTTTGATGAGATTGAAACCCCCCATATAACCATACAAATTCTGTAAACATCTGCAAGGTGTGGTACAAGCTTCCAATTATGTACCGTGGTCCTTTCTGTGTCAATGATGAGAAGCTATCATTGGAGACTGTTCTCCAACGACCCTTTTGAGCATGAATGGAGTATATGGATATAATAAGCAACCAAAGCAGGATAAATATAGAGAGCATGCTTTAACATGCGCACTTGGCCTGGCCTGATCGACGCACAGGGTAATTGTGCGGACAGCTGAGAAGATATCTGGTGTTCTTAGACTTTCTAATTCTGTTGAATCAGATGTTTAGCTCGTTTCTGGAATTTTTGAGTTTTAACTTTTCGCAATGCATGGAGGAGATTATTCTTCTCTGCTGTAAGCAGCTCGAGCTGCTAAAATTTTTTGGAATCCAGAATCAAATTGGAGGGCATCAGCAATCCAATTTTAACTAAAATAATACCCGCCATAAAACTAACACAACGATCAATCAGAATTTGAATAAGAAAGATAAATGAGATTCTACTAAACTCCCAGGGAACATCTCTACATGGACGTTTAATGGAAACCCATCCTGCTTCATTGAAAAGTTATAACTACAACTGCAAATTGACAGGTACGTTTAACTTAAAAAGAAATTTGACAAGTAAATCATCTTTGCCACTTGACAGGTAAACCATTTCTGCTTGCAAGCTAAAGAACGAGAGAAGTGTAACATTTCATAAACTGAACCCTGGGCAAAGCTAAACATCTGATCATCTTTCAAACTGTCACAAAGTTAGGTACACGTTTCAACCAGCGGTCATAACTTTGCAAACAAGAGAATTGGCAAGATGACCGGCGACAGCTGGTAGCTTACAATATTAACACTGAACATCCTTTTTTGTGACATCCCTGCCCCCTTCCATTTCTCCTCAGATATGATTGCTCTGCATGTTCAATAAGTACGGAGAGTGACAGGAAAAATGATTTGTTTGGAAAAATGTTCAAGTTGTCAGCAACATGAGATTGGTGACAATCTAACCTCCAAAAACACCACTGGAAAATTTGATTATGTGATCTCATGGTTATGCTTCAGGCTTTATAACCCCATGGAGCTTCCACCCTCCAAGTCCAGCTGAGGTGAAGGCCTGCATAAAATATTAATCGACATGATTAAAATATAGATTAATAGGCTATTTCAGTTTATCGAAGAAAGTACACTGCAATTTATTATACCCGAGGTATAAATTAGAGATTTATGGTTTTACAGTTTACACGATCAGTATTCAGATAATACAACATCAGAGATAAATTTAAGACGTACTCGTGGACTTCACAGTAATTGTTTCATAAACCCATTTAGTTTTGCACAAACAACCTAGAACAAGTACCTACTTTTCATATTGTTTCATTCTGAAATCATGCGGCAAAAAACAAAAGCCAACAGACCTGAATTCTCCAAGCTAACTACTTGAAAAGCACGTCAGAAATTTTATAAATAATGTAAGATCTGTCACCAAGTGAGTAAATTACATTTGTAGCATAAAACTACAATTCTTTTTGAAGAAAATAAAACTACAAAACTTTTCTTCACAGTAGTTATTTCATAAACCCATATAGTTTTGCACAAACAACCTAGAACAAGAAGTACCTACTTTCATATTGTTTCATTCTGAAATCATGCAGATCCATAAACAAAAGACAACAGACCTGAATTCTCCAAGCTAACTACTTAAAAAGCACGTCAGAAAATTTATAAATAATTCAAGTGAGTAAATTATATTTCTAGTATAAAACTACAAAACTTTTCTTTTTGAAGAAAATAAAACTACAAAAGTTGAGCACATTTGTGCGCTTTTGTGCTTTCTAAGCTTACATTTGGTATAGTGAACATCTAGGGTATTTGAGATTTTAGATGAGCTGATTGGAAACTTTTTAGCCTCTATTAGAATTAGAAGGAGAAGCGATGACTGGGAACACGTCGTCACGACTGTGTACGGTCCTTATGATTCTAGAGTGCGCAAGGACTTCTGGAAAAAGCTTAAAGACATCAGGAATAGATGAGGCAGACCTTGGGTGGTTGGTGGCAATTTCAATATCACGAGATACATGATGACATAGAGGTAGGGGACATAGCCGCGGTGAGTAGGAGAGGTTTAACAGTATTATAGATGAATTGGAACTAATGGAGCTAGAGATAGTAGATAGGAAATTCATGTGGTCATATATGCAACATAACCCTACCCTAGCTAAACTAGATAGTCTTGGTGTCTAACGAATGGGAGGATATGTTCCCACTGGCAAAAGTGAGGTCCGCAGTTCAATTTACATCAGATCATCTACCTCTAGTTATTAACTGCGATCAGGATAACGGGACAAATTCTACCCTTTCAGATTTGAGAAGTCTTGGACTGCGATTGATGAAACACGACAGGTGATTAGGGAGTCGTGGTTACGGAGAACCGAGCAAACCTCAGCAATGGGTATTTGGGTGGAAAAGACAAGACGCCTACGGAGGGAGCTAAAAGGATGGTCAAAACAAAAATATTGTAACATCTACCTAAGAAGGGAGACGCTCGGCAATAGGAACCATGAATTGGAAAAATTGCAAGAGGACAGAGATCTTACGGTACCAGAAAAGGAAGAGTTGAGAAATGGGAGGCTTGAACTACAACACATACAAACAATGGAGGAAATGTATTGGAAGCAATGGTCGAGAATACAGTGGTTGAAGGAAGGAGACGCCAACACTAAATTCTTTCACAAGGTGGCAAACAGAAGAAGACAAAATCATATAGTGGGACTGAAAGTGGATGGAAACTGGACTGAGAACGAGGAGCTCATTAGAAGTCACTTAGATTACAAGTATCACGAGCTGCTTGGCAGAAGAACTAACGCTAGATGTAGCCTAACGGCAGAGATGTGGAGCTCCTCTAAGATAGACGGGAGTGAAGGTATCAAAAATTGTTTTACGGAGAAGGAAGTTCACAATGCAATAAAACAGCTGGGACAGGACAAGGCACCGGGGCCGGACGGATTGCCTATATTTTTCTACAACATCTACTGGCTGATTATCAAGGAGGATCTAATGAACATCTTCAGAGAGGTATACGACGGAACCGCAAAGTTGGATATGCTAAACTATGCTTCTATTATACTGATCCCTAAGACTCGGGATGTTCGCATGGCAGAGGATTTCAGACCAATTAGTCTACTAAACAGATCGTTCAAAATAATCACGAAAGTGTTGGCCCAAAGATTGGCACCTAGTCTGCAAGACGTCGTGGCGCCGTCGCAAAGCGGATTCATCAATGGAAGAGACATCATGGATAGCATAGCTGCTACTAATGAAATCGTTTTCAGGGGCAACAAAGAAAAGGCAGACGGATTCCTTCTCAAGCTTGACATCGCAAAGGCTTATGATTCGGTCCACTGAGACTGTCTGGACGAAGCTCTTAAGCTCAAAGGCTTCGGAGCGAAATGGAGATCATGGATCCAGCTTTGTGTCCAAGGAGGTAAATCGTTCGTACATGTCAACGAATGGCAAGGCAAGAAAATCTGTTGCAAAAGAGGCCTCAGACAAGGGGATCCATTGTCATCTCTGCTATTCACCATCATAGCTGATGGACTGGCTGAAATGATTAAGCGAGCACAGGACAACAATGTCATCAAGGGAATTGAGATCAAAGGAGTAGCCCAGCCCATGACTATTCTTCAGTATGCTGATGACACACTGTTATTTGGAAGGGCAAAAATTGAAGTTGTAGAGATTAAAGTGGCGTTGGCTTGCTTTCAAGGGTGGTCGGGCTTGAAAGTAAATCTCCGGAAGAGCTGCGTGTTCCCTATTAGTGAACAGTTATCTATCCCAGCAAACACTATCACTACAATATTAGGATGCGAGATGTCCCAATTCCCGATCAAATACATAGGGACGCCAATTAGACCGGGACCAATGCTTAGAGAGGAATGGACACCACTTATTGAAAAGATCGCTAAGAAATTGGCAGGGTGGAAGGGTAGATATCTGTCATTAGAGGGTAGGATTACTCTTCTCAACTCGGTTCTTAATGCAATTCCACTTTATCTGATGTCGATCTTTGAACTTCCAAAGTGGGTTATTAACAAGATAGATAGGTTGAGAAGACGATTCTTATGGAAGGGTACCGATGAAGGTAATAAAGGGTTTCACCTCGTTAAGTGGGGGAGAGTGTGCAAAAGACGAGAGTTCGGAGGACTTGGAATCGTAAATCTTCATGACATGAATCGAATTCTGCTCGGCAAGTGGTGGTGGAAGATCTACAATCGAAGAAGAGGATGGTGGTCCTATTCATTTGATATATTTCGTAAGAGGAAAAAATACCGATTCGGCGGGCGAAGTGCGTTCGGAAGGGTATCATTTCTTTGGAAATGAGTGGCAAAACAAGGTGATATTTTCCACACAAATACAAGGTGCAGGATAGGAAACGGAAGAGTACTAGATTTTGGAAGGATAAATGGTGCGGAAGCAAAGCACCCAATAACATATTTCCCCAAGCCGCGGCAGCAGCAATCAACACCGACACTTTAGTAGCAGATGTTTGTAAAAGGGAAAAACTAACACTGACGGTAAAAGACCAATTGACGCAGGAAAGTATCAGATAGTTCGAAGAGCTAAACAGGGTGGTACAAGCGGAAGGTGGTCAAATGACTAACGAGTTCGACGAAAGATGGTGGAACATTGAGGAGTCAAAAACGTCCTCAGTGGCATCAATGTACAAATGGCTGAACGATGGGGGGGTAAGATGCAAAGAGGAGAATGCCATCTGGGGTACCCAGACGCCGCTAAAAGTGAAATTTTTGCCGTACTACCCCACTTTTTGAAAATATTTAGCGCTCTGCCCCACTTCCCAAAACAATTAGCGATATGCCCTTGTTTAGGACACGTCAGCAAGAAATGTTATTGGGAAAAACGGCATAGGTTATTTCGATGCCGTTCTTCCCAATAACGACATCTGTTTGAAAAAAAAATGTCATGCCGTTATTTGGAATAACGACATAGGTTGTTTTGTTTTTCGACAGCTTGCAGTCTCCACTTAGAGAAAAAATTGCAAGTGTGAAAACCTTATAACAGATGCCGTTCTTTCAAATAACGGCATTCTCAATACTGAAGCCGTTATTTGGAATAACGGCATCAGTTATAATTTTTTTTTATAAAAAAGTAACTTATTATTCATCCTCTCTGACGAATAAGTTAAAAAAAAAAATTATAACTGATGCTGTTATTTGGAATAACGGCATCAGTTATAATTTTTATTTTTATTATTATTATTTTTTATTCATTCTCTCTGTTTCCAAACAACGGCAAGAGTTCATATTTATATATAACTGATGCCGTTATCTCCAATAACGGCATCAGTCATTCGAATGCCGTTATTCGGGATAACGGTATTATTTATAAGTTTTTTTCACGCTTAGAACTTTTTAAAGTTAGAAGATTCACACTTGTAAGAGAAATATACTGATGCCGTTATTCCAAATAACGACATGAAAAAAAATGTAAAATAGATGCCGTTATTGGGAAGAACGGCATCGAAATAACCTATGCCGTTTTTCTCAATAACGTTTCTTGCTGACGTGTCATAAACAAGGGCATATCGCTAATTGTTTTGGGAAGTAGGGCAGAGCGCTAAATATTTCCAAAAAGTGGGGCAGTGCGGCAAAATTTTCGCTAAAAGTTAAGGTCTTTAACTGGTTAGTGCACAACGACACAATTCTCACAAAAGTTAACCTTAGGAAAAGAAATATGCAAATCGGCGTCAAGTGCGTTAGCTGCTTAGATGCAGAATAGGATACCACACATATTTTTCACATGTCCTAAGGCGATGCTTACGTGGAAACTTGTATGTAGGGGTTTCGGGTGTGCACGGTGTCCCACCTCTACTTCAGACGCGTGGGGACTGTGGAGGGATAAGCTCATTAGGCTAGAGGACAAACGGGCTTGGGAAATAGCGGTAGCGGCTACCCTGTGGAGACTATGGCTAGACCGGAACGACTCATGTTTTAGAAACATTCACTACAGATTTTCTACTTCTATGCATAAAATTTTCCTTCTCATTCATGATTGGGTAGGATACGTTGGAGCAAGGAAGAAGCTAAAGATGAACGAGGAGTAGAGCTTCAAGTTGTGGTCGGGAGAACACGATCCTTCAGCCGATAGAGGATGTGTTACTTTTGATACTTTTGATGTATTTTGTGTTGATGTATTTTGTTTATGGTGATGTAGCTACGTTTATGATTTACCCCGACTTGTTTGTTGTATATCGGAGGTGGTTTCAAGGGTGCCTTAGGACCCTATTTTGGTTGTAATATAGCCCTACTTTGTTTCGTTAATTATCATCAATGAAACGATGACCAAGACGTCATCTTTTATCAAAAAAAATTAAAAAAAACATCATAGAATGTTGCACACTTAATAATGCTGACCAGTTTCTTTATTGTGCTTGAAATTGGTAGTAAAAGCGCAAGCACTGCATGCACAAATAATCTAGGCTAAACTTCACTTAACCCACCTTAGTTTTGGGTGATTATCAGCAATCACACTTTTTCTTTTTTGGTCATCAATAAACCCACCTCGTTTTTGGTTTGGAAAAAAACCCACCTACAGAGTTACTTTCCCTTTAGATTTGTATGAAATGTCCGCAATACCCTTGTTATAATCCTAGGTTAATACAACTCTTTGTGGTAGGGCTCACCAACCTACATTAATAAGTTGCAATAAATTAAAACATAAAAATCTTATTTATTTACGGTTCACTAATCATACCCTTTCATCTTCTTACAATTAGCTTAGCACTAAACTCATGTTCAAAAACTCGTTAGGAGAGGGCAGGGGTAGTTTAGGGCTAGAAAATTTAAATTACAGGTACGTGTCATCACGTAATACCAAAAAAGGCGATAGGTGGTAGATGTGATTAACGGTGAGTAAGGGAGGTGGGTTTATTGATGACCAAAAAAGAAAATGTGGGTTTGTTGATAATCACCCAAAACTGGGGTGGGTACCGTGGGTGCAGTGAAATTTAGCCAATAATCTAGTATATTAGCAATGAATAGAGGAATTGGATCTTATAGCACTAAAATTTTCACTGAGCTTCGTGAGGAGTACAACAGGCCACATCATTCTAACATACATTCCTCTCAGATTTAAGCGAGCATGGAGAAGAAGAATCAACAGCAAGGTTCTTGATACATATCGGTCTCTCAAAGTACTGTCAATTTTCAAGATCAAATGACATTTCTTCTTTCTTTGCCTCCCTTTCTCCGTTCCTCTCTTTCTTCCAAGTGGGTGAGTCGGGTTTGAGCACAGGAGGGATACAGTAGCCCAATTCCCTGATCCCAATTCCAAACTAACTTAAGCAACATTTAGGCCTCGAGAAAACATGAGGACAGGCCTAGTATAATGCAGCCAAATAGCATTCAACCTACTATATTTTGAACAGAGAGGGTGAAACTAATCGACACTAAGTCACAACAGTACCCTCAGACAATATCCTAATGAGTCGATCAAGAGTATCAGCCAGAAGGTCCTGAAAAAGGATAAATGGATAATGGAATATAGATCTTCTTGGTATAAGTCAAGAAATGAAGAACAAACAGGAAATAATTTGCAAACAAGTCCCAACTCCTGAACAGTTCAAATTTTAGATCATGCCAAGATGAGATACAATATTAGTATCATATTTCGTATGAGGCATCACTGCATCAGTGTAACTGGGTTTATGACAGAAGTAAGATACTGCTACCACTCTCCAACTACATAATATCCACATGGAGAAAAAAATAAAGTGTACATCCCGTAGGTACTCGGAAAAAAAAAAGATTACCAAGATATTTTTGGAACATTTGTTTACAAGTGGCACAATTAAGGCTGACCTAAAAGAGACATGTGTCAAGAACATAGATCAAATGTGCACTTAATCAAACAAGCAGCTTAGGAAAACAATGTAATGTCCAAAGAGTCAGTGTAGCAAAGTTTCTAGCTAACAAAGCAGTAACATATAAAGCTAAGGTATAAACTCGATCAACATATCTAGCACAAATGAAAGGAAAATAAAAACTGAACTTATGTGTAGACTGTGTGTAGGCACCATACTAGAAAATACAGCTATATAGGGTTGCTTACAAACATATCTTCTGTCTGCAACAAATATTATTGGAGTAATGCTATTTATATTCACAATTCTGTACTCACTTTTACTCAACCTATGTGGCAGATGATGTGGCTTTAAATTAGGAAGATGATGTGGCACATTTAATATTAAATTTAAAAAAATCCAACATTCATTAGCTGGTTTTTCTCTCTCGAACCTCCAGTCCACCACCACCACGACGTTGGAACCGACCACCGTGCGTCCACCTCCATCTCCTCCTTCACTGCCGCCGCCACATCCACCTCATCTAGGGAAGGCATCCGGGTTGGGTCAACCCGAACTGCCATCAACCGGTCCGGATCCGGGTGAAACCCGTTAACGTTAGCGGGCAGTGTAGTCGAAGGCGTAAGGCACAACTCAATTTCACTACCCCGTAAAAAGCCTGAGGCGCAAGGCGTAATTTGAGGCGTAAGCATCACTTAACCAAGGTGAACTATTACTTTTTTGGGTTTTTTAAATTTATAAATAAGATTATTATTTTTGTAAAACTACAATATGTTCCTCTGTAATGTATAACTACAATGTGTTTCTTGCCCCAAAGAAAAAGTGATACAATGTGTTTCTCTGTAAAAGTACAATAGTATCAAGTTAACCTTCAATTCATAGTGTCATACAGTAATGAGCATACAGTATTACAGTAATGAAGATACTTAGCATACAGTATTACAGTAATGAGCATACAGTAAAACTACAATAGTATCATATTAAATATTGCAGCAATGAGCATATAGTATTACAGTATTACAATATTACAATCTTAGTAAATTGTAAGGTACATTGAAATATTACAGCAATAACATAAAGTTGGCCGAACTTGGTCATGCTCTACACTGAGATATGACGCAATTGTTTGAATAAGACATGGTTTCATGATTATAGTAAATGATGGAAAGAACTAACTTCACAATTTTGTTTCAAAATAACTTGCAAAAAATATCATAAGCAAAGATAGACGAAAACCCAAGAAAGAAACCATAAAAGTATAAAACCATAAAGGAAAGAAACAATAATAGGAGTGGAGAATGGAGACTGAAGAGTGTCCTCAGCCCCGCGGCCCCGCCAATCTGTTTCCGTTGTCGCCGCCGATCTGATGTATACTGTCGTGTCGTCGCCGAGCTGCTTCGCTATCGCCGCCGATGCTGTTGAGAGGAGATTGAATAGTGGAGATTGAGTTAGGAAGGTGGAGATTGGGGTTAGAATTTGGAATTGGGGATGAGAAGGTGAAAGAAAATTGGGGGGAGTTACGGGATATGAGAAAGGTTGAAGATGGGTCAGGTTGTGAAGATGGGTCGGGTCGGACCTGTTATGTTCAGGTGTGCATTTTGCTTGAGGCGCAAGCCTCGACCCTTTGCAAAGGCGCGTCCAGACGCAAGCCTGAGTGAAACTTCGAACAAAGGGGGAGCCCTAACTGAGGCTCGAGGCTCAAACTGCTATTAAACCTGAGCCTTGAGCCTGAGACGACCCTTCAACTACACTATTAGCCGGTCAAACCCGATCTGCATTTGAGTGAAGAAAACCTGCTCGACCCGGCCAGAATAAGCCGCAACCCGATCCAAACCCGCCCGAACCCGACCCGCCAACCCAGCGGGTTGCCAACGTTTGACCTGAACGGGTCAACCATTCGCAAGCAGCCAGTTGGCTGCTTTGCTTGCTTTTTTTTGTAGGGGGGTCTTAAAAAACTCCTAATTTCGCTCAAATTTTTTCGCACCTCCATCTATTCAACTCTCTTACTCTCTTTACTACTACTCTTAATCTACTTCAATAAAGAAGTGAACAAGTTCGATCGTATCGAATTCGTGTTGACTCGACAACGTCTACTACAAACTCTCTAAACAAAGAAGCTCACTCTCTCTCTACGACTACGTCTACTACAAACTTCTTCGACTACGTTCACTTCTAGAGCCTCTCCTATTTCTCTCTCAACTTTATCTACGATTATTCGTGAAGTATGGTATCAAAATTTCTCAACTCTCTCAACTCTTTATTATTGTTGTAGCTTTAATTTTTTTTCTTATCATAAACAGTGAGAAAAGACCTGATAGCTTGTTACCTTACAGAAAATATTGTGCTAAACTGAGCAGAATGAAAAATCATGATTCATGTAGCTAACCCCAACTAGTTGGGAAAAAGGCTTTGTTGTTGTTGTTGTTGTTGTATTTGTTTGTTGGTTTTTCGCTACTTTCTCTCTCTCTCTCAACCCTCCTATCGTTTTTTAGATTTTTTTTTCATATATGCCTCCTATATTGTTTTTTTTCCACATACACTACTAAAACACTAGAAATCATTTTTTTCACATACACTACTACTACAAACTATTTATCATGTCGCGATCACGAGATAGTGGTCGTAGTTAAAGTGGACAAGATTCCACTAGTTGTTCTCGTCGACCTCAAACAATTCCACAATTAGAGACCGACTATAACAATAACCTTAACATAGGTTATGAAGATGTTCCTCCACATGATTATGATCCCGGCACACAACAAGAAATGCATACTAGTACACACAAACACAAGAAACCAAATCCGCACAACCCCCTCATAGTAGAAAACATAGAGAGGAAAATATTGATTTGCACAAATATTATGACTTTATTCCGGACGAGAAGAATCCTAGTATAGGACATAAGATTTGTAAAACATGTAACAAAAATTACAAATGTAGGAAGGGTGAAGGGACGGGTACAATTAGACGACACATTACCTCTATACACCCTGCACTAATACAATTCCAACAAACACAACAAAAAATCAACCCTAGGACCAGGCAAATAAATAGTCACCCCCATGATCTCGAAATTGTTCGTCGAAAAAAGATCAAACTATTTATTTAGGAAGAGTTACATTTTTCCTATTCCGAAAGTAGGAACGTAGAGGCATTTAACCAAAATGCACTAAATCCATATTTTAAAAGAATTCATAGAAACACACTCAAAGCTGATTGTTTTAAACTTTACAGCGAAATGAGACTTTAATTGCACTTTTGTTTTCTTTAACTTGTAGAGTATCGCAAACTTCCGATTGTCGAAAAGGTTATAGCGATATTCCGATGATGGACATAACTTATCATTGGATCAATAGTGATTGGGTGATTCAAAAGAGAATCATATCACTTGCCGCTTTGCCATATCCCTATAGTGGTATGGTTATCACAACACGTATTTTAGAAGTTCGTGATTTTTTCAAATTCCCAATAAAATTTTTACTATTAGTTTTGATAATGCCTCCAACAACAATAGTACGATTAATGCATTAAAAGAACAATTAGTTCCTCCATGTCGTGAATTTTTTCATGTTAAATGTGCATGTCATATTTTAAATTTATGTGTACAAGATGTTTTGAAAATAGCCGATCCATTTGTAAATGCAATTAGAAATTGTGTATATTTCATCGCTTTAGGTGGAATTATGCTTCAACTATTTAAAGAATGGTGGAATATTAAGGAAATGCATTTTTAAAAAAAATTCTTGAGATGTTAAACACCGATGGAACTCTACTTTCGACTTATTAAATGTTGTACACAATACAAAGCGGTTATAAATAATTTTTGTATTACAAAAAAAATGGAAAATTTTGAAATGACTACCCAATCTTGGTTTTTGTCAGAAGCTTTGATAAGATTTTTAGAACCTTTTAAACTGCAACTGTGAAGTTTTAATAATCTTATGATTTTATTTCTAGTAGTATTTTTATTTAAATAACTACTATGATGCAAACTTTTCAAGACATAATTTTGAACCCTTACATTAGCCATATTGTTATTCCCGCTTATACTAAAATTTTGAAGTATTTTAATCCTCCTCCTATGTTGTATTATATTGCTACTGTTATGGTTCATCGTAGAAAATTAGCGGGTACAAAGAGTTTGATTGAAATATTTTTTACTTAGCTTGGAGATGAATCTGAATATGATTGTAGTGAATTTTTAGCTAGCTTTGAGTCGATATTGAATAACTTGTATGATTATTATGAAAATACTTATGCATCTAGTAGTACAACACGCCAAACTAGTATATCAACTTCTTCTTCTTCTACTTCTAGAGGTAAGGATAAGAGTATATTAGAAGATGTCACTACTAATTTACTTGCTCGTATTCAATCTAAAAAAACCTATGACTAATGAACTTAATGAATTGAACTGGTATAATCAACAAAATAGTGAGAGTTCTAGTTCTAAGATTGAAGTGTTATAATGGTGGAAAGAACATGAAACTCTTTTTCCAATTCTTTCACACAACGCTAGAGAACTACTAACCCGTCCTGTGTCTACAGTTGCATCAGAAAGTATTTAGTCTATAAGTGGCAGCAGGGTTTTAACCGATTACAGAAATCGCTTGAAGCCGGATTCATTGGAGATGCTGGCGTGCACTGAAAATTGGATGAAAGCTGAACACATAACTCAAGGAAAAGCGGTCGACACCTCAACAAGTGGAAGCAATTCCCCGGAAGATCAACAACAATAGTAGGAAATTTAGGGTGATGAGATCCTACGTTCAGATCAAGTAGAGGTGCATGACAATAGTCCAATGCCCTCTCTTCAATCTAACTCTAGGCTATCTCGAACTATAGATTATCCCCTTAAACATGTAATTCAATAAATTTGTATTTTTTTTATTACATGCATTTGTATGTAAAAAAGTTGTAAAAACTTAATAGAAGTTGAAATGGATAATATATACAATTTTGTTTCACCCTTATACTTGTACATTTCTTATTTAAATTTTTTGGAGTTAAATTTTTTTTTTAACCCAACAGATCCAGGCCAACCCGCTACCCGGCCCAGCACAAATCAGGTTCAACCCGTAAGGGTTCGCAGGTCGACTTTTAAATTTCCCAACCCGCCCGAGCCCGCTACCTACCCGGGCAAACCCGGCGGATTTGGGCCCGGTCCGTCCCACTCGACCTGCTTGCCATCCCTAACCTCATCCTCCTTCAGTTCACAACCGAAAAACCCCAGTCCTCCTCCACCTGCTCCTCCCTCCACCACCATCTAATTCTATACTCTTTCCTCTCCATTGACAAATCATAACCACCCCCACACAAAGATGATTCAATTTGAGTTATTGATAAAAATTTACATCATCATCTAAAATAAGGTCAACTTGGTAAACCCTAAAAGTAAAATTTACATAAACTCTATTTCAATCTCAAATATTCTCAAATTTTTGGATTTCATTCTTAATTCTACAACCAATCAGTTGTTTGGTATGAAGTCTTCAAATTTGCATTTCCTTTAGTTTGGATTATTCACAACGGTGGTGGGCAACAATGCTGAGGATGACGGTGGTGGTGGGCGACATTGGTGGGGATGATCACGGTGGTCGGCAATGTTGGAGGGGATGATGGCGATAGTTGGTGATGATGGTGAGGTTGACGGCAATGGTTGGTGACAATGGTGGTTGAGGAGGAGATGGAGATGGTTCTGAAGTGGGGAGAAAGAGAAGACGGGAAGTGGGTCGAGGAGGTGGCAAGGAAGGAGAAGCAAGGTGGAGGCACGGTGGGTGGTGCCAAGGGAAAGGGGAGGAGGGATGGGGGATTGTTGAAGACTAGGAGGAGGAAGATGAACATATGGGTTTTTTTAAAAATAATAATTATTACAAAATATGCATTAAATGAGAAAGACGAGCTGACATTATACTAATCAATTAAAGTGCCACATCAACATGCCACATAGGTTGAGTATAAAGTGAGTACCAAATTATGAGTATGATCAGCTTTGCTCAAATTATTGAGTTCAGGTGAGCCGCTTCTGCTAACTAACTAGTATTGCAGATATTTTGAGTAGAAAACCTATTATACTAGCCAAATAGTTCAATCTGTTCAAAGTATTTTTTCAATACAGATCTCTTTTATGCATGTGTATGTGTGTGCGGGCACGCTTGCATGTGTATGCCATAATATCAAATTTCGGCTAACACCATGATGCATTAGCAGAGAAGGATCAGAATTTTCCTACAGATAGTCCTGACATGTCTGATACTACCTATAAACAGATACCCAGCACATATACTGAATTTTCGTACCACGGCAGAAACTATTGAAATTTCAACTAGTTTCTTTGCAAAGAAAACCGAAAATATTTTGCAATTACCCCTTCAAAACTCACTTGACAGGAATAGTGAAAAGTTCAGCTCCACTGATCAAACAAATATCGAAGGCTAGCTCCTAATTCAATCCTAAAAAAGGAACTTCTTAGAGGAACAACTATCAACCAGCAAACCCAATAAAAGGAATTCAAAATATGGGCAGTGGAGATCAAACCTCAGCCCATGATTTTCCAGTAGCTTCAAGCAAGGCAGCATTGCATGTCTTTAATTCGATGAACACACCGGAGAGCATCGAGGCAGCTTCCTCCCATCCCCTATTATGGCCCATACACCTGTGCAGTTACCCTAACCGTCAAAAGGTTTGGAAGAATGAATTGGCAAAGTAAATAAGTTTCTGAATTTGTGAAGCAATGTATTGCATTTATGTGGAGTAAAAATACTACTTTACAATAAGCAAATAAAACAATACTCACATTACACAAATGATCTCATCTCCTGAATACTCGCAGATTGCCTTTTGGAGGTGATCAGCAGTTTGGCCATCCATTGCTGCGATAGAGTAGAAGCTTGGTACAAAATGAACCTCAGCCTCCGAAAAACCTTGTGCATTTTCTTGCAAAATCTGAAGGGTTTCCTTTGTCCGAGTAGCATCACTGTCAGGTGTTAAGGAATTTTATGTTTCTTCCATTCATATACAAATATACTACATGTGAATGTACAACAAAGAAAATTGAAGAAGTTGAAGATATAGAAATTTTATTTCTATAATACTTTTCCTAAATTTCAAACCCATAAAATCTAAGGTTTTTTAAGGACAGGTACGTTGTACTCTGGTTTTGAGGTATGACCTATTGCCCTGATAAGAAATTAAATTGTTACTAACTTCACGTAATGAGAATTTGCATGCACGAATGACTTCAACAAGATATCCTTTCTTAAGTAAAATATGAAAGCACAATGTAAAATACAATCAAAATGACATGCAGAAAGGCCCAAAGAAGAAAGGGAAAAAAGGGCTAAATCTCACTTAACCCACCCCAGTTTGGGTGATTATCAAACCCACCTTTTGTTTTTGGTCATCAATAACCCCTGTTAATCCAGTCCACCACCTCGTCTTTTTTGGTATCACGTGATGACACGTGCTTATATTTTTAATTTTCTAACCCTAAAATACGCCTACCCTCTCCTAACGAGTCTTTGAACATGGGTTTAGTGCTAAGCTAATTGAATGACTGAATTTTTGTTTGTAATGAGGTGATTGAAAGAATATGAAAGGGTATGGTTAGTGAACAGTAAATAGATAAGGTTTTTATATTTTAATTTCTTACAACTTATTAATGCAGGTTGGTGGCCCCACCACAAAGAGCTGTACTAACCTAGTCGTATTAACCTGGGATTACAATAGGGGTATTGTGGACATTTCATTTAAAAACTAACGGGTGAGTAACACCTGTGGTGGGTTTTTTTTTCAAACTAAAACCGAGGTGGCTTTATTGATGACCAAAAAAGAAAAGGTGGGTATTTTGACAATCACCCAAAACTGGGGTGGCATAAACGAAATTTAGCCACAGAAAAAAATCACAATCCCCCTGCCCACCCTACCCGATCACCATCACATCCACACACACACACACACATAAAGGTAGCAAAAGCAAAAGATAAAACCAACTAAACTAAACGCATGATACCCAGGCCATTACGATTAAATCTAGTGGAATGAATGTAGTAGAAGATCCTTGGAGGTCTTATAGATCAAATTGTCAAATGGTATCTATAGTTACACCCTAAACTTCGGAAAGATAATTTCTTTACTAATGAGGACTAAATGATGTGCAGGAAAGGGACAAGTAACTGCTACAACATCTTTTATCTGTGTCATTCAACCATAACCACCCACAAGGAAAAGTGGGGGAGGGATTTTGAACATGCCACTAAATTCCAGTGTTGGCCAAAATCAAACTTTGGACAAAAGAGATTACGTCCATTAGTTACATACTTAAATTGTTCATGAAGCATCTAAAGCGAACAACCGAGATGTATGTATTATGTAGAGTTTTTTTAATAATAATAAATAATAAAAAAATCTAAGGATCTGATGAGAACAAAATTTTGATTGATGGGTTACCAAGTTTTGCAAGACTGTATTAAAAGTATAACAGACCTAATGCTGAACTATTTGATCTTGCTGTGAATTCCAACCCTGCCGTTTCTTCTTTATACCCTCAAACTTCTACAGGAAGAATGTAGCATAAACCTTTTTGGGAAATTTGAGTATTCCCCAACATCATTCTTACTAGTATAATGTATGTGCGATGCACGTCTAAAAAAAGTAAAGTCATCAAATTAAATAAATATGTATTGAATAAGAAAAAAAATAGTTTATATTTGAATGTTTTGATTTGGGCTACACGTGCAGTGCACATTTATATTTGTTGGATATAGTTTGGACGTGTATTATATGTGTTTATATAGTTACAAATTAGGGTTTGTTTGTTACAAACCCCAACTCTCCCATTAAAATAGTAGAGACATGTGGCTGATACATTCTCTTAACTCATATACTCGGAAACCTAATAATGGAGTTAAAATGGAGATGGTCCAATAATGGGGATGTTTTCAGTCAAATCCTTTTACAAATTTCTCAAATTAGGAGGGGAAATTTGTCCATTCTATAAATGTATGGCTAAATGTAGCACCAGTCAAAGTTAGAATCTTGGTTTAGTTAACAATTCATAACAAGCTACTCAATTTGGAGAATCTCAACAAAGGAAATGTAACCTCCGTTTCTATTTATACGGATTTGTATTTATTTTTTTGTATTCCTGAATTTTAATTTTCCAAACAAATCCTACTATTGTTTTGAATCTGATTTCCTTCTTTTGAATATTCGATTATTTCATCTAGCCCAAACTCCTAATCCAATCTGCAATTGTGTCTATTTATTTATTATGTAAGCCCAACTCATTCTTATAATTATTATTTGATCAATTGATTTTGTTAGTGAGTAGCTGAACTCTTTTACCCAAACCAACTTAGCCCATTCTTATTTCTAATTCATATTTATTGTTTTATTGAAGCCCAAGGTTATTCATTTTGAAGCCAATCTTATATCCTTTAATATTTGTGTTATTTATTGGAAGCCCAAACCAGTTGATATTATTATTATTATTATTATTATTATTATTATTATTATTATTATTATTATTATTATTTTTCTAAAAGCCCAATTTTAGTCCATTGATTCTTTTGTGAAGCCCAACTCGAGCCCATACTCTGATACAAATCCAACCCAGACTAACCCTAACCCACTCCTTGTACTAACTGCACACACCTCTCCCATAATTACCCATGATCTCCTTAACTACCCATAACCCCATTAATCACCCTATCAATTAATCTATAATATTAATCTATTAAATACACCCCCACATTCCCCACTCCTCTCTCCCCTTCATCTTCTTCTTCCTTCATCTTCCCCTCTGGCCTTCACCCGAACGCCACCTCCGCCACCTTCTTCCTTGCCTTGCTACCACCGAGCCCCGACCTCCACTTCGCCTCTCTGCCGCACCTCGCCATCACCACCTCCTCAGCTCCATCGTCTCCACCGCTCGCTGCTCCTGAACCTCGACCGCCGCTCAACCTCCATCCCTGAGCTCGCCCCTCTCCTTCGTCGAGCTCCTCCTCGCCACCTCCACTGTCGAGCACCGCCATCGCCTTCACCGCAGCACCAACCACCGAGCGACTGCACCCATCGAAGCCACCGACGCTCCATGCTCCTCGAGCCTCATCGTCGACCTTGCGATCCTCTGCTCTCGTCGCTCCTCGCTGCAACTCACCATCGACAACCACCGCCTGAACCCACTGCCCTTCCCCTCCTCGTTGCCGACCCCCTGCAGCCATCTCCTCCTCAACCGCCTGCTTCCCTTCCTCCTCGCCGCGACCCATCGCTATCTTCCCCACCGTCGAGCTCTCCACCCTCAACGCTCTGCTCCTCGTCTCCGCCTTGCTCCACCATAGCCCACGCCAGCACCACTCGCAGCCCCCCGTCATCTTCCACCTTGCTCGCCAGCACCGCCCCCTAGCCCCTGCTCCTGCACCTCGCGACCATCCCGAGCGCCTTCGACGCGCCTCCAGTCCTCCTCATCGCCGCCAGGCATCTCTGACAGCAGTCACCCCGCAGCCTCCTTGCCCTCCAACCGAACCAGTCACCACCTTGCCGTTGCTGCTTGTCGACACCCGACCGTTGTTGTTGCTACCTCCTATGTTGTCGCAGCTGCCTCTTGCTGTTGTCGTGGCCCTTGTTGTTGTTGCTGTCGATCTTGCTTTTGCTGCTGTCTCGTGTCGCCGTTGTGTGCACGTGTTGCCGTCCCGTGCTTTGCACGTGCCATTATGTACGTAGCATGCACGTGATTGCCTTTCCGTGGTTTGCATGTGTGTTGCCATCGGGACTCTCGTCCTATTATTCTTTTACAATCGAAGTCGTCATCTAACAAGCAAGCGTCCCTTGAACTCACTTTTATTGTTCTAATTCAAGGAAACATTCATTGAACTCCGGGAAATAGTAATTGAATTGAGCATCGTAGCTAATTGAATTTCATTATGGATTCATTATTGATTCGTTATCTTCTTTATCGCATCATGTTATTGATTCGTTGTAGTCTGATCGTGCCATTGTTATCAATATAAAACTTGAACCGTAAATTTACCGCATTATTGAACATTTAACCTTGCTGCCCTATCAATTGCTCGACTTTGTACTGAGGTTTCGGCCCGGTTCCTAACATCAAAGCTTAAAACCTTGTATATAGTAATTGTTGCACACTGAGTCCTGAATCCGGAACATCTTACAGATTTCCAAATAGATTTATGGGTTGTAAGTTATCACTGTTTTAGTCCTGGCATGCTAAGCAGTTAAAATCCCCGATTACACGCGATTAATCCCCGATTAATCGCTAATCGGAGGTTAAGCGATTATTTTTTTAGCGATTTATAATATTTCAATAATTAGAGATTTAATCGGGTATAATTGGCCGATTAGTGGTTAATCGACCGATTTTAATTGGCCGATTAACCGATTAAATCTCCTCATCTAATTTTCATGCTCATTTGCATTAGTTTGGCTCAATCCGACCCAAACTCAAATTCAAATCCAAAATCTAAACCCTTTCTGGTTCTCGCGCAAACTCAAACCAGACATGTCACCACTCTCTTCTTCCTCGCGCAAACCCAAACCCAAACTGATTATTTTCTTCTTCCTCGAGCAAACCCAAACTCGACCTGCCGTCGCATACTTGACCTGGCCCGCATCTGTTGCACCTCCTCCTTTTCTTGCTGCTCGCGCTGCTCATACTTGCCGATTGTTTTTGTTTGATAGAACCGATCAGCAAACCCGACCCGACCCACATCCAGAATCCAAACTCAGCTCAAACAAAGTACTACTTTTTCTCTATAATTATATGTTCATATTTGATAATCTCCTAATAGTTTTATATTGGGATTTAGAGTTGCTACATAATGAGGATATATCTTTTTTTAAATTATATATATATATATATATATATATATATATATATAAAACGATTTTTCCGATTTAATCCCCGATTATTTTCCGATTAACAATTTAATCACTAATCGCTTCTAGACCGATTAGTTCCAAAAACCGATCTTAACTACTTAGCTGGCATGTTATAATTTCCAGAACTGAGACTGTGCACGAAACCCGTAAAAAATTCATTGATGGGCCTAGTTGCTGAGACTGTAATATATCGTGTGAATATGCGCTGAGAGAGAGTACTTTTTAGAATTTTTGACGGAATCGGATTTGCATTCCCGTAGCAGCGGAAAAGCGAATTTGATTACCAATAGGTGCTGCTGTCCAGAACCTGTATTATTATTTTTGCATATAAACCCGTTATTTCATATATTTAATGAATCGAACTATGTATATTTCACGCCTTGCATGGCCCTTGACACATCCTTGATCCTGTTCTGATACTGTTCTCATTGATCGTATTGATTGCATGTCCAAATTACCGATCATGTGACTCCGTATCTACCGATCATGTCACTGTTCATGTTTAATTATAAAGGAAATAAGGGAAAAACTTAGTAGTGGACAATATAGGAGACTGTACTCGAAAGGGGGCCTGTGTTTCCCATGTTACAAGTTTACCGACCAAGTTACCAACCAAGTTTACCAACCAAGTTACCGATCAAGTTATTGACCAAGTTTTATAGTCATAAGAAGACCCGAGTACATGACCTATAGCATTCACCATTATAGTCTAAACGTTCACTTGATTGTATGCACCCGAACCAATGGTATGGAACGCAAGATTGCATGCATTAGATAGACTGATAAAAGATTGATAGACATAAGACATAAGAACATTGACACCGATAACCGAGTAATGATTCTTGAATACTGATTCCTAATATTGACTCATGATACCTGATCATGTTACCGATCATTGTTACCGATAACTGTATTATTGACTGTTGATTTATTGATATTGATTATTTGTCGTCAATTATGGATTATTAACTATTATTTATCGACCATCGTACCATTGATTGTTGACTTTTGATATTGTTATCGTTTATCATTTATTGACTCCGATATCGTTCCAATTTCTTGTTATTGTTATATAGTCCTTTATTTCCTTAACTGCTTGCTACTACTTGTTACCCGAAGCTTGCTCTAACGGGTACTCCCCATCTTTCTTTTGAGTTACTGTTTACACAAGTACTGATGATGCGTCACCGAGGATCTTGACGTACTGTTATCGTATTGCACATTCTTTGGCTATTCTGTAAGTTCTTGTATCTCAGATATTGATTATTGTATTATACCCTTGTTCTTGTGATTATTATCGTGTTGTTGAGCATACCGGCATTGTACAGCTTATGGATGATATGAGCTGACATACTTATATCATTCGCTGGGCTTCAGTTGCTTGCCCGTGTTTCCGTATATTAGGAAGCAGGGCGTGACAGGAAATTTAATTGTGGGTCAAAATTGTGTGATCTGTGGTGCTAGCAATGAGACTGCATACAGAGCCTCTACCTTTAAAATGCCCTTTTGTGAAACAATTTTGGATTCTTTTTAAAATGGAATGGAATGTTAAAAGGTTTTTCTACAGTTAAATCTTGATGGGGTCTGTGGAAGAAAAGATAATTTGTTCTGATCTTTAGGGGGTGTTTCGTACACGGATTGGAAGCAGAATGAGCGAGGAATACTAGTATTCCCCCATCTATTCCCTTGTTTTGCAAAACACAGCCACATATTGGTAAGGAAGTCTTTTCCACATGGATTAATTCCTCCCAAAACAGGTGGGATTTCTCTATTTCCTGTTGTATCGTTTCTCCCAAACTTGGACAAAGACCAGTTTGACCTGAGATTTTCACCTCTTTTGCACATTATATATCACGTTATTTATTCATTCGCTTTCTCCAACGTTCTGCATTCTCATTCTTTCTTTCACTCTCTTTGGCGTCCTCTACTCCTAGCCCTGGTCAAGGTGAGAAATCTCTCTTCTCCCCCCCCCCCCCCCCGCTCTCTTTCTGTATCCTATCTCTTTGTGGTTGCTAGAATACTTTAGAGTTCTTTTTTGTTTCTTCTGTTCTTAGTCAAAACTTTTAGTTTTTTAATAATCAAAATGAGAACTTCATTAATGTCATCGGACTTAAGAGTGACTCATTTCAATAGAAATCAATGGGATCTATCATTACAAAGTTTTCAAACTCGGGATCACAAGCGGGATTGGGTTTTTTCAAATATTTGGATCGGGGTCGGTATCAGCCAGATAGGTAGTATCGGATCGGTGAATCAGGTTTTTTTTATTGAGCATTTTAAAAAAAATTAAAAAATCTAATATGTTTCTATAACTAGCAATTAAATTATTTTTTTAAAATTAATTCATTTTAAAAATGAATTGATTTAAATAATTATTTTTAACAAATTTAATATAATCAATTACAGAGTTAAAACATTTTAATTTGTTTCAGAGAATTATTAAAGTATAATAAAACTAGAACACTAGAAATAGGTAAATCAAATAATACAAAATTTTATTTACATACAAGAAAAAACATAATATAAGACAGACATGAAAATATGCTTATTACACAATTACATCTTTATTGCCTGAATAAGACGATCCACATGAATAAAAAATTCAAATATTAAAAATTTTGTTAAAAATATAACAAAATTCTGCCTACGGCACCACTCCCCTTGTGTTGTCCACGTCCACTTGCGCCATTGCTAGGGTTTTGTACAAACCCTAGCTGCCAACTCCTCTTCTCTTGTTCTGTTTTGTTTGGTTTTATCAGTTGAACCCAACCCACAAACTCGAGCCCGACCTGCATCCACAATCCAACCCTAACCTGGTCCAACTGAACCGAACCGAACCCGGTCCGACCGAACCGAACCGAACCGAACCAGACCCAAAGCATATCTGTTTTCGATCTTTTTCTTTCGGGATCTAGTTTGATTTTGGATCCAAACCCAACTCTCAATCATGACTTCTACTTCTCCTTCACCTATCCACTCTGTACCTACTACACCCGAAACATTATTGGGCCTAGAAAATTATCAATTTTGGTCTCTCCACGTGCGTGTGTTTCTATAAGCTCATGGCATTGCCGATCATATTACGGAAGACCCGCGATCCACGACACCTACTCATTCGGACTCTACTATTACCTCTTCCGTTGCATCCGCTCAAAACTCTTAAGGAGTGGAAAGCTCTAGGTTCCCAAGTACAATGTATTATTTGTCATTCCACTGAGGTCTCTATCTGTTGTCAAATTACTCTTCTTCCATCTGCAAAGACTATTTGGACACATTTTCGTGATACTTATGAGCGCTCAAGTCATGCTCGTGAGTTTGTCTTGAATCAGGTACTCGTTGCAACCACTCAGGGTGATCAATTCGAATCGGATTTATTTACTTCTTTTCAGAAATTGTGGCAACAAATTGATGCACTTGAGGGGTCCTGTAAGGAGGGGCCCTGTAAGGAGATGAAGTGCATAGCATCACGTAATCAAAAACGTCATGAGTTTTTTATGAGGCTTCATTCAGAGTTCATAGTTGTTCACAGTCAGCTTATGTCTCGTGAGGGAGTTCCTACCTAGGAGCATGACAAATCAACTGTGTTAGCCGAGGAGACCAATCTGCGGACCACTACTCTTCTTTCTACACCACAGTCTACTCCTTCTGTGTTGACAGTCACACCAACTGTCCCTCTCACAACCACCTTCGCAGCATACCTCATAATGTGCTTCATCTTATTTCTGTCCAATGAAGTCAAAAGAAAGTGTAACTATTGTCACAATTTTGGGGACACCATAGATCAATGTCACAAGCATCTGCGCTTGACTCAGAGACCTGTAAATGCTCCTTGTAACGCCCCGAGCCCAGATCAGCTGCGCACGCGGCTACATGTGCGCGTACACGAACGAACGGACACAAAACTCTAGCCACGCCCACCACAGGCACCATCAGAATGTGGGTTAACCCGTTAGGTGACCTTTAATCACTTGGTTTCCTATATATACCCACACTTTCCTATTCATTTCCGATATGGGACTTTTCACCCCATGCAAGCCACATCACTATCATGGCATGCATGCACACTTTTTCATTCATTAAAGCCTATGCCCCATAGGCACTTCTATAGGCCACATCATTAAACCAATAATCCAAGCCTCCTATAGAAATTCCATAGGCCAACACCATCTTTTCTCACTCATATTATTATTATTATTATTATTATTATTATTATTATTATTATTATATATATATATATATATATATATACCTGCTTAAGTACGGGGTGTTACACTCTTGTTGAGACCTCCAGTACTTATCCTCCTACCCTCATATCTTAACAGCTCAGTCGTCAGCTTCCAGTGTCTCTTCTTCTTCTGTTACTCCAACTCATCCGCCACAAGCCATGAGTGCCACCACTCGCTCATTCTCGCAACCTCCATGGTTGCATGACTCATGTGCTTCTTATCACATGATCTCTGATGCTTTTATTCTCCATAGTCCATAATTGTTCTTCTTTATCTTTTAATTCTCTGTGTACTGCCTCTGGAGATCTCCCTATTTTCCAACCAGGGGATTTCTCATCTCCAACATTTTCTATTCTCTCAGTCCTTCATGTTTCTAATTTATCGATGAACTTAATTTCTGTTGGACAAATTGCTGATCACAATTGCACCATTCCATTTAACTCTACTTGTCTCATACAGGATCGCAGGACGGGGACAATATTTGGGGTTGGTCATGGTCGGATGGTACCTATGTCATGGATCACTTGCACATCCCAATTACCAAAGCCTTAAGTTCTATTGTTCCTAACATGAGTGTTTAGCATCAACGTTTAGTTCATCCTTGTTTCCAAATTATCATCTTTATTTCAGTTAGGTATACTAGGAAGTGTCTAAGCATTATACTCCTAACCTTAATGACTGTTTGGATTGTCATCTTGGTAAACAAACTCAGTTATATTATCCTATGAGTAATAGTTATAGTTTTACCTTGTTTGAGCTTGTGCATTCTGATTCTAATGTTTGGGGGCCTTCTCATATATCCAACTCATGCTACAAATATTATGTTGTTTTCATTGATGACTACTCTTGTTTTACATGAATTTATTTCATGCACTCTCGCAGTCAACTTTGAAGCATTTACAAAAAATTTATCACAATGATTGCCACACAGTACAATTTTAATATCAAAACCTTTCGGTCTGATTCTGGTGGAGAGTATATGTCTACGGAGTTTAGAAATTTTCTAGCCACTCAAGGAACTTTTCCTTAATAGTCTTGTCCTGGTGCCCATGCTCAAAATGGCACTGCCGAAAGAAAACATATGCATATCATTGAAACCACTATGGAGGGCCTTGCTTCTTTCTGCCTTTATTTCTCCCGAGTTTTGGGCTGAAGTTGCTTTTACTGTTGTCTACTTAATCAAAATCCAGTCTTCAACTGTCATTGGTGGCGATACTCCTTTCTCTCGACTCAAGGGCAAACCACCATCGTATAACCACCTTCGGATCTTTGGTTGTGTTTGTTACGTTCTCCTTCAACATCGTGAACGTAACAAATTATCTTAACAATCTTTTGAGTGTATTCCTTGGTTATGATCCTAAGTGAAAGGACTATCGTTGCTATGATCCCAAAGCAAGACGTCTTCGAGTGTCTAGTGATGTTCACTTTGTATAAGATCACTTCTATTTCGGTAAAATTGACTCCTACATTTGATCTTCATTCTTTGAATTTTCTACCTCTCTCTTCCACCTTGATTCCTCACCTATGATTCTAGCACCGCCTCCTATCATGCCACACCCACATAAGAGTTGTCCTCTGCGTCTGATCCACTTTTGCATCACTTTACTTGTCGTGCTCAACCGAAGACACATAAACCATTAGTGCCTTCACTAGCTCCTCCAGTGCCTCCACCTGTTGATTCCCCTGAGCCTCACTAACCTTTGAGGTCCCACCATCTTCTACTTACCTACCCATCCCCGAGAAATCCGGAGTCCCGTGTTTTCCTTGCTGCTATTCATTCTCAAATTGAACCTCTAAAATTCAAAAAAGCATCACAGGTCCTGTTTATTAACAGGCAATGGTAGATGAGTTGAATGCTTTAAGCAGAACAGACACCTGAGAATTTGTTCATCTCTTTCAGGAGTACGACTGAATACATGCAAGTGGATATATAAGATCAAAAACCCGGTCTGATGGCACTATTGAGCGCTACAAGGCTTATCTTAATTGCACGAGGTTTTCAACAAGAATATGGGATTGATTATCAGAAGACTTTTGCTCCCGTTGCGCACATGATCATTGTTAGGACTCTTGTTGTTGTTGTTGCAGTCCGTAATTGGCCTCTGTGGCAATTGGGTGTGAAGAATGTCTTTTTACACGGTGAGCTACATGAAGAAGTTTATATGCTTCCTCCACTTGATCTACGTCATCCACCAAATACTGTATATCGTCTTCAACGTGTACTCTATGGTCTCAAACAGGCTCCACAGGCTTGGTTTGAGCGTTAATTCCACAGTTTGCTTTGTTGGCTTTCATCAGAGTGCCCATGATCCAGCTATGTTCATTCACTCCTTTGAAAAATGTTGCACAATTTTGTTGCTATATATTGATGATATGAATTTTACTGGCGACGACCATGTCTATATTCAGATCGTGAAAACCTATCTGCAGAATCAGTTTGCTATTACTGATCTTGGCCTGCTACGGTATTTCTTTGAGATTGAAGTTAACGTCTGGTGACCACGGTTATCTTCTTTCTCAAAAAAATATACCGCAGATCTTATGGCCCAAGCAAATATCTCTGATACTCGTACTGAAACAACTCCTATAGAAACTCAACTTGAAGCTTCAGGCAATATATGGGATTCCTCTTCCTGATCCTATTCGATACCGACATCTTGTAGGTAGTCTTGTCTATCTCACCATTACCCGACCAGATATTTCTCATGTGATCTATGTTCTGAGCCAGTTTGTATCTGCTTCTACGACCGTGCACTATGGCCATCTGCTTTGGGTGCTTCGCTATTTTCGTAAAACGATCACTCGTTCCTCATTATTCTCCAAGTCCTACTAGTATTGAAGGTCTTTACTGATGCAACATGAGCTAGTAATCTTGATGATAGGCGATCTATCATGGGCTATTTTGTCTTTCTTGGGACTTCCAAGAAGTAGACTATAGCCTCTCGTCTAGTTTAGAGGCTGAACTTTGTGTTCTTGCCGCAACCACAACAAAGATAAAATGCTTATGATGGTTACTAGAGAATTTCGAATTGTTTCGAAGCTCACTCCTGTATTTTGTGACAATACTAGTACCATAAGAATTGCATGTGATCCGACCAAGCATGAGCTCACTAAACATATTGGTGTTGATGTTTTCTTCACTTGAGGATGCGTTCCTAAGGTCATATCCCTTTATTATGTACCTTTTGAAGCTCAGTAAGCGGATTTCTTCACGAAATCTCAGACAAAGACCCAACATCGAGCATTGTTTTCCAAACTCACTCTTGTTGATCTACCATAAGTTTGAGAGGGGTTGTTAATATATATATATTCTTTATTACGTGTATAACACGTACTTATCCTATCTTGTGTGTACTCATATATATAGTTGGCTTGTGTGATAGAATTGATTTCGCTCTCTATCAATAGTCAAAGTACATATTTTAGTCAAACCATGTTCATGCATGAAGATCATTCATATAGGTCAAACTATAGTCATGCAAAAAAAAGTCATGTTTTTTTTGTCAGTTTTGACATCAAATTCTGGATAAAGTGTGTAATCTTGTACTACAATTTTTTATATGATTTAAAATCTTCGAGTTTCAATTTTGCATCCATCTATGTATAAAGTAAAATTGATGTAAAACGTAATCCTAAATAGAGAATTTCCAAGAATCTTAAAGGATTGATTTTACCAACATGTAATGCGGATCAAAGTTAAAATTTTAAACAATTAATCGGTTTGATGGATTTTCAAGAATTGAATTAAGTTTAACAAGCCCAATTAATAATTCAGTTCTAACAATCAATAATTAAATCCCTAAGTGTTCTTAGCACGTAAAAAATTCAATATTGATACGTACTCTAATCAAGCAAGTGGAACACTCAATCTCAATTGTTTTTGTGGGCGACAGACAAACCAGATAATATAATAGAGATGATAATTGATAAGGCAGTATAACACAAATATTTGAAAATTGTAAAGAGTATACCGAGGGTTCGAAGAACTCAGCGTAGATCTTAGAAGAGCACAGCAATCAAAGAGATAGCAATGGCAGCAACAACTTCAGGAACAATGGTAGAGGGTGGTCGACGGCGTCACTGGCTGACGTCGACGACGGCGGTGGGCGGCGCGAACAACGGCAGCGAAGTCGATGAGGAGGCAGGGCGGCGTTGGTGGTGTCGAGGGAACAAAGGCCACTGGAGGGAGGTTGGAGATGGCGGCGTTGGAGGGTTTCGATGGCGGCGCTGGGAGGTTTCGATGGCGGCGAGGGCGTCGTCGACCAGGAGGAAGGAAGACGATGGAGGTTTTCTGGCGATGGAGGGGAGCAACGGTGACTAGAGGGCGATGAGAATGGGTCAGAAGTTGAGCGGCATCGGGGATATTGTCGAGGTCGCGAAGTGGGTCTAGGGTTTCAGTCGGGGTCGGAATTAGGAGGAAGAGGAAGACGGTGAGAGAGAGGGGGAGGAAGTAGGGTTAGGGTTGATTTTGTAATTTGGGAGATTTTTTTAATTTAGGGGTAGATTTTAGAGTTTATCACAAACCATAAAATTGTATTAGGATTTATCACAAACCCTCATAAGTTGGATCTCAATTGTATCACACAAAGGAGAGATGAAGAACAAAACTCAACACAATAATTTTTTTAATCAATAATGGCATGTCTTTCTCATTAATCTCAAGGCCTATATATAGGCTCAAAACAAATCTTGATACAAATCTCAAAATATTCTCAAAATCTCAAAAATATTCTAATGCATAAAAGAAAGATTAAATATGGCTATAATTGCCAAAAACAAATATGGTACTGAAATAAAATACTAAACTAATTAGAATTGATGTCCTCATCAAAAATACATGAATTTCTTACGCTTAAAATTGGAAGTCTGATACACTTACATTTCTTTTTTCTAGTATAGTCAGATGGCTGATTTTACAATAGCCGAGATGCAAAGTATAGTAACTATAATCATCGTCTACTTGTATCTGCTCAAAATAGAAGTAAGGTTTGCAGCTGAAACATATACGATTGAGAAACATATACGATTGAGACTGATAATAGATGTCGAAGTCTTAGTTGGAGGATGCATGATAGACTTGTCGAGCAAAGCAAATGTGTGAGAAAGTTTATCTTTACAAATGACAAAATGTGTAAAGAAAATTTACTTATGAATAGGAGGGCCTTTCATACTTTGTCACTTACTTCATAGTAGAGGCAATTTGCAACCCTTTAGGAACACATGCATCAAGTAAATTGTTGCATTTTTTTTACATGTTTGTGCACATAATGAAAAATTAAGAAACATAAAAAGACAATTTGTATGGTCAAATGAGATTATTAGCAAACACTTTAAACAGGAATTGCCTTCAATATTACGCTTACATAAAATTCTATTGAAGAAACCAGAACCAATACATGAAAACTCAACCAACTGTACTTGGAAATGGTTTCAAAACTGTCTAGGACCAAGGTTTTTAAACTCGATATCAGGAGCGGGATCAGGTTTTTCCAAATATTTGGATCGGGGTTGGTATCGGGCCGGTGTATCGGGTTTTGGTTCGGGCATTTTTAACATTTTAAAAAATATCTAATACGTTTCTATAATTAAAATATGTTTTAGAAATAGTTAATTTTTAAAAAAAATGAATTCATCCATTTAAATAATGTTTTTTACAAAATGAATATTTCAATTTCAGACTTGAACATTATAATTAGTTTCAGAGAACTATTAATGTCGAATAAAACTATAACAATAGAAATACGTAGATCAAATATTACATATTTTATTTACATATGAAGAAAAAACTAAATATAAGCTAGGAATGTAATGATGTTTATTACACAATTACATCTTCTTTGTTTGGATGAAGATGATCCACATGAATAAAAATTCAAATATTGAATCTTCTAATCATTGGATTGGTCGTTTTGGGCCGATCCATCTGATCCCATTGCTAACCTGGCCGATTTCCGAGTTATCTCGCTGATCCCGAGATTTAGGGTTGTATCGGATCGACACTTTGAAGAATGATCTAGATTGGCCGGATCGGGATCATTCATTCTTCAAAACCATGTCTAGGAGCATTGGATGGTTGATGAGGACATCAATTTTATTTAGTTTAGGATTTTATTTCAGTACCATATTTGTTTTTGGCAATTATAGCCATATGTAATCTTTTTTATGCATTAGAACATTTTTGAGATTTTGAGAATATTCTGAGATTTGTATCTTGGTTTGTTTTAAGCCTATATATAGGCCTTGACATTAATGAGAAAGATGTCATTCTTGATTAAAAAAATTATGTTGAGTTTTTGCTTTTTCTCTCTCTTTGTGGGATACAACTAGATCCAAATTATTAGGATTTGTGATAAATCCTAATACAATTTTAGGGTTTGTGATAATGTAACCCCTGTTTTCATTAATACGTATTTTTAAAAGTATTTTTGCATATTTAAATCCTCAGTATCTTATGATTATTTTTTCTTAATTGATTTTATTATTTTAACTATTTTTATGAACCCAGTAGTTTGTCTATACATTAAAAACCCAAGTTGTATTTTGATTTTACTATTTAATTAATATGAGCCCTGGTTGTATTTTAATTTTATTATTGGTTAATAATAAACCCAATTGTTTATTTTAAGCCCAAATTCGTAATTAATTTTATTAAGTTAATCCAAAGCCCAATTGTTTAACTATTATTTAAAGCCCAATTTCGTGTTTGATTTATTAAATTAATTTGAGCCCAAAAATCTAGCCCAACAACTTAATTGTTTCATTTAAATATTTTGAACCATTTTAAAGCCCAAGCCCAAATCCACTAAACCAGATCTCATATTATTGTACAGACTCCCTACCCGTATACAATATTTTCCTCTCCCCCACTCTTTTGTCCCGTACTCTAACTTCTCCCCCACTTTACCTGCACATTTCCCCACTCCTCGTAACTACCCCCACTTCTCACCCCCATTATCTTATTATTATATTAATACCCTCTTCCCCGTTCTCCATCTCTCTTCTCTGTTTCTCAACCAAACAAAACAAAAACAGAACAAACCCAAACTCCTCCGGTGCTCCCGTCTCCAGTCGCAGCCAGTGTGCGCCCTGTCCCCGCTCACTGTCCTGTCCCCGCCGCTGCCTGAGCCGCAACCCCATCAAAGCCACCAACGTTGTCTTCCTCCATTCCTCCGCTCGACCTTCCCCCAATCGCGAGCGCTTCCCGCTGCTCATCACCCGAGCGCCTCAACCACAGTCGAGCCTCCCCCGAGCCGTCGAGCCCCTCGCAGTTACTGCCAAAGCGCCCTGCCCCACCTCACTTCTCATCCTCGACTTCCTCGCGCCGCTTCTGCCAGTCGTTCACCTGAGCCCTCGCTCTGTCGTCGCTCCGTCGCGCCGTTCAGTCGCCACCCGTCGCTGCTCCTCTCCTCGTCTCTTCCATCGCGCGCTCCCTTCTCCCACTCGCTCTCGCTCTGTGTTCGTCGCAGAAGAGAACGAAGAAGAAGAAAGGAGGGATTGGCAGGATTTGATCTCGACCGTAGGATCGCGCCAGGATTCGTGCTCTCTGATCGCCGTTCCGTGTTCGCCCACAGCGAATCCTAGATCGCTGTCCGCTATTTGGATTGAATCCGGTGCGAGGGCGCAATCCTATTCGCTGGATCTGGTGTTCGTTGTTTTGCCACATCGGATCGAGCTCGCCGTTTGCTGTTATGGAGCGATCCGGTGTGGGGGAAAATTCACTCTACGGTCAATTTTCGCACGTGCTTCACACGTGCTTTTGGGGGACTTTGCCCGGAATTTTTCAATCCCATTTCCTTCAAAAATCAGATCTATTCGTCGTCAATTAAGGCAAGTATCCCTTGTACAATTTTAATTGTTCTAGTACAAGCATCCCTTGAAAAATACTACAAATAGTTAGAATTGTGACTCCTCCTTGACTATCGTTGTAGATCAATATCAATCCTCCAAAATTTTATAATTCTAAGAGTCACAAAAATTTCATTGTATTAAATTATAATTACTTGGACTCTTTTACCCCTTGAACACATGAACACATGAGATTAAAGAGCCCTAAATTTGTAGACACATGGTATATCTTGTATTTGATGATCTGGCAACCATTTTAACTTGGAAAATAATCATTACTTGCTGTTTTGATAACCAATATCATGTATTTATATCACACAATAACTTAGATGCCTAATAACAAATTTCCATGGAATCTATACTGGTAAGTTATTCCCACATGTTGCAGTCCTGAATCTTCTTTGGATGTTTCGACCCATTTAACATTAGAATCTGAACCCGAGACCTGAATAGAAGATGTAGCCCTGGATGTCTAGATGTCGTTAGACTCCGAGATTTTCGAATTTGGAGTTACGGTCTAGGAGTTATTGCAGATTTACTGCAGCTGTGTCGGTAGGCACGGATTCACAAAAACTGCTGTACACCTTTACTTTGCGAATTAATTTAGCTATGTAAACAGCAAGCGTTGGACATGAAATTTCATACGTAGTTGCTGGACACCCTATAGGACATCCCCAAATTTTCTTAGAATTAATTTACAACATTTCACACACTTGCATGCTTGCTTGATAAGAATTAATAAAAGTAACAAGCCGGGGTTATGGAAAAGACCATAATAGTGGACAATATAGGTAAGTGTACTCGGAAGGGGGCCCGTGTTTCCCAATTACTTGGTTCATGAACTTGTTGTATCTTGATCGTTTCATGGAGTCAGTTACTTGGCTCATGAACTTGTTTGATTCATGAACCCATTGTGCGGTTCTTTAACTTGTTAGTGGATTCGCGAACTTGCATTCGTGAACTTGTTATTTAATTTCTGATTCATGAACCATGGCTTGCTTGATACCTGAAACCTGAGTACGCCGCCCTATAGACTCCATTACTAGGTCTAAACGAAATTGTTTTGGCTGTAGCAACCATGTAGTAAAAAGATGGATGCATGTCGTGCTACCTAGATAGTAATAACTATAAGACTTGAACATGAAACTTGAACATGACACCTGTTACTTGATACTTAATGATATGATACATGAAACATGATACATAAGACTTGAAACCTGAAACTTGAACTTGATAACTTATTACTTGATACTTGACAACTTGTTACTTGAGACTTGACACTTGAATATAATATTTGACACTAGACTTGAGACTTGTTACTTGACACTAGACTTGGCACTTGTTACATGATACCAGACTTGAGACTTGTCACTTGATGTTAGATACCCCTACAGGTTCACTTGTCATGTGTTTTACCATTAGCAGTTGTTATCCAACTTGTTCACTAAGAGATCCTTCTTGCTAGCTAGTTCTTAGTCTTCACTACTTGTTATATCCCTGTTACATTCTTGATTCATGTTCCCCATACTTGTACTCGTTTTTACTATTTGTGGCCCTAGCTTGCACTAAGGGCATTTTCTCTTGTCTTTCCCTGTTTTCCTTTTATATTTATTAAGCAGACTTTGGAGACGAGTTGTCTGCTGGAATTAGCGAGCAGACATTTTTAGGCTTCGCTTGGAGCACGAACTTGTTTAAATAATTGCTTTCCTTAAGGTATTTATTTCTTCTGCTGTATAAGACTTGTTTCCGAGTTTACACTTGATCCAGACATGGGAACTATTTGAATATTATTATTTGTTTAAATGGTTTTCTGTTGCTTAATAAATTATTCATGCATGCTTGGTTATATATAAATCTGGTTATATTCTTGTTATGATGCGGAGTCGATCCTACAGCTTATGGATGATGCAAAAATCATTCGCTGGGCTTCGTCACGCACTCGTATTCCATGTTTTTGGGAAGCGGGGCGTGACAAGGTTTTTAGTGGTATCAAAGCCAGGTTTGGCTAATGTGTTAGTTTGACTAATATATTAGACAGGCTTGACTCAGTCAGGATTAACTCAACATTAAACAGGCCATGCAACCACATGAATAATTTGATAATCAACTCGATCTGGACACAAGTCTTATCCCATCCATTTTGATCCATTCATTGATTCATTGCTTCCCTCCATTTCTTACAGTCATCCTGATTTATTGATTCCTTATTGGGTACAATTTATTCTTTCCGTACCCATATACTTTTGCTTCCGGTGCAAGCAATCCCTTATTTCTGCTTGCCTTGTTGAACCCTCCTTATTCAGCTCGTGTGCCGTTCATTGCTTTTCCTGCCTTGCATTCATTCTTGTTTGATTGATTCATATTGAGTATCTTGTTGGTTATTTCTTCCGTGCTATATTCTCTTCAATTTCGATTTTGTCCCTTCGTCCTTCTTCCTTCATATTCAATTCCTTAAAATTCCTTTTTGTTCCTTCTAGTCATCCTCCTCTTTAACTCCTTATTGGGTGTAGCTTCATTTTTCTCATACTTATTTTTCTCTTTATAATTATTTTTCCGAATACTTTCTATGTTTCGATTATTAATTGTTATATTTATTTTCGATCTTCTATAAAAATGTTTCTCAACAAGATTTTATTATTTCGAACAATGGTGTATTTTAACTTCACTTTTCATTTTTGATCGACTATATATTCTGCTGAATTATTTTGATAAGACAAATTCTTATTTTGTTGTATAATGCTATTTTTACTACCATTATTATTATTGCTATTATTTTTCATTATCATTGCTAGTATTATTATTATTGTTACTACTATTGATATTCTTATTGTTGTTTTCATTATTTTATTATTATCGTTAATATTAAATTACTTCCACAAAAATGTTGGGCTCAAACTATATCTTGTCTTGCATTATTACTTTTACTAGTGCTGTTAATATTTTAAAATTATCGTTGTTATTATTATTATTGCTATCATTCTTTTTGCGATTACTGATATTATTATTGTTATGATTATTATTCTTATCATTGTTATTCTTATTGTTAATAGTATCGATATTTTGTTATTATTGTTGTTATTTGTATTATTATTTTTATCGTTACTATTATTATTATTATTAATTTGTTTTAAGCCTGAGCATGCTCAATTTTATATACATTTCACCACTTCGGTGCAACCTAATGTCGAGATGGCAGAAATGCAACTTGATGTCAATGGAGGCAAATTGCAACTGGATATTGGCGAGGCAAAATGTGCAGCCGAATATCCGGACGGCAAACTGCAACCTGATGTCGCGAAGGCAAACATGCAACTTGATGTTAGAGAGACGAGATTTTCTACCTATTACAAATTGATATTTCAAGACAATTCTTACTTATATAATGAAACTGATGGTAAAGGAATATTTCTGTTATTATTGGTATTATTATTATCATTGTCGTTTCAATTGATGTTATTATTATTGTTTTCATCACCTTTATTACTGTTATTATTTTTATTATTATTGCTGTTACTTTATTGATATTATTGTTATTATTGCTATTATCATATTATTTATTATCATTATTGATATTATTTTTAATGCTATCATTATTATTATTATTGCATTGTTTCCATGAGTGTGTTGAATTCTATTATGTCATGTATGTGTTATCGTTATTATTAGTATTGTTGATATTTTTACTATGTTATTACTACCTGTATGGTTATGATGATTTTGATTTCTGTTATTATTATTGTTATTATTATTATTTTGTTACTATTATTACTAATTTTATTATTATCATTGGTATATTTATTTTTATTTATTGTTATTATTATCCCGTTACTATTGATATTATTATTATTGATATTTGTTGTGTTATTATTTCTGTTAAAAGCCATTAGTTTTGATATGTAGTCTATCTTTTAATTATGAAGATTGAAGCTCAAGCCTGATATCCATTTTGCATTATTGCCTATCTCTATTTGGAGCCCATACCCTCTTTGATCTTGGTGTCTCATTCTTTTCTTCCTGCTCGGATCGTCGCTTGGTGTCACGTGGTCTACAACGACATGTCCGGAGCTTGGAATGTCACCATCAGAGTGGCGCAGCGGAAGCGTGGTGGGCTCATAACCCGCAGGTCCCGGGATCCCCGTGTTGCGACTAGTCCTTTGTATTGTTGCTTCCCTCTGTTCCTTGTATTCATCTCCATCCGTTGATTCCCTTAATAGTTGATTCTTCCCGGTCCTTTCCCTCTCTGATTTCAGTTCTGCCGACTTCTTATCTTGCTTTATTATCTCATGTTGTTCTTTCCCTTGATACCGTCTATTTTCTTTCATGCATTCCATTTGACATCATTGTTATCCACTCCCTTCTTATTTTGGTGTTACCACCAAGTTGACTTTTCTTTAGATCCCTTGCTGTTACCCTCCCCTAACTTGCTTTTACTCTGTCCTATGTACCGCCTAAGCAAATTTCGAGGAC
This sequence comes from Hemerocallis citrina, assembly GCA_017893485.1. Taxonomy (NCBI): domain Eukaryota; kingdom Viridiplantae; phylum Streptophyta; class Magnoliopsida; order Asparagales; family Asphodelaceae; genus Hemerocallis; species Hemerocallis citrina. Next base: position 412,847 of record JACEHZ010000415.1, read on the forward strand.
GAAATTCTTGTGTAAGGTGGGTAGGATTTGTAACCCCTGTTTTCATTAATACGTATTTTTAAAAGTATTTTTGCGTATTTAAATCCTCAGTATCTTATGATTATTTTTCCTTAATTGATTTTATTATTTTAACTATTTTTATGAACCCAGTAGTTTGTCTATATATTAAAAACCCAAGTTGTATTTTGATTTTACTATTTAATTAATATGAGCCCAGGTTGTATTTTAATTTTATTATTGGTTAATAATAAACCCAATTGTCTATTTTAAGCCCAAATTCGTAATTGATTTTATTAAGTTAATCCAAAACCCAATTGTTTAACTATTATTTAAAGCCCAATTTCGTGTTTGATTTATTAAATTAATTTGAGCCCAAAAATCTAGCCCAACAACTTAATTGTTTCAGTAAAATATTTTGAACCATTTTAAAGCCCAAGCCCAAATCCACTAAACCAGATCTCATATTATTGTACAGACTCCCTACCCGTATACAATATTTTCCTCTCCCCCACTCTTTTGTCCCGTACTCTAACTTCTCCCCCACTTTACCTGCACATTTCCCCACTCCTCGTAACTAACCCCACTTCTCACCCCCATTATCTTATTATTATATTAATACCCTCTTCCCCATTCTCCATCTCTCTTCTCTGTTTCTCAACCAAACAAAACAAAAACAGAACAAACCCAAACTCCTCCGGTGCTCCCGTCTCCAGTCGCAGCCAGTGCGTGCCCTGTCCCCGCTCACTGTCCTATCCCCGCCACCGCCTGAGCTGCAACCCCATCAAAGCCACCAACGTCATCTTCCTCCATTCCTCCGCTCAACCTTCCCCCAGTCGCGAGCGCTTCTCGCTGCTCATCACCCGAGCGCCTCAACCACAGTCGAGCCTCGCCCGAGCCGTCGAGCCCCTCGCCGTTACTGCCGAAGTGCCCTGCCCCACCTCACTTCTCATCCTCGACTTCCTCGCGCAGCTTCTGCCAGTCGTTCACCTGAGCCCTCGCTCTGCCGTCGCTCCGTCGCGCCATTCAGTCGCCACCCATCGCTGCACCTCTCCTCGTCTCTTCCATCGCACGCTCCCTTCTCCCACTCGCTCTCGCTCTGTGTTCGTCGCAGAAGAGAACGAAGAAGAAGAAAGGAGGGATTGGCGGGATTTGATCTCGACCGTAGGATCGCGCCAGGATTCGTGCTGTCTGATCGCCGTTCCGTGTTCGCCCACAGCGAATCCTAGATCGTTGTCCGCTATTTGGATCGAATCCGGTGTGAGGGCGCAATCCTATTCGCTGGATCTGGTGTTCGCTGTTTTGCCACGCCAGATCGAGCTCACCATTTGCTGTTATGGAGCGATCCGATGTGGGTGGAAATTCACTCTACGGTCAATTTTCGCACGTGCTTCACACGTGCTTTTGGGGGACTTCGCCCGGAATTTTTCGATCCCATTTCCTTCAAAAATCGGATCTATTCGTCGTCAATTAAGGCAAGTATCCCTTGTACAATTTTAATTGTTCTAGTACAAGCATCTCTTGAAAAATACTACAAATAGTTAGAATTGTGACTCCTCCTTGACTATCGTTGTTGATCAATATCAATCCACCAAAATTTTATAATTCTAAGAGTCACAAAAATTTTATTGTATTAAATTATAATTACTTGGACTCTTTTACCACTTGAACACATGAACACATGAGATTAAGGAGCCCCAAATTTGTAGACACATGGTATATCTTGTACTTGATGATCTGGCAACCATTTTAACTTGGAAAATAATCATTACTTGCTGTTTTGATAACTAATATCATGTATTTATATCACACAATAACTTGCCTAATAACAAATTTCCATGGAATTTATATGATGAGGACATCTTTCCTGTTTAGTTTATTTCACTACCATTTTTATTTCTGGCAATTATAGCCATATGTAATCTTTTTGTATTTTTTTAGATTTTGAGAATATTTTGGAGATTTGTATCAAGATATATTTTGAGCCTATTTAAAGGCCTTGAGATTAATGAGAAAGTATGTCATTCTTGATAAAAAAAAAAATTGTGTTGAGTTTTTGCTCTTCCTCTCTCTCCTTTGTGTGATACAACTGAGATCCAAATTAGGGTTCGTGATAAATCCTAATCAAATTTTAGGGTTTGTGATAAACTCTAAAATATACCCCAAATTAAAAACAATTCCCCAAATAAACTCAAACCCTAATCCCTAATCCAAAACCTAATCACTCTATACACCGGCCGCCTCCCTCCTTCTTCACCGTCGTCCTCTTCCTCGACCAACAGCCAGAACCCAAAATCCCAAACCCACTTCCTGCTTCTTCTCCGTTCATCCTTCGGCGCCACTCCGATCACCCCATCCTGTCGCCATCCCCGTCGCGACCCCCTGACGCTCGCCATCAGCACCGAACCCCTTCTCCCCCATCCCATCCTCTTCCTCGACATTACCAACAGACCCAACTCCTTCTCCCATCTTCTCCCGACTCCGACCTAATCCTCACTCACCCCCCGACGAAATCCCCCATCGTCGTCAACCTCTAGCCCTTCCCGACCTTCGACCGCATCACCTTCAACTCCTCACTGCACCTCGCCTCTCCTCCTCGTCAACCAGTACTCCCCACCGGTCGCCCCTCTTGCTGTTGCGGCAACGATTCCCAAATCAGCATCGACAGCCAGTCCACTGCCCGTTGTCGCCATCGACAGCAAGTTTGTTGTTGCTGCCGCCCTTCTATTGTTGCTGTGTTCTTAGTTGCCGGTCCAAATCCGAGATCTACGCTGGTGTTCTTCGCATTCGGTATACTCTTTCCACTATTAATATTTGTGTTCTACTGCCCTATTATCTAATATATTATCTAATTTGCCTGTCGTCCACAAAATAATTGAGATTGAGTGTTCCACATGCCTGAATATCGTACGAATCAATATTGAACATATTACTTGCTGAACACATAGGAATTTAATTATTGATTATAAGGTTGATCTATTAATTGGGACTGTTATACTTGATTCAATTCTTGAAAACCCATCAACCTGTTAACTGTTAAAATTTCCAACTTAGATCCGCACTTTCATGTTGGTAAAATTAACCCATTAAGATTCTTAGAAATTCTCTATTTTAGGGTTGGTTTTACATCACTATACTAGTAAGTTATTCCCACATGTTGCTGTCCTGAATCTTCTTTTGCTGTTTCGACCCATTTAACATTAGAATCTGAACCCGAGACCTGAATAGAAGATGTAGCCCTGGATGTCTAGATGTCGTTAGACTCCGAGATTTTCGAATTTGGAGTTACAGTCTAGGAGTTATTGCAGATTTACTGCAGCTGTGTCGGTAGGCACAGATTCACAAAAACTGCTATACACCTTTACTTTGCGAATTAATTTAGCTATGTAAACAGCAAGCGTTGGACATGAAATTTCATACGTAGTTGCTGGACACCCTATAGGACATCCCCAAATTTTCTTAGAATTAATTTACAACATTTCACACACTTGCATGCTTGCTTGATAAGAATTAATAAAAGTAACACGCCGGGGTTATGGGAAAGACCATAATAGTGGACAATATAGGTAAGTGTACTCGGAAGGAGGCCCGTGTTTCCTAATTACTTGGTTCATGAACTTGTTGTATCTTGATCGTTTCATGGAGTCAGTTACTTGGCTCATGAACTTGTTTGATTCATGAACCCATTGTGCGGTTCTTTAACTTGTTAGTGGATTCGCGAACTTGCTTTCGTGAACTTGTTATTTAATTTCCGATTCATGAACCATGGCTTGCTTGATACCTGAAACCTGAGTACGCCGCCCTATAGACTCCATTACTAGGTCTAAACGAAATTGTTTTGACTGTAGCAACCATGTAGTAAAAAGATGGATGCATGTCGTGCTACCTAGATAGTAATAACTATAAGACTTGAACATGAAACTTGAACATGACACCTGTTACTTGATACTTAATGATATGATACATGAAACATGATACATGAGACTTGAAACCTAAACTTGAACTTGATAACTTATTACTTGATACTTGACAACTTGTTACTTGAGACTTGACACTTGAATATAATATTTGACACTAGACTTGAGACTTGTTACTTGACACTAGACTTGGCACTTGTTACATGATACCAGACTTGAGACTTGTCACTTGATGTTAGATACCCCTACAGGTTCACTTGTCATGTGTTTTACCATTAGCAGTTGTTATCCAACTTGTTCACTAAGAGATCCCTCTTGCTAGCTAGTTCTTAGTCTTCCACTACTTGTTATATCCCTGTTACATTCTTGATTCCTATTCCCCATACTTGTACTCGTTTTTACTATTTGTGGCCCTAGCTTGCACTAAGGGCATTTTCTCTTGTCTTTCCCTGTTTTTCTTTTATATTTATTAAGCAGACTTTGCAGACGAGTTGCCTGCTGGAATTAGCGAGCAGACATTTTTAGGCTTCGCTTGGAGCAAGAACTTGTTTAAATAATTGTTTTCCTTAAGGTATTTATTTCTTCTGCTGTATAAGACTTGTTTCCGAGTTTACACTTGATCCAGACATGGGAACTATTTGAATATTATTATTTGTTTAAATGGTTTTCTGTTGCTTAATAAATTATTCATGCATGCTTGGTTATATATAAATCTGGTTATATTCTTGTTATGATGCGGAGTCGATCCTACAGCTTATGGATGATGCAAAAATCATTCGTTGGGCTTCGTCACGCGCTCGTATTCCATGTTTTTGGGAAGCGGGGCGTGACAGATAAACTCTAGAATCTACCCCAAATTAAAAATCCCCCAAATACAAATCCCGAACCCTAATCTCCCAAATCCCCAAATATAATTACCCAAATAAAAAAAACCCTAATCTCTTCATCTTCTTCCTCCTACCCCAGTCCCGACCAAACCCTAGCCCTCCTTCAGGACCCCTACCCGATCGCCATCCTCCTCCCCCGTCGCCCCGTCCTTCCAGATCCCCATTGCCCCTTCGCCATCGACTTCAGCCCGCACCCATCCCCTCCTCGACCGAAACCACAGCCTCTCCACAGTCCACCTCGAACCCAGAGATCACCAACAACCCCGCCACCACTGCACTCCACCATTAATAGCCCCGATCTCCTCTACTGTCGTGCTCCTCCCGCTCGCCCTGCCTCCTCGACGACTTCGCCGCCGTTGCTCACGCCACCCTCCGCTGTCGCCGTCGTCAGCCAATGACGTCGTCGACCAATCCCGCCATTGCCCTTGAAGTTGCTACTAGTACTGTCTCTTTGGGTTGCTGTGCTCTTTCGAGATCAACGCTGCGTTCTTCGAACCCTCGGTATACTCTTTCCACTTTTAAATATTTGTGTTATACTGCCTTGTTATCTCTATCATATTATCTAGTTTAATTGTCGACCACAAATATTGAGATTGAGTGTTTTACATGCTTGATTAGAGTACGAATCAATATTGAATCTATTACTCGCTAAGAACACTTAGGAATTTAATTATTGATTGTATAGTTGAATTATTAATTGGGATTGTTAAACGTGATTCAGTTTTTGAAAATCCATCCAACCAATTAATTGTTTAAAATTCAAACTTTGATCCGCACCTACATGTTGGTAAAATTAATCCATTAAGAATCTTGGAAATTCTCTATTTTAGGGTTAGTTTTACATCAATGGTATATCTATTCAAGTGAAAGAATTCGATGTAGACAAACCAAGATATAGAACAAGAAAAAGTGTCATAGCAACAAATGTCTTAGGTACGTGTTCACGAGACATACAGTTCATATACATTTTACCGAGTGGGGAGGGTTCAGTCGCTGACTCTAGAGTTCTTCGAGATGAAGTATCAAGGAGGAATGGACTAGTAGTTCCCAAATGTATATATAAGATTGAAGTTAATTTTTTTGTCGTAAATATTTATTAGATAATAGTGCAATAGACTAACCTACTTGTGGGTATTGAATAGGATATCATTACTTGTTTGATGTTGGAATAATGAAAGGAGAAGCATTCCTTAACACCATATCATTGTCAATGTTCTCACTTGAATGATCGACGACAACAACATCAACCAGAAACTGTACTAGAGTTTTATAATTACAAACATTCAAGTGCTAGAAATGTGATAGAAAGGTGTTTCAGTCTTTTAAAAGGAAGATGAGCTATTTTAAGAGGACACTCACACTATCTGGTTCAAGTTCAATGTCGAATAATATCAGCATGTGCACTTCTCCACAACTACATCATGCAAGAAAGGATATGTGGAGAAGACATTCTAGAAGCCAGAATTAATCAACAAGAATTGGAAGGTGATCGTATAACACATGTTGAGCCTTCCAATACTTGAACCTAGTGGAAAGATGATCTAACACAAGAAAAGTGGGAAAACCGTAAGATGTAGTTTCATTGTTTAGGGGAGAAAAATGTTTTAAATATCGGATATCGGTGTCGTGTCAGCCTAGAAATTTTTATGGATATCGATATATATCAGAAGATATATCGGGTTATTATGTAGGATAGAATAATATATCTTAGATATGATCTAGATGACATACATGCATTGCATTCTCATATTTATCACATAAATAACACAAATAATACGAAATTAAGCAAATTAATGAACACACACATAAATGTCGGATATACAATAAATTATATGATGTCAAACATACACATGCATGAACTAAAATATAGCATAATGAAATTGAAAAATTAACCAAATCTATCGAAATATATAGATTATAGAAATAGAAACCATCACAAAGTTTGGCATATCTAATTCGAACAAAATAAAAGAACGATAAGTTATAAGAATTCAAGCAAAGTGATAGAGTTTTGAAATGTCATCATCATTTCAAGCATAACCAAAAGCAAACTATTAGTACTTTACAGACTAATTTTAATTTATCTACTTCTCTCCATCCTCAAACTCGGATGAGGAACTATCATCAAATGAAATATTTTGTTCAAACTCCCCCTCTGACTAGGATGATGATCCAATATCCTCCTCAGCCCTTGCCACTCTCTTCCCTTTAGATGACGATGTCGAAGCTTTAGAAGTGGAAGTTTTTGGTAGCTCGGAAGGTCTTTGTTTCAGAGATAATGGGCTCAATTGGGTTGCCAATAGATAATAGTTTCGTGTTTGATTTTATTCAAACCCGTCAAACCAAAATATTTGACAACAATCACCGATATATTTTGGCGACATATCGGCCGATATATCTCCCAATATCCGATATATCACCGATATTTCCCCCCAAAAGATACAAATATATCATGTTGGTTTACTCTCGAACCCGATATATTGAATATATCGAGGATATTTAAAACCTGGAGGGAAACCATAATATCTAGGTGGTGTTGTTATGTTTGACTTTGTTTTATTTTCATTCAAATTTGAGAGTTAATTAGTTGTTGTGTTTTAGTCTTTTCTTTTGTTGTGACTAAAAAATATGATGCCTTATTTTTCTGATTTATATCAATATGATTTTGGAGCATTTGATGTATGTCTATTTTATTAATGTGAATTTTTGTAGTTGTGATTTAAAAAAAAATTCGGTATATCAATGTCTGTTGTTCTAAATTTCTTATCACGGGCATGAAGCACCAGGTCAGATTGATAATGGCAAAGGCAAACATACGTGTACCCCCAGAAGAAGATGAGAAACTACTTGAATGCTTGGAAGAGTTGCATACTAACGGAAAATGGAGAGAAGACAATGGAGCCTTGAATCTAGTACAACTTGAGAAAGAAATGCAAGAAAAAATACTTGGCATTAAGATCAAAGGTAGTCCGCACATCAAGACTATGGTGAAGACTTGGCATAGACAATATCATGCCACCGCTGAATTGCTAGGCGGCAAGGGCTCTAGATTTAGATGGAACGACACAGACAAGTGCCTTATTTGTGAAGAAAAATCCTTTAAGGATTGAGTTAAGGTAAATCGTTTAGTTTTATTTTAATCTGTATACAACACATTTTATTTCATATAGCACTAAATCTATTATTATCATTGGTGGGCCTTTTTGTAAGGCATGTGTATACAGAGAATTCATAATGAAATATTAAAAATGAGCTTCTTAGCTTTTACTAAATTGCCTCCCAACTCTTTAGCATTTTTTCTTTCTTTACACTATTTTTTTTCTTCACACTAACATGAATAAAAACTGTGGTATGTGGTTTATAATTATATTTGTGTGTGCAGGTTCATCCAAATGCAGCTAGCTTAAGGGAAAGGAGATTTCTTTAACTGGAAAAGTTGGGACAATATTTGGTAAGGATCGAGCTACTAGTGATGGAGCAGAATCGCCACCTGATGCAGTAGAAGACCTAGAGAAATAGAAGAATATTTATGTGGTCAATCTTAATGGTAGCCCAGTAGATGTGACAGAGCCAAGCATAGTTACAACACCCTAAGGAAGACGTGCCTGCAATTCATCTAAGAACAACAAACGTAAGAAGTCAAGTGTTGGGGGAGAGGAACACACACAAGAAGAATCGCCTAACACATTTCAAAAGTTTGGAACTATCTTCAGGGGGGCAAACAAGAACATTGAAAAACTTGTGGGATGCTTTTTGTTCATGTTCGAGAATGAACAAAAGAAAGTAAGATTGCTTAAAGAAGTTATGAAGATGGAAGACTTGGATCTTGCAGATAGTATGAATGTTGCACGCATGATTAGCGCAGACTATAACAAGACGAATGCATCCTTTAACTTCCCTCAAGAGACAAGATGTTACTACGTTCAACTAGTATTGAAACATCATTTTCATGCTCAGCTTGGATTATTATTTTGAAGAATCTCTTAAACTTTTAATCTTGTTTTTGTTATGATGATTGCAATCATTAGACTTTTAAATTTTGTCATCACATGTTTGGATAAATTTATGTTTTCAAAGTATGCTTTTATTTTCCTAATTATTATTAAAAAAATTTGCTTTGTTGAGTTGATAATTGTTATAGATAGGTTTGTTGATCTAATGTCGTGTCAATGAGAATATTTCTGGATAATTTAATAGGATATTAGTGTTAATCATTATTATTATATTGCATAGTTTTACAGGAATGTGAATTAAATCTCCATTGCATAACTATTACCTTCTCTGTCGCGATTTTCTACAATTTTTACTGTTCCACTTTCCCACGTTCATAAAATGTGATGTACCAAATTTTATTAACCAAGTACATGTCATTTGGGTCAAAATTAAGGCAAGCATATTTTCAGAATTGTAAGTAATAATGTGGTAGTCCTGGGAAAATAATCAGGTGTATCAAACAAGGATTGGAGAATTCCCAGGAATACATTATGTTATACTAAACACGAAAATACTCATTCCCCTCTTCTTATTCTCATGAATTCTTGCTTTCCCAGGAATTCTCCAATCAACAAACCAAACACCTCCTTAAGACATGTTGGGATATTATAATGATGGCTTATATTTGGGTGATATGGACTGAAAGAAATAATATGATTTTTGTTAAGAGTGAGAAGTCCTCCACAAGCATGATTGACCTTATTGTTTACTTTGTGAGATCTGCTTCCGGCAAGGAAAAGAGCCAAAGTGAATCTTCAACCTTTTGTATGAGCAGTTCAGCAATGTATTCAAGATGGCCTTAATCAAGCTGCTTCAACTGATGATAATGTGGCTTCAAGTTTTGTTGCTAATGCCTAAAATCACTTAACTAAATCTCCCACCATCCCTCTAATATGAATGATAGGCCAAGATCAAATGTAGGAACTTTCTAGCATGAGGATTGGGTTGTGGTGTCATTCAAGGGTTAATATGGTTGTTTTCTACCAGCTTTTGTTTAGGGGATCGATGGCAGTGGCAAGGTCCAGGGTAGGCAGTCACCCACCCTAAGTTGTTGAAACTTTTGAAGGACCCAGGTACATGTAACACCCCGTACTTAAGCGGGTATATATATAATATTATATATAGGAATATATATAATAATATATATTTATAATAAATAATAAAGAGATGAGATGAGTTATGGTTGGTTGTTGGCCTATAGGTTGATCCTATGGGGGCTTGATTGAAAAAGGGATTTATGATGAACCTATAGGATTACCTATGGGGCATAAGGCATTAAATAAATGAAAAAGTGAAGTGTGCATGCTTGCATGGGGGTGTATGACGTGGGTGTTCATGGGCTTAAGTCCCATATCGGAAATCAAAAGAGAAGTGTGAGTATTTATTAGGATCCATATGATAAAAGGTCACCTAACGGTTAACCACCTTTTTGATGGTGCCTGTGGTGGGCGTGGTTAGAGTTTTGTGTCCGTTCTTTCGCATGCGCGCACACGTAGCCGTGTACGCAGCTGAGCCGGACTCGAGACGTTACAGTACAGGACTTTAGTTATAATAGATAAATTACCGTGGATGAGAAACTTTCTTGAGTAGTTTGTTACTAGTTGGTTAATGGGTTCTATTTTCAAACCATTGGAACTGAAAATCTCAGGGTTCCAATCCTCACATTTGTTCTTCTAATATTTTATATTATTTTTAGAATTCTATTTTAAAAATTCAACCCTTCTTTTTCTGAATATTTTTTAAACATAATTAAATATTTTTTCTGTTTTCATACTTTTTTGTTATTATTTCATTTTCGTACTTTAGAAAATAAACATATATTTATATTTATATTTATATTTATATACTTATATATTTATATATATATATATAGAGAGAGAGAGAGAGAGAGAGAAATGTTCCGTTGTGCGCTAGACCTCTGTATGCACTCGTGTGCACTCGGCCTTCCCACCTTCGTATCGACGATCCGAACCGTTCACATTGATCTACACATCTAAATTAGTTTAAATATGTAAAATCAAATCATTTGAAATTCATTTGCCCATCCATCATGTGACTATAAAAAATAACGATATTCAGCCACACAATTTTGTAACACTTCAATGGAAGGGCAAATGAATTTCAAATTTACATATTCAGACTAATTTAGATGTGTAGATCAATGTGAATGGTTCGGATGGTCGATACAAAGGTGGAAAGGCCGAGTGCACAACAAAACATTTATATATGTTTATTTTTGTTAAAAAATTAACATAGACTTATAAGTTATAACTATAATTGTTTTCCTTTCATATTTCACTGGCATTGTACACCTCATGTTTTTTAGGTATGAAGTTGACTTACAAACACATTTCTTTCCTTTTCTTTTAAACTTATATGTAGTGAAATAGTGAACATCACTAATAAGTAATAACTATAGTAACAAAATTTCTATATCACTTATAAAAGATAAACAAAACTATGTGCATTGTATGTAAAATTATTACTGTTAATGTTTTATGATTACTAAATTATTAAATAAAAATTATTTTATTTTCGCCCACCCTGAGAGAAATTCATGCCTCCGCCACTAACCGATGGTTGTTTTGTATTAAGGGTGTCGGTCTTTCAACAGCGTGTTCTGTGGGGTTCCCTTTTGGACTTTATGTGGAACTATTTCCTGAAAGACGACTTCTTGTAGTTCCTTTCTTTTATTAATATACTAGTGTGGATGGGGCTTCTAGCCTTCTACCCCATCCATTAAATCTAAAAAAAATTAGTATAGCAGAACCCACAATCATCGTGTTCTCCCGCTCATAATTACTCTTTGCATCTTCAAACGAACTTGGCAAGAAACAAGTTGTAAACATAGTTACTTTCCGTAGGTTAACACGAAATACTTTGCTACAATGGAGATGATACGAAGTGCTCTTAGAGCTACTAGTTATACAAACTAGCTCCAACGAATATGAAATGCACATGAATGCAAAAACATGTCATCATGCATCATATTATTCTTGATAAAGCAAAATAAGCCTTGTTGGGAATATGAAAATTCTTCTTAATTGGCGTTATTTGGAATATTAAAAAGAATTGAAATTTTCAACCTAAAATTGATACGGTTGTAATGGGAACTAGCTACATGTCCACAACAAACCAATTACAGTTATAATAGTTAGAGACATGAATTAGGATACAATGCCAATCATGGAGTAATAAGCACGAACATACAATATAGCACATGAAAAATTCTAACTACTAGACATGTCGAAGATTGATTGATGTGTGCATTTGCTTCCTAAATAGCATCTATTGCTACCAACAAATATACCTGTTTGGATACAAAGCTTAGTGGAGGTGACTTGTCTACTTGTTGTTATTTAAACTTTTGTTCATTTGGATCATATTTGGAGGTACATTACCTACATTTTTTTCACCTCAAAGCTAAGATAGACTTTAGGTTATGGCAGTTATCTAAACTTCAAGGCTGCAATCCCACCAAATTTATTTTTCCAAGCCAAAATTAACCTATAGATTGCATTACTCTACGTTCACTTGAAAATTACGTAGGTATTCCTACCTTGGTATTCAAACAGAGCTTAAAATATGAATTACCATGACAAAATAAGCTCGGGAACCCATCCCATCTCCTGAAGCTTCTTCGCAACCAAAACCGCGTCCCTTCTCCCCGCCCTACTCAACGGCCGATCATGATCTAATAAAAAACAAAGTATCAGTACACAATACAACCGACAACCCCCCCCCCCCCCCCCCAAAAAAAAAGAAAAAGAAAAGAAAAAAAACCATAAATTTCGAATCCTTAATCTCGAGAACTTTGAAGAACTGGGATGGATTACATTACCTTTGAGGAATGAGACGGGGGCGGCGCTCTCGGCATGGCGAAGGAGGATCAGGCGGCGGCGGCCGCTGAGAAGGGAGGTTTCGGCGGCGGCGGCGGGGGAGGGTTGGGCAGAGACGCCGGAGTCGGCGGTGGCGATGGAGATGGAACGGAGTAGAGGGAGGGAGGTAGGGTTAGGGTTTCTAGAAGTTGGGGGTGGGAAACAAATGGTGGGAGTTTGGGTGGTGCTCAGAATTCCGGCTCTCATCGTGTTCGTCTTCACTCTGGTTTTTGAGTGATGAATGAGCTCGGCAATTTGGGTGCAATTGAGAGAGATGGGCTTGGACAAGGAAAATTTTCTGTGGGTTACGGTTTATATGATCATCGTTAAAACTCTTTGCACGCAAGAGCTGGGTTCGCATCTCAAAGGAACTCATGTATCACGCCAGTACGTACACAGGAGGACCACAGCTATATACGATTCTTTTTCATCACATGATTTGAATGATCTCGAGGCTCGCTCGCGCGCTCTCTCTCTCTCTCTCTCTCGCAGTGCTTAATTGCAAACGAGTCTCGTGCTCTCGCGCAGTGCTTCATTGCAAACGAGTCCCGTGCAAATGGGTATGCAAACCACTAAAGTTATTGTTGGAAACAACGGCTTAGGTTACAAAACCGAAGCTGTTGTTCCGAATATAACTGATATGGTATAAATTACGTGGCCCCATCTGGGCCATCAGATCTCCTCAGATTTCGCTCTCCTGTGATTATCAAGTCAAACAGGTCCAACGGGCTTCAACCAGCTCAGGCCCACGGGCAAACGGGTCTGACCCTGCCCGTTAGGGTCTCGGACCCGTTACCCCTGCCTATAAATACCAGACCCCTTCTTCACTTTCAAAGATAATCAATCTTTCTCCATCTGAACCCTAGTTACTGTTGCTTTCTCAGTGACTGACTAGATCGTCGGAGGGCCTATCTCCGGCAACTCTCCCGGGGTTTCTAGACATTGTGCAGGTATCAAGATCCAAGCCGAGCCACGAGATCCGAGTCGAGCACCCAGCCTCTACCTCTCTCCTGCTACTCCCGAGCTGGTTCTACAACCGAGGATCGGATCAACGCCAGTGTCGCACCTTCCGCTTCACAAATTGCAAGAACTCGCACATGCAGCCCATACACCCAAAAACAAGCAGCATCAGATTGGTGCCGTTTGTGGGAACTTCGCGTCACTGCCACCGGTCCGACCCCGTCCGAGGACATCATCTCGAAGCCAGACTTTCCCATGGCTCCCAAACCAGAAAAACTTTTACCTCTGGACGTCGTCCAGATCCTCCTCCCTCTCATAGCCATGCGAACGCCCATGGCCCTCATCAACCTCGACCCAATGGTGAGGCAGGACCCGAACCGAGTGCTTCACGCTCAGTCGCTGCTCCCGACTTACGACATGTAATCCAGTACCGGCAGATCAGCTTGCCTAGGGGAGGGGCTGCTTCCAACTCGTTCACGAACCATGGCCGACAACCGACCCAAGAACGGGAACCAGGGCACAGCCACTCACCCCGAGGACCTCCACCCTCGCGTGGCCCTGTAGAGCAGACCTCAGTCACAAGGGCCGAGTTTCAAAACTTTAGGAAAGAGGTCCTCTAGGCTATCCGAGGCGGTCCCAGGACTGAGGCGAGCAACAACTCCTACCTTCTGCCAGAAGCCTAGGGTAGCGAATCCCACGGTTTGACCTGCCCACTGGAACAAGAAGACCCCATCCTTCGACGCCTCCGAAAGATAAAGAACCGCCTCGCCTATCCCGGCGAGGGCAGGCCGTTACCTGGTCAAGGGTATAGGCCGAACCGACTCCCATTTTTCACTCAAATCTTGGAAGCCGAGATCCCCAGAAATTTCTGGCCTCCTCAATTTGAGACCTACAACGGTGATGGTGATCCCACTGATCACATGGAAGAGTTCAAAACCCTCATGCTGATTCACAGTGCATCGGATCCTTTCCTATGCTGCGCCTTCCCTGCCACCCTGCGTGGTCCAGCTCAGGAATGGTTCTCAAAGCTCACCCCCGGCTCGGTCTTCTCTTTTGACCAGCTAGAAGCAAGCTTTCTAGCCCACTTCGTGACCAGCCAAAAGGTCAAGAAGACGAACACGTCATTTCTGGACCTCAAGCAGAATGAAGGGGAACCACTCCGCGAGTTCGTTTGGAGGTTCATTGCTGAGGCGAGGTCGGTCTCCTCTCTCAACGCGGGCGTCGCTTCCACAGCTTTCCGGCACAATGTGCGCTACGGCCAGCTGAAGGCCTCCTTAACCAAGAAACTGCCCATCGACTTCCCCGACCTCCTCAACAGGGTCGAGAAGTACATTCGGGCAGAGGAAGCTCTACACCTTGCGGGCATCAAAGAAGCTACGACCAAGGGGAAGCGCAAAGCGGACGACACCGAGCCCGCCTAAAAAGCCACAAAAGACGCGTATGGTCTGAAGAGTCCTCCTCTGGTCCCCCGTTTTGAAAGATATACGCTGTTGACCCAGAACATGTCAGCCATCCTCTTAGAGATCGAGGACAAATGGATCATCTGACTCTCTCCCTGACCAAGCAACAACAAAAAAGGGACCAGAGATTCTACTATCGGTTTCACTGGGACCATGGGCACGAGACGGACAACTGCCACGCCCTTAAAGAAGAGATAGAGGCCCTCATCCAGCGAGGGTACCTGAGGGAATTCACCCAAACTAACCCAAGAGACCAGAGGGATCAGAGGAATCCGAGGCCTTCGCCTCCTCCTCGAATGGTCAGCAAGCAACCCGACTGAGATCCTCAGCCAGAAGAGACGCGGGGGGGGGGGGGGGGGAAGGGGGGGGGGGCAGGTCAGCCTACACTGTATCCATGGAAAGCCCATGGAAGGAGATTCTAAAACCTCCCGCAAGGCCTTCTTGCGGGAGGTAAGCTTGGTCCACGGCCAATCGCCCCCTAGGATTCAGCAGCAGACCGTCTCCTTCTCAGAAGAAAACCTGGAGGGCGTCCGACTCCTGCATTGTGATGCTCTGGTCATCAGCCTCGGCATGGTCAACCATGAGATACAGCGTATCCTCATGGACAACGGTAGCTCGGTCAACATCCTCCTAGCTGCTTTTGAAGCCTCAAGCTCTCCCGCGAAAAGTTGAAACCAGCAGGGTACATGCTCCATGGATTTTCTGGCGTCCCCATCTAGATCGAGGGTATTGTCACGCTTGACGTAACGGTCGGCACGACCTCAACCCTCCGGACCGAAGCAATGGAATTCATGGTGGTCATTGTCAAGGTCGCCTATAATGCCATGCTCGGCAGACCCGGCCTTTGCACCCTCTAGGCGGCTCCTTCCGCCTACCACTTAAAGCTCAAGTTTCCCACCGATCACGGGGTGGGCGTTGTCTGAGGCAATCTGGAGTCGGCACGTTCGAGCTACATGAATGCTGTGGGGGCGGCATCTTTCCCCTCGACGCGGTAGAACTCCATTCCGAGCGAGGCTCGGAACCCGTAGACGTGCTTGAGGAGGTCCCTTTTTCCTAGGAAGAAATGCCCAAGTGGTTTCGGGTTAGCCACTCCTTGGCCCCAGACCAAAAGCAAACTATCATTGAGTGCATCTGCCAGAACTCCGACCTTTTCGCCTGGACGCCATCCGACATGCCGGGAATCTCTGAAGACATCATAATGCATCAGCTGAGCGTCCGTTCGGACTCAAGGCCAGTCCAGCAGAAGAGGCATAAGTTCACCCCCAACAGACAACTGGCAGTAAGGGAGGAAGTCGGAAAGCTCCTCTTAGCAAGATTCATTCAGGAGGTCAGCTACCCAGAGTGGCTGGCTAATGTGGTAATAGTGAAAAAAGGCGAGCGACACATGGAGAATCTGTATTGAATTCACATACCTCTACAAGGCCTGCCCCAAAGATCCATTTCCGCTCCCAAACATCAATGCCCTCATAGATGCGACAACGGGGCACAAACTGCTGAGCTTTATGGATGCCTTTTCAGTTTTCAGGCTATAACCAGATAAGAATGTTCCCCTCCAGACATACCAAAAACTGCCTTCGTGACCGACCAAGGCCTTTACTATTATCGGGTCATGCCCTTTGGGCTGAAGAACGCCGGCGCCACATATCAGAGGCTCGTCAATCGGGTCTTTAAAAACTAGATCAGGCAGAACATGGAGGTGTATGTTGACGATATGCTCCTCAAAAGCCATTCGGGCCAAGATCACGTTGCTGGCCTCAAAGAAGCTTTCGGGGTCCTGCGATCTCACAATATGAGGCTCAACCCCTCCAAGTGCGTCTTCGGAATCTCTTCGGGGAGGTTCTTCGAATTCGTGGTGAGACATCGCGACATCGAAGAAAATCCTTAAAAGATTCAAGCCATCATCGATATGGCTCCCCTTGGAAACACCAAGGAAGTACAAAGGCTCACGGGACGGCTGGCGGCCATCGGCCGTTTCCTCTCCAAATCTGGAGAGAAGTCGCTTCCATTCTTCAAAGCCCTCAGAGGGGCAAAAGGCTTCGAGTGGGCAACCTCTTAGCAAGAGGCATTCGACCAGCTGAAAACATACCTCGCTAACCCACCGCTCCTCAGCAAGCCCGAGTCGGGCGAACCCCTATTCCTATACCTGGTCGCCACTGAACACGCACTCAGCGCCGTGTTGGTCAGAGAGGAGGACGGGTCGCAAAAGCCCCTCTACTATGTTAGCAAGGTCCTGCATGATGCGGAAGTCAGATACCTAAGGATGGAGAAAATCGCCTATGCACTGGTAATGGCGGCGAGGAAACTCTGACCTTATTTTCATGCCCACTCCGTCCGCGTTCTCACTATCAGCCTCTCAAGACAGTCCTTGTTCTCACTATCAGCCTCTCAAGACAGTCCTTGACAAGACCAAAAATTTCGGCCGCCTCATCAAATGGTCGATCAAGCTCGATCAACACGACATCAACTACCACCCTCGGACAGCAATCAAAGGCCAAGCTTTCGCAGAGTTTATTACCAATGCACCATCCCCGAGTCCCCAAAAATTCAGGAGGACGCCCCAGCCTGGGACGTCTATGTCGACAGTTCATCCTGTGAGGAAGGGAGGGGCGATGACGTCATCCTCAGAGGCCCCGACGACTTCATCCTCCAGTATTCTCTTCGGCTTAACTTCTCGGGCACAAACAACGAGGCAGAATATGAGACTCTAATCGTAGGACTTACACTAGCCGACCGGGCGGGGCGAGGCAAATATGAGTCTTCAGTGACTCCCAGCTCGTGGTCAATCAGATCACCGGGGAGTATGAGGTCCGTGACCTACGAATGACCCAGTACTTGGCACGTGCAAAGTAGCTTCTGCAGCGCTTCGCGCAGGCGAGTGTCCGGCGGATCCCAAGAGAACAAAACTGTCACGCCGACTCCTTATCTAAACTCGAGTCATCATCCCTCGGAGGACTAGACCACACGGTCCTAGTCGAGGTCCTCCTTAAACCGACCATCGAAGAGCCTGAAGTCTTCTGCCTGGCCACCGGTGATTCCACTCAGATATGGATGACCCCCATACACAAATTCCTAACAAGTGGCGACTGCCACAGGACCTGGCCGAGGCACGAAGTATCCGAGTGCAGTCTGAAAGGTTCGCCTTAATTGGGAACGTGCTCTTCAAACGCCCCTACACCAAGTCTGACGGGAGACCCTATCTTCACTACCAAACACCAGACGAGCCTAAGTACACCCTGGAAGAACTGCACTGTAACACCCCGCAAAATTGGAAATTACAATTTTGTCCCTGTGTGTTACACACGTGTATTCTGTAACGTGTTTTCACCACGTATTTTGATTACCAACTATTTATCATTTTCCATATTAATTTTTTCCTATCTTGAGTCAACAAAAATATAATATTTCAATCTTTGTATATTACGTGTTTCCTACGTGTTTTCAATGCACGTATTAATTACATATTTTCTGCCGCCACGGGTGGTAATTTCTAGGTTTCAGTTATTTATGTTTTCAAATATATTTTTATAAAACGAAAATTGATTTTCCCCCTATTTTGATTAAAATGCATTTTTCGATTTTCCGCACGTATAATGCAAGTGCTTTTTACGAGTAGTGATTTCATCATGAAATATATATAAATTAGTAAATATAATTTTGCTTATATTGTTTTCGATTATATTTAATAATTTTTCATCAATAAAGTCGATTTTTGCATTTTGATATTTTACGCGTGATGCACGTGTTTTCGGTAAATGTATTTAAGCTTATTTGCTTTCAAAATAAATTTTGGTGTGTAACCCCCTTTATAATTTCAAAAGTAAATATATGCGTGTAATATATATATATATATATATATATATATATATATATATATATATATATATATATATATATATATATATATATATATATAATGGGAGAGATGGGGTTCCAAACAAATAAACAATTTTTTATTGTTTTTTTGTATGTTAGTCAACACGTGCAGCGCACGTGTTGGTAGGTTTTTTTGTCTTTTTTCTTCTTCCTCCACGTGCATCGCACGTGCATGATACTAGTATATATATGAAGTATAGTTGGCTGTTGAAATAATTCAAAATGGCTTTGGCATTTGGTAATATATGTTGAAAATGTGATATGTTGTTGGGGGCCCACGGTTGGTATAGAAAACATGGGTTGTTATGTTTTGGTTTGGAAAATATACATGATAACATAGTTTAAATAATGTGTAAGGGATTAAATGGATGAGGTGTAATTTTGGTAGAAGAGAGGGGCCCACCCAGGTATATATGCTTGTGCTTGGTTGTGTGTGAACTTCACCCGGGAGGGGGAGTTTTAGAAGGTGAATAGATGAGAGAGTTGGGGAGTTTAGGATGTGAAGAGGTGGACAATTGAAAATGTGGGAGTTTGAGAGTTATGAAATGTGAAGGGGTGGGTAATTAAAAGAGTAATTTATTTAGGTGTGTAATTATGCAATATAGTCCCTAACATAGACCTATAAATAGCACTCTATTTCTTCTCATTTCTCACACCAAAAAGTAATCAAGAAATAAAGGAAAAAAAAGAGAGTAAGAGAGTTCTTGTTCTTGGAGTCTCTTGCTAGGAGGAGAAGAGGAATTAGGAGTCTTGGAGCTAGAAGGAGTGATCATTCTTTCAACTGTTCAAGCTTTCAATCAAGGTGGGTGATCCTATACTTTCTAATTGTAGGGATTGCATGCTAAATGAGTAGTAAAAATTTGATGTGATAATTAGAAGATAAATTCATGTTTTTATGTATGTCAAATTGTGGAAATGTTACTATTAATTGAGAAACAAAGTATTGTCATGATGTTTGGAAATTGAGAACAAAAAGTAAGGAGTAATTGCCATTTGTATGTTAATAGAAACTAGTAACTGTGAAAATAATTGAAGAGATTTCCCTTATGTTTAAAGAGGAATTTTTGTAAAGTAAAATGGGTATACATAACTTATTTTAACTTGTTGTAAGAGAATATAAATTTTTCTTAGCTTGATTAAAATGAAGAATTTCAATTTATATAATAAAGGAGAAGAAATAGATTGAAATTTAGATAGATTATCAAATGTGAATTTTTAAAGCCATAAACTTTTACTAATGAGTACTTTTTAGTCTAAATAAACTATTTGTAGATTAATGAAAATATTTGATCAAATGAAGAATTAAGTTTTTATGAAAGTAATAAAATGACCGAAAAGTTGAACAAAAGCATAATAGTATATTTTGATTTCAAAAATCATACTTGGATTTATTGGTTAGCTAGTGCAACACAGAGCACTATTTGTAAGAGATTTTGCGTTCGAAACTTGATAGGCACTTTTACTTTTAAATTCTTTCAATTAAATTTTCGAAACAGAGTTCAGCATCTGTTCTCTTCGGCTTATAAAATTGACAACAAGCCTGGATGGACTAAGTGGCTAGGGACTTAAGGCATTTAGGGCATTAACTCCACTTTGTTTTCTTTTTTAGATAAAATTACTTAGAACGAAAGATTTATACATATAAGGTTCTATTTGAGAATGGAACGGCCAAGTCCACTTGGACTCTTGGCTTTCGGTCTAAGCTTTGGGCTTTGGCTGGGCGTCCATGGGTTCGAAACCCTGTAGCCGCAACTCTTTTGGGTTTTAATGATATTTTTGGAGTTTAATACCACTAAAAAAATTGGAGAAAGAACCTATTACTCAGATAAAATGAACTGCAATTTTAAGAGATGGTTTCTGGTATATATTTTTTAGTGTAAAATGAAATAAAGATTTGAGAAGATAATTTTGTGGTGAAAAGTAGTATACTTTATAAATTGATTTTTTTTATATAGAAGAATTGCACTCGTATCAAGTTTAAGAAATATTTTGTGAATTGAAATATTGTGATAACTTAGATTTGTGTAACAATTCATGTAGTAAAATTGAGTTCTTGAAATGAATGATTGTTTAAAAAGAATGTGAATAAACAATTAGAACTTGAATAGTGTCAAGACTGTGTTTATTTTGTGATGATTTGAAAGATGAAGTTATCAAGGCTTAAGACGTGCTTATTAAAGGGTATGTGTACCCATGTTTCTTGTACATGAAAGTTTATTATTTAGAGTTAGTAAGACCTCGGTACCGGTATTATTGAAAAAAAAGATTTGAGATATGATTTGGAGATATGGCTATGGAGCTATCTCGTATTCGTGATTAAGTCCGGTAGGAGGTAGAACTAATTCTATGAGTGGAAATTATTCATGTCTTGAACTGAAGAAAATTAGGCACTTAGGGAGAGTTGTAGTAAACTTAGGGAAACGTAAGTGGGGTGCTCTATATAGTCGGCGGTGGACTCCAAGACTATAGACCCAGTTGGTGGACTGAGGTTGCCTCGTGGGAGACGGATTACTATATTTTAATCCGAGACTATGAGGACGGGTCAGCGGTGGACTCCGGGATCTTGAGTAGTCGGACGGATGGATTTTTGTGTTTACCGTTTCCAATGTATATATATATATATATATATATATATATATATATATATATATATATATATATATATATATATATATATATATATACTGGGCTAGAGGGTTACATACGGGACGATTCGCACGATGTGGAATCTGTTATAACAGCCGGTGGTGGACTCCAAGGCTGGGATTCAAATTCGTGGAATAGTCTGAACTTTGTTTTGCTACCGGCTAGTTTTCATGGCGAGGGATCGAGCCCTTTATTGTGGAGAACGTAGGTGCTTGCCCTCGGACCTATGTAGTATGGGATGCATAGAATCCGAACAAGTGTGCAATAGTGTCATCCTAGTGTAGAATGGTATGCATTAGGCATTAAGGCATGACATACACTTATGTTTAGAATAATCACCTTCGACACTGTATTTATTCATTCAATTTTTATTGTGTTTTCTTAAAGTATTAAGATCGTTATACTATTCCCGGCATAGAGAGGATGGCCGAGTAGGACATTTTGTCAGTTGTAAGTAACTGACGAGCCCACAGATTAACATGCAGGTAAAGGACTATTCAAGGAGTTATAAAGTGGATATGCTGTTGCTATTTGAAAGTTAAAGATGTTGCAAATGATGTTAAAATTGTACAAGTTATATTTTTGTTTTCAAATGTTGTAATCTTTGTTTCTTCCGTTGTGTAAAAACCAAGTGTAAAGGAACTCTGATGTCTATTGAAAAGTTTTAAAATTTCCTTGTAAAATTGTACGAAGTGAAGTAAAGATCCTGTGAAATCTCGAATTTATCCTTATTTAAAATTCGGGGTGTTACATGCACGAAGGGATCGGGGATGTCATATGGGCTAAACGCTGGCCCGAAAAGCACTAAACCACGGCTACTACTGGCCAACTATGCTGCAAGATGCTAAAAACCTCGTCTGATGCTGCGGCCCCTGCCAAAGATTCTCCCTCGTTAAACACTTGCCCCAAGCCGAGCTAAAGTCGCTCGCCAGTCCTACTCCCTTCTCCATGTGGGGAATGGACCTGGTCGGCCCCTTTCCACAAGCGACCGACCAAAGGTAATTCCTCATCGTGGCCGTTGACTACTTCACTAAGTGGGTTGAGGCGGAGCCCCTGGCTACGATCACCGAGCAGTAGGCTTAACAATTTTTCTGGAAACACATAGTCTGCCGATTCGGGATCCCGCACGTGCTAGCCACTGATAAGGGAACCCAGTTCGCTGGCAAATTTTTTTGGAAGTTTTGTGGCGACCTCGTCATTCAGCAGCGCTTCTCGTCAATCTCTCATCCCCAATCAAATGGCCAAACCGAAAATACTAATCGTCAAATTCTCGACGGTCTGGAAAAGCGACTGGACCAATTGCCCTAAGGGTTTGTGGGTCGAGGAATTGTCAAGCGTCCTCTGGTCACATCGGACTACTAAGAGAATTCCAATCGGCGAGTCCCTTTTCAATCTGGCATACGGGACCGAGGTGGTCATCCCTCTAGAAGTCGGCCTCCCATCGCCGAGATACATGAGCTTCAATAAAGAATCAAACTCAAGTGACCTCAGGACAAACCTGGTTCTCATCGACGAGGTACAGGAAAGATCCAACATCCGACGGGCCATTTACCAGCAACGGGTCGAGAGGCTCTACAACAAGAAAGTCCGCCCAGCCAACATCAAGGAAGGGGACCTCGTGCTCCGAAAGCTAGCAATATCCCAGCCCACAGCCAGAGGCATGCTCGCCCCCAATTGGGAGGGCCGGTATAAAGTCTCCCAAGTGGTACGTCCCAGAACGTACCGCCTCGAAGACCTGGGGGGCAAGATGGTTAAGAGGCCCTGGAACGCGGAGCACATCATCAAATTTCAAGAGGGAAAGTGAGGGAGATTCCACTGCTGTAAGCGCTATGCGCCAATTCACTGGTAAGCAAAGGGCCAGGGTATAAAAGCAGCATATTTTGTTCAAAGTTTGTACAGATCACTCCCAAAATTCTAACTATCTTGGACGCCCGATGCTCGGCATGAACATCGAGCAAGGCACCAGCTTTCTCACAAGCTTGGACGTCGGACGCTCGGAATATATGTAACGCCTCTGCCCCTAGCTCAGACAATTTATACAATGTATAAGACAAATTAGATACTATGTAGTACAACTGCCCACCACAAGCTGCCTCTCAAAAGGTGGTTAACCAATTAGGTGACTCTTGATCATAGGCTATATTATTTATATATTATTTTATTCATTTTCAAATCCGATATGGGACTTTATGTCTCATATCTCTCTTTTTTTCTCTTTTCGTTTACACACAGCAGAAGCATCATTCTCCAAATGTGCAGGTGGGCCCCAGCATTCATGGGCTGACGTCATCAGCCAAGATGAAGACACTATACAAAGTAACTTGCTGTCTTCATTTCAGACGTGCCCCCCCCCCCCCCCCCCCTCATTCCACATTCAACATTTTTAATACATATATGCCATCCTTTATTTACCAAACCAACAACCAACATATTTTTAGTTTTTCAACATACATACATACATACATACATACATACATACATACATACATACATACATATATATATATATATTAACTTTTGGAAACTACGGGGTGTTACAATATACCTCGAGCAAGGCACCAACTTTCTCACAAGCTTGGAAGCCCGATACTCGATATGTATCTTGAGCAAGGCACCAACTTTCTCACAAGCTTGGACTCCCGATACTTGGCATGTACCTCGAGCAAGGCACCCGCTTTCTCATAGGCTGGGGGCTCGACGCTCAACATGTTCAGCGAGCCACGCCCTAGCTTTCTCACAAGCTAGGGGGCTCGACGCTCGACATATATAGCAAGCCACGCCCTAACTTTCTAATAAGCTATGGGGCTCGATGCTCGGAACACACACGCTTACATCCTCCCCACTCGGCGTGGAGTTCGAGCGCCCACAGGGGATTCTACAATCCCTCAACTCCTAGCCCCTCGGCTCAGACGTCACACGCTCACATACTCGCTACTCGGTAGTGACTTCAATCACCTACGGGGGATTCTACAATCCCTCAACTCCTAGCCCCTCAGCTCGAACGTCACACGCTCACGTCCTCGCCACTCGGTGTTGACTTTGAGCACCTACGGGGGATTCTACAATCCCTAAACTTATAGCCCCTAGGATCGGACGTCACACACTCACTTCCTCACCACTCAGCATGGACTTTGAGTGCCCACGGGGGATTCTACAATCCCTCAACTCCTAGCCCTCGGTTCGGACGTCACATGCTCACGTCCTCACCACTCGACATGGACTTCGAGCATTTGCGAGGGACTCTACGGTCCCTCGACCCTTTCGAGCACCTAAGGGGGTTTCACCAATTCACCAAAATTTCCTAAGTCCTAAATCTTCAGCCGGGACTTCGGCTAACCCCCCCGACCCAAAATTTTTGCTTAGATTTATGGTCCTCGCCCACGGCGAGAACCACCAGGCCCCGAACCACGAAGCGACCCACCTTTCAATCGCTGGCAGTTAAGGGCAGGTTCTCGAACAAAAGCTTTATTTTGGGGGCACTTGCCTACGGAAAACGCCCCAAGCCTTGCCCTCCGAGATCGACCCCCCTTCCACCCGCTGGCAGCTATGGATAAAGCGGCAGTCATCGTCGTTATCCCTAATTGTCAGAGGGCGGTAGGAGAGCCACCGATGGCGAGGACTCACGGTGAAGTTGTAACACCCTAGAAATTTTAAATATGAATTTTGCATTAATAAATGATTATATGAGAATTTTTTTGATTTATTATATATTTTTCTGAAATTTACCTTTTTGCATGTGCAAAGCAAGTGCAAATATTTTTCTTGGAAACTGAAAAGTCAGAAACGTAATTTGGGAAATCTTATATTTATTAGTAGATAGTTATTCTGAATTTTCTGGATTTTTACGGATATTTTATGACATGTTTGTAAATATTACAAAAAGATGGACTTTTGTGCAAAATTATCGCTTGGGAAGAAATCCGGAAATTTTCAATTTCTGGGCTATGTTTGAGGGCTAGCCAACTCAGTAGTAAAAGGATTTGGTTTTACTTTAATTTAATTGACTTATTTAACTAATTGTTAAAGTAGGATTCATATATGTAAATAAATAAATTGTTAATAGATATTTTCAAAAGATTTGCAAAACCCTAATTCTCCAGATTCCGGCCTATATATTGGTTGCTACAGCCGTTTCTTTCCTGCACTCAAACAAACTTATCTTTATTATTGGTTTTCTTGGAGTTTCGAAGCTAGGATCTTGGGTTTCTTGCGAATGAGTTTTTCTTATTATTATTTCTTTATCTTCGTTGGTTTCTTCATCGAGGTGAGTGATGTTCAATTGTTCTATAATGGTTGAGTATGGTAGTTTGTATAGTAGATGTATGTTAGAAAATCGTATGTTAACATGATGAATATGTTGTATGGGTTGAATAATATAAAAAACATGATATATGAGCAAGAATAGAAATTTATAAGAAACCCTTGTGTATGTGACTGGGAGATCTGTAGAGACTTAGAAATACTCATGGGACACAAAAATATAATGGAAAAACCATGTGAAAGTTAGACATCATCCCGATTGTACAAACTAGAAAGTATATTGAATTTTGAAGTTACCATTCATGCCTGAGTTGAGTGTGTGTTTTTTTTAATTTCTTTGGATTAAAACTTGATTTTTGTTGGGATTTGAATATCGAAATAAGATAAAAATGTTAGACAGTGGATTGATGGGTGTATAACAATCATAAGATGCGGATTCAGATAGTAGAAATCAAATGTATAAGTAATGATTGGATTTTTTTGAATTCGGGTCTGATGGTGTAGGCCGAAAGTGGATTTTTGTGTTTTTATGATGTTTTCAATGGATTTTGATTATATTGATACTGAGATTGAATTAAACAATATTACTCATATTCAATGAATCTTGACGCTTTTACTGATGCATATACACATATATACACATACAAATATATACTTTTCCTGATTTGAAGAATTTTGTTGAAAAATTTCCTTTTTGTGAAATTGTTGAAGAGTTGATTTGATTTATGAACTCGAGTATATTAGACAAGTTGCATTTGATCATCTCAGGGTTTTAACTTTATAAATTCATGCTTTTAAAGATTTAAAACTAAGTATCAGTTGAAAAGTGCACAAAATTAAAGCTGTATTTTTTTGACATGTCAGTCGTTCGCCCAAGAATACACTCGGGATGACGGTCGACTGTCAAATGTTTGGTTTTGGATTTTTAGCATGTCCGTCGACCGACCGCTGCTTTTTGAACTGAAATGTTGGTTGACCGACAGCTGCTGTGTTGATTGTTTTGTTGAGTTTTTGCTGTTTTTCTTTAACAATTGATTCTTCGAACTTATGGATTGTTGAATTACTGTTTTATGAATTTTTTTTATATAATTACTGTATTTTACAGAGAGTTATATTTTTAATTTATAATGGAATTTAACTCGTTTTTCTACGGCTTTAGAAAGCGAATTATATACGGATTTCTAGAATTTGATGTTTTGTGACTTTCTATGATTTCAAATTGTGAAACTTAGTTATTTGGGCGAATTAAACTCAAATTTTACTTATGGAAAATTGTGAGTATTCAGATAAACTTTGATTTGTTTAATTTTAAAAAAATTTCTTAATATGAACAAATTGATAATAGAATCAAGAGTTTTTAATGAAAGATTTGTGCTGATATTTGAGTTGTGAGTCTCTAGAGGTTGGGTGGGACCCTTGTGTACCGACAACTGTGATTTTTTTTGGAAGTTGACCAGTTGGGATCTTCGTTTCTGGTTTAGTTGTGTTAAGTCCTATTGGAGGTACATCAACACTAGGGTAGATTGTAAAGTAATTAATAATAACAAACCTAAGAACATGCACTAGTTGGAGTTGTGACGAAATATGAGCAAACATGGGTAGGGGCGCCTCATATGGTCATTGATGGGAGACAGTTTCACTGATTATCGGGGTGTGAGCACTTGCGATGTGGCTGGTCTTCCTGATTATCGGGATCGAGGCGACATCCATGGGATGTTTGCGTGATGAGGTACCATGTGCTTTGCGGTGTGAGTTTCATTACCTAACCTTCGGGGTGCGAGCACTTGCGTTAGGGGGATTGATTCCACTGATTACCTGGTCATGGACTAGATACTCACGGGATATCTAAATCATAAAGTAATCATTGTAGTAAGTTAGTTGCATAACGTGGGATTGAACCCTATAAAGTGGAGAACGATAAGGGCTTGTACCGGATTTATGTAGAGTGGGGAGCATAGATTTGGAAAGTGTGCATTAGTTTTCATCATAAGCATCTGTGATTTCTTTGACTTGATTTATGCTTGTTTTCTGTTTTCTATACTCAACACTTAGCCTAGTTCACTTGATGATTTATGTTTTATTGTTATTTCATATTTCATTGTTATTACCATGCTATTGTTCTTTATGTTTCGTTCAGTTGTGTTCTTTTAAATATCACTCACACCGTTATAGCTGACCCCTGTAGTTTTGGGGGTTCGGGTTATCTCTAGCCTCATATTTCACAAGTAGGTACTGTTAGCTAGGAGTTGGGAGCTTGTGGTAGAATGCTTTGTGTTATCATACCTATTGTAAAAGATTGAAAGCAAATGTGTAAATGTGGAACTGTGTTGTAAATAAAAATGTAATTCGAGGTGTTAATTTCCAATGTAGTTTGTAAAAGAATTGATGTAATAAAAGTTTCAAATTTCCATTGAATTTGGTTGCTATGTTTATAATTACAATTGAGGCAGATGCTGAGAATTGTGTCACATATTTCTGAATTTATTATTGGAAATTCGGGGCACTATAGAAGTGGGGAATAAACTGATAAGGGGGTGGGGGTTATATAGCCCTCAGGGGATGCACATTTATGATGTGGGAAGTCGAAACGTCTAAATGGTCATTAATGTTCTTGGAAGACGAAACTTCCTCCATTACCAAGCTTTCAGGATCCCTCACTCTCGTTATCACCCTTCGGATCGAACCCCTCGCTCGGCTCAAACGCTGAGGATCTTCCCTCGGAATTAATCACAAGACAAAAGAACAGTCAAAGCAAGACAATCGTCTTCTCATTATTATTTCATCCCAGGAAATTGCGTCGTTACAAAGAGAAACTTCATTACATTGGTAAAACCTAGCCTAGGGCTCCTGTGTCGGAGCCACAGGATCAATGCAGACGAGCTCTAGTCCAGCCGACCGAGTCGGCTCCTTCGCCGGGTCTCCCAGTTTCGCCAAGGTGGGCACGCTGGCAACTGAGCTCTGCGCATCACAAGGCCTCGCTGAACCAATCCTTAGGGTCGGCAACGAAGTATCATCAGGGGGACGAGGGCCAGTGAATGAAACGGACCGGGACCCAGACATCCCGAGCATTATCTTGTACCGTTGTACCTCCAATTCCTTCTTCACAATAACCGCGCGAAGGAAAGACTCAGACGATGGCCGCTGAGCAGAGGTACTAGCCATCGAAAACAGAGCTTCAGTGAGGTCCAAGTCACGATCGGATAACAACTTCTTGAATCGTGCCAGCTCCAGGCTGAGCCCCTTGGACTTTTCCATAAAGTATTTGACGGCAGGCTCACGGTCACGAGCCTCGTTACAGTACCGAGTCAGAGAAAACTCCATAGCCGAGATCTTACCTTTCAGTCGACTCATCTCCGAGCCACCAAGGTCCCTCGCCGGGGTCACCGTCATCTGCCAAAAACAGAGAAATATCACTCCAAGATAAAAACACTTGGCTAAAAAATCAAGCCAGAAATCCAACTCCAAATACATCCAAGTCATGAGGTTTGGCCAAAACACTTTTTCATTGCTCAAAAAGGGAATTTTACAGAAAAGCGGTGGTCAGTCCGCTTTCGGCTATTACAAAAAGTGCAAGCAAAAATGAGAGGAGAAAAAAAATAACAATGAATACTGCTGTTCCACCTCTTCCTCGGCCTGCTTTTCAGGGTGGGGCTCGTCGTCCGCAGCATCATCACCACCCCCGGGGGTTAGCGAGAGCTCAGGCACGACCAAGTCATTGTGAAAGTCGTTCAGGTCCAGCTCCAGATGAAAGTGCTTGACATGTCGGATTGCCCGGGAGTAGACCACGTCCTGGGCCTCGATCACTTTGTCCATCTCGGCCGTCCTCATCTGCTTCACGCGCTCGTCGCCCTCCTTCCTCAGATCGGCCATTCTTCTCATATAGGCATCCTCCTGGTTCGCCAAATCCGCCCGAAGAGCCTGGATCTGGCCCTCGAGTTCCGTCTTCTCCAGCGTGAGGTCTTTTTCCTGCCACTCCCAGCGCTGGGTATTCCCCGCCTCGTTTGCCAGCTCCTTCTTTTGCAACTTTATCAGCTAAGCGCCCTCCACGCAGGCCTACAACCGAGGGAGATAGACTTAGAAAATGGGCCAATAGTATGAACATAACCCACTACCACGTTACCTAGCAAGCTAGCCAGTGCCCACTTCATGTATGAGACCTCGACGGTGTCGCACTCTCGGGCCTTCTGATCTCGAGGTGGAGTGATTTTCTCAACCATCTCGATGGCCACTGGCCCATCCGAGATGGTATCCCCGATCTTAACAGCCTAGTCCGGCGACCAGGGCCACAGGCCCACCTTGCCGACAATCTGGTCAGTCGTCAGAGCGACTGGAGGGAGGCCTGCCTTCACCACCGAGGTGACCTTCTGGCTGCTGGAGCTGGGGCCCGATTTCGAGCTCTTATGCTTCTTCGGCATCAGGAGAGGGGCCTCCTCCGCGACCCCCTCGGGAGGGACTCTCCCATGCTTCTTATGACGGGGTCGATCGGCCTTCTCGGCTGCATGTTTCTTCAGCAGTGCCCTCCTCTCGGCAATCACCTCATCAACCATGTCTGCAAAAAGGAGAATCACATAAGACAAGCGAAAATAATTGAAAGAAAACTACATAAAAAACATACTGATAGGAATAGGGCTCAATCCATTCGAGCCAAGTGCCTCACCGTCACGTTCGGCCAACCAATGCTTTTGCCCGAACATATCTTCTCAACATCCGCCTATTCCTCGGCCGTCAAACCAGATTGGGCTTGTAAAACCTCCAAGACGTGGGTATCACCCATGGAGTCAGGTTCTATATGATAAAGTACTTCTCCTTCCACTCCTTGATGGAGTTCGGGTGCCCGTGCACGACCCTTCTCCTTCGTCTCGGCGAAATGTAGTAGATCCCCTCGTATTCGCCAGACGAGCTGAAACTGAGGATCGCCCGGAAGTACTTCAATTTCGAGCGGACCCCCTGCTCAGCGCAGAGCAATAGGAAGCACACTATCTGCTTCCAGGAATTGGGCCCATACTGCATTGGGCTAAGGGATGCCCAATTCAAGACTTTTGTAATGAATGGGTGGAGCAGCAGCCGCAAACCAGAACAGAAGGCATCAACCGGGAACATGCAGAAGTGGGGCACCAGTTTGTACGTGGGACGGATCCCGGGGCTGGGGATCAGCAACTCATACTTCTCGCCGATAAAATAATTCGTGCGGATGATGGGAAGGTCGTTCGCTGTAAGGACGGTCGACACCCTGTCCATAGCAATTTTCTGCCTACTGGGCGAGGAAGCCTCCACATCGTCGTCAACACCTCCCCTGTATCGGAGCAACTCCTTAACATCGTCCGGATACATTCGGATAGAGCACGACTGGACTTCGAACGGGGCCTCAAGGTTAACCACAGGAGCTGTCTCGTCCGGGCTGTCTGGATGAACCCACTTTGTCTTCCTACGTCGAACTCGAGGGCCCTTTGGGTAGATGGCATCTCCAAAGGGCCCAAGTCGTCATCCTCGGATGAGTTATTATTTCCTCCATCTGTGCCCTCCTCGGCTGTTACAACCCGCTCTTCCTCCCCCTCAATCACTTCAACCTCCTTTTCCCCCTCCTCGCCCACTGCGATTTATTCTCCACCCCTCTCGATCACATCAACCTCCTCCTCACCTTCTACCAAGGGTATGTCCCGTTCTGAGTCATTCGACTCAACCACGAAGGGCCTCCTACTACGTAACGGTTTGACGTCGTAGACCTTTGTCTCTGATTCCCATGACATTGAGTCGGAGGCACGGGGACCCTCCTCCTGACCCGAAGTAGTGGCAGACGAACTGGACTGAGCTCGCGACATACTCAAAAATAAAATTAACTAACCTGTTCGAAGAACGGTGGAAGATATCGGAAAACTCGTGGCCGATAACTGAACTGCGCTAGGAAGAGAGATTTGGGAGCTTAAGAGGAGAAAATAAAGATGGGGAGTGGAAAGGGGGGGGGGGATTTATAGCAAAACCAGCAACACCTCATATTCCGCGAAAAACTTGACGTCATCAATTACACATGTCACCACCCTATTGGCCCACAAATAGTCAAAATACCCAAAACCCCAACGCTCGAAGCTCGGAGTACACTTCATATACACCAAAAAGCGAGCACCCACCTAGCTTTTTCCTTCAAAGCTGCCGCTCAAGGCTTCAAGGCTCGGTGCTCGGCAAGTACTGCGAGCACCCACCTAGCTTTTTCCAACAAAGCTGCTTCTCAAAAGCTCAAGTCTGGGGGGCTCGGTGCTGTCACTGCCAAGCACCCACCTAGCATTTTCCAACAAAGCTGCCTTTCAAGGCTTCAAGGCTCGGTGCTCAGCAAGTACTACGAGGACCCACCTAGGTTTTATCAACCAAGTTGTCTCTCAAAAGCTCAAGTCTGGGGGGCTCGGTGCTCGGCTAGTACTGCGAGCACCCACCAAACTTTTTTCCAACAAAACTGCCTCACAAAGGCTAAAGTATGGGGGGCTCGGAGCTCGGAAAGTACAGCGAACACCCACCTAGCTTTTTCCAACAAAGCCACCTCTCAAGGCTTCAAGGCTCGGCACTCGGCAAGTACTGCGAGCACCCACCTAGCTTTTTCCAACAAAGCGGCCTCTCAAAAGCTCAAGGCTCGGTGCTCTGCAAGTACTGCGAGCACCCCACCTAGCTTTTTTCCACAAAGCAGCCTCTCAAAAGCTCAAGGCTCGGTGCTCGGCAAGTACTCCGAGCACCCACCTAGCTTTTTCCAATAAAGCTGCCTCTCAAGGCTTCAAGGCTCGGCGTACGGCAAATACTGCGAGCACCCACCTAGGTTTTTCCAATGAAGCTGTTTCTTAAGGCTTCAAGGCTCGACGCTTGGTAAGTACTGCGAGCACCCACCTAGTTTTTCCTAACAAAGCCGCCTCTCAAAAGCTCAAGTCGGGGGGTTCGGTGCTCAGAAAGTACTGCGAGCACCCAACAAGCTTTTTTCAATAAAGATGCCTCATAGAGGCTAAAGTCTTGGGGGCTCGGCGCTCAGCAAGTACTGCGAGCACCCACCTAGTTTTTCTGCAGAAAGCTACCTCTCAAGGCTTCAAGGCTTGGCGCTCGGAAAGTACTGCGAGCATCCATCTAGCTTTTTCCAACAAAGCTGCCTTACAAAGACTAAATTCTATGGGGCTTGGTGATCGACAAGTACTGCGAGCACCCACCTAGCTTTTTTCCACAAAGCTGTCTCTCAAGGCTTCAAGGCTCGGCGCTCGACAAGTACTGCGAAGACCCACCTAGCTCTTTCCAACAAAGCTGCCTCTCAAAAGCTTAAGTCTGGGGGGCTCGGCGCTCGGCAGTGACTGCGAGAACCCACCTAGCTTTTCCCCACAAAACAGTCTCTCAAAGCTTCAAGGCTCGGTACTCGGCAAGTACAGCGAGCACCCACCTAATTTTTCCTACAAAGCTGCCGCTCAAAAGCTCAAGTCTGGGGTGCTCGGCGCTCGGCTAGTACTGCGAGCACCCACCTAAATTTTTTTCAACAAAACAGCCTCACAAAGGCTAAAGTCTGGGAGCTCGGCACTCGACAAGTACTGCGAGCACTCACCTAGCTTTTTTTCATAAAGCTACCTCTTAAGGCTTCAAGGCTCGACGCTCGGCGAGTACTGCGAGCACCCACCTAGCTTTTTCCAACAAAGCTGCCTATCGAAAGCTCAAGTCTGGGGGGCTCCGGGCTCGGCAGTGACTACAAGCACACACCTAGCATTTTTCCACAAAGCTACCTCTCAAGGCTTTAAGACTCGGCGCTCGGCAAGTACTACGAGCACCCACCTAGCTTTTTCAAACAAAGTTGCCTCTCAAAAGCTCAAGTCTGGGGGGCTTGGCACACGGCTAGTACTACGAGCACCCACCTAGATTTTTCTAACAGAACTACCTCGCAAAGGCTAATGTCTGGGGGGCTCGGTGCTCGGCAAGTACTGCGAGCACCCACCTACCTTTTTCCAACAAAGCTGCCTCTCAAGGCTTCAAGGCTCAGCGGTCGGCAAGTACTGCGTGCACCCACCTAGCTTTTTCAACAAAGCGGTCTCTCAAAAGCTCAAACCTCGGCGGTCGACAAGTACTGCGAGCACCCACCTAGTTTTTTCCACGAAGCGGCCTTTCAAAAGCTTAAGGCTCGGTGCTCGGCAAGTACTGCGAGCACCCACATAGATTTTTTCAACAAAATTGCCTCTCAAAAGCTCAAGTCGGGGGGGGGGGGGGGGGGGGCTCGATACTCGGAAAGTACTGCGAGCACCCACTTAGCTTTTTCCCACAAAGCTGTCTTTCAAGGCCTCAAGACTCGGCGCTCAGCAAGTACTGCGCGCACCCACCTAGAATTTTTCCTACAAAGCTGCCTCTCAAAAGCTCAAGTTCGGGGAGACTCGGTGCTCGGCAGTGACTACGAGTACCCACCTAGCTTTTTCTAACAAAGTTGTCCCTCAAGGTTTCAAGACTCGGCGCTCGGCAAGTACTGCGAGCACCCACCTAGATTTTACCAACAAAGTTGTCTCTCAAAAGCTTAAGTCGGGGGGGGGGGGGGGCTCGGCGCTCGGCTAGTACTGCTAGCACCCACCTAACTTTTTTCAACAAATTGCCTCACAAAGGCTAAAGTTTGGGAGGCTCGGCGCTTAGCAAGTACTGTGAGCAACCACCTAGCTTTTTCCAACAAAGCTGTCTCTCAAGGCTTCAAGGCTCGGTGCTCGGCAAGTACTGCGAGCACCCACCTAGCTTTTTTTTACAAAGATGCCTCTTAAGGCTTCATGGCTCGGCGCTCGACAAGTACTACGAGCACCCACCTAGCTTTTTCCAACAAAGCTGCCTCTCAAAAGCTCAAGTCTGGAGGGCTCGGTGCTTGACAGTGACTGCGAGCAGCCACCTAGCTTTTTCCCACAAAGCTGCTTCTGAAGGCTTCAAGGCTCGGCGCTCGGCAAGTACTGTGAGCACCCACCTAGCTTTTTTCAGCAAAGATGCCTCTCAAGGCTTCAATGTAACGCCCTGAATTCCAAATAAGGCCGAATTCGAGATTCCACGGGATCTTTACACTTCACTTCGTACAATTTTAAAAGGAAATTTAAATTTTGCATCATACATCAGAGTTCTTTACATTGTTTACATAGCGGAAGATAAAAAGAATTACAACAATAAAAATAATATACAACTTGTACAACTTTATCAATATAATTCATCAACAACATCATAACATCTTTACTTCTTCATGAAAAGGTCCAATTCCTGCATAATATGCTGTGGGCACGTTAGTCACTTACAACTGACGAAAATATTATATTTGGTCATCCTCTCTATGCCGTACATATAACGATCTCAATACTTTAACAAATCACAACCTTGAATGAAAATAAGGTGTTAAATGTGACTACACTAATCCTGTAAGTGCATGTGATACCTTAATACCTAATGCAGACATTTTATACTAAGATGACACTAATGCATACTTGTTCAGATTCTATGCATCCCATACTACATAGGTCCGAGGAGAAGCACCTACGTACTCCACATTAAAGGGTTTGATCCCTCACCATGACAACTACCCAGTAATAAGAACGAGGTTTAGACATTCCAAGAGTACGGATCTCAGTCCCGGAGTACACTGCCCGACTGTTATACAGAATCCTCGTCGTGCGAATCTTCCGCAAGTGCCCCTCTAGCCCCGATATACGTATATACATTGGAGTATGACAAACTATCCGCCTGACTACGCATAGTCCCAGATTTAAAATAAAATTCGTCTCCATCAAAGCAACCTTAGTTCTGGAGTACTCCGCCCGACTGGGTTTATAGTCCCGGAGCACACCGCCCGACTGGGTCTATAGTCCTGGAGTACACCGCCCGACTATATAGAGTGCCCCACTTACGTTTGCCCAAGTTTTACCACATCTTCTCTTAAGTGCTTAGTTCTTAAGTTCAAGACATGAATCAATTACAACCTCTAGGGTTAGCTTTAACCCCCTACCGGACTTAATCAAAAAACCGAGATAGCTCCATAGCCATATCTCAAAATATAACAATCATTTAATTTAACTTTCCGGTACCCGAGGCCTCACTACACCTCTAGATCACAACTTTTCATGTATTCGAAACCATGGGTACTCATGCCCTTCAATAATCATGTCTTAACTCAAAGTATTCTTATCTTCAACTCATTCATAAATAGATCAATGTCTTATTTAGCACTTATTCATGATTCATTTACCACTCAAAATAGGAAAACAATTTCTTTTATGAACAAAAGATTCATCACTATAAATTTCAGTAGCAATTTAAACAATTCATATCTCAATTCACATCAAGTATTTCTTACTCAATATAAGTGTTTGTTTACAACAAGAGAATTTCATATCTTGTTACATATTTTTCTCCTCTTTTCAAAAATGAGAATCATATACTCAAATAATAATTTTGGAGTCAAAAACTCATTTACTATCTCAAATCCCATTTTTACTTTCTCAAAGTATACAAGAAAATTGTGTATCTATCTTTAATAATTTCTATTTTATTTTATATGAATAATAGAATTTTATTCACAACCTTTTTCACATATTGCCATCAAGTATAGATTTTATTCAAACGATCAGTCAAATATACCTACAAGGTAAATAGTATACCCTCAAATGATTTACTAGATTTTATTCATAATAGTTACGATACCATCAAAGAACCTGAATTAGCTTTTATTCATTGAAAACGTTTGCCATCTTGTTTGATTTTATTCATTTTATTTCACATTAGAAAATCCCAAAAATATATTAAAAATCCCAAAAAAACAAAAGTTAGGCTTTCGGGTTTCGAACCCAGGACCTGCCGACACATACAGCCAGCGCCTAAAGCCCCTCACGCTAGCCACCAAGTCCATTTGGACTTTGTGTCAAATGTCATACCAAAAACCCCAAATGCTGAGCTTCTGGTTTCATATTTAAAATAATGAAACAAAAATAAATGTGTCCAACAAGTTCTGAACCCAAGATCTCTTACAAGTAGTGCTCTGTGGTGCACTGGTTAACCAGTAAGTTCAAGTGTGATTACTGATATTGAATTGCACTAATATGCTTTTGTTCAAACTTACCGTTATTCAATTATTTTCACAAACTCGATTTTTCATTTGATCTAATCTTTCTAATTGATTATAATTATCTCACTTATACTGAGTTTTCTTGAAATTAGTAATTCACGAATTTCCAAACTTGTATTCTAAACATTGCATCTATATTCAAATTATCTCTCTCTTGAATGAACAAAAGTTTCATTTCTTCATTTTAATCAAAAATAACATAATGTATCTCTTGCAAATAAATTTAAAAATGATTCTATGTATATTAATTCGATTTCACCCAAAAATTCATTTTTATCAAAAGGGAAAAATTCTCAACAAGTGATCTTTCCATTATATATTTCTACATTTACACATTAACATGCATATATGGCCATAACTCTTTTTCTCATTACAAATTAACATGACAAAAACCTGTTTCTTTAATCACATCTAAAAAATTTACAATTCATAGCACACATAAAAGTATGGATTTTATTCACTATTTATCACATCAACTTTATACTACTCATGTAATAAATTAGCATGCATGTCTCATAAATTTAGAAAAACTTAAGATTACTCACATCACAACATATGATCTATATTACTAATATCTTGTTCTAGCATGCTCAAACTAAAATTTAGAAAATATCAAGAACACCCACCTCTAATGAAGAATAACAATCAAGAACGAGAAGACAACTTCTAGCTTATAACTCCAACTAGCACCTCCTTGCTCCTTCTCCTCCTAGCACGCCTCCAAAACACAAGAAATACTCTCTTCTCTCTTTCTTTTTTCTCTCTTTATTTTTGTTTAGTTTAGGTGTGACAAGAGAAGAAAATGAGGGGTGTATTTATAGGTTAATGTGAGGGTTTAAAGTGCAAAATTATCCACCTAATAAATTACTATACTTAATTTCCAACTCTTCATAATTCTAACTCCTATAACTCCCAACTCTTCACATCTCCACCACTTCAAAAACTCAACCCCCAACTCTTCAAGTTCAAAACCGGCCAACCCCCTTCATATCCCAAACCGGCCAACTCTCCCTTCAAAAAATGCACAGCCGAAGCACACAATTCATACACCTGGGTGGGCCCCATTTCCATAGCTGACATCATCAGCAATGGCCAGCACACAAAGGTGCTGTTTGATCCTCAACGTGGGCCCCCCTCTATACAAATCATTTTTCATTTTAATAACACATGTCATAGTTCTTATACCAAACAGCCAACATGCATAAATTATTATATATAATATACTATCTATATATATACTGTATGTAAGTAAAAAATAGTTTACTTAAAATCTAAAATGTATCATGCAAAAATAAAATAAATACACACACTCCAAAATTTATTTTGAAAACAGATATGCTCAAATACGCACACCGAAACACGTGCGTTGCACGTAAAATGCCGAAATACAAAAATTGATTTTATCAAATTATTAAAATATAATCAAAAACAATATAAGAAAACATATTTACTAATTTCACATATTTCACGACGTAATCACTACGTACGTAGAAAATACGTGCATTACACGTAAAAATTATTTTAATCAAAAATATGAAAAAAATGAATTTCCAATTATAAAAAAAATAGATTTGAGTACTAAAATAATTAATTTAAACACATAAGAAATATTACACGTATCGGTGGGAACACATAATCGATATGTGCATAAAAACACACGTAAAAAGCACGTAAAAATGCAGAGATTGAAATATTATATTTTTGTGACTCAAAATAGGGTAAAAATCAATATGGAAAATGTACAAATAGTCGGTAATCAAAATGCATAGTGAAAACACGTTACAAAATATACGTGCGTAACACACGAGAGCAAAATTGTTATTTTCAATTTTGCGGGGTGTTACATTCAAGGCTCGGCGCTCGGCAAGTACTGCGAGTACCCTCCTAGCTTTTTCCAATAAAGCGGTCTCTCAAAAGCTCAAGACTTGGCGCTTGTCAAGTATTGCGAGCACCCAACTAGCATTTTTTAATAAAGCTGCCTCTCAAGGCTTTAAGGATCGGCTCTCGGCAAGTACTGCGAGCACCCACTTAACTTTTTCCAACAAAGCTATCCCTCAAGGTTTCAAGGCTTGGCGCTCGGTTAGTATTGCGAGCACCCACCTAGCTTTTTTCAATAAAGCTGCCTCTTAAAAGCTCAAGTCTGGGGTGGCTCGGCGCTCGGCAAGTACTGCGAGCACCCACCTAGTTTTTTCCAACAAAGCTGCCTCACAAAGGCTAAAGTTTGGGGGGCTCGATGCTCAGCAAGTACTGCGAGCACCCATCTAGATTTTTTCAACAAAGCTGTCTCTCAAGGCTTCAAGGCTCGGCGGTTGGCAAGTACTGCGAGCACCCACCTAGCTTTTTCCAACAAAGCTGCATCTCAAAAGCTCAAGTCTGGGGGGCTCGGCGCTCGGAAAATATTGCGAGCACCCACCTAGCTTTTTCCCCACAAAGCTGCCTCTCAAGGCTTCAAGGCTCGACGCTCGACAAGTATTGCAAGCACCCACCTAGCTTTTTCCAAACAAAGTGGCCTCTCAATAGCTCAAGGCTCGGTGCTCAGCAAGTACTGCGAGCACCCACCTAGCTTTTTCCAACAAAAAGACCTCTCAAACGCTGAAGGCTCGGTGCTCGGCAAGCACTTCGAGCACCCATTCGACTTGTCTCTGAAACTGCCTTACCCAAAGCGCTCCGAGCCAACCCTCCAAGCTCAGAGCTCGGTAGTGACTTCGAGCGCCCACTCAGCTTGTCTTTGAAACTGCCTTACCCAAAGCTGTAACCCTTATTGCCACTTTTGTATTTTTAATTATATTTTAATAAAATTGTGGATTATTTTATTTTATTTTTTGTAGTATTTATTTTTGTTTCTGTTGTATGGTGTGTTGTTCTTCTCTCTCTTTTGATTCGTTTTACCTTGATTCAGCTTTATCTTCTCTTTTATTTGACCTACAAGTTGTCTTGATCTCATCTATTGTCGAAACCTATTTCATGGCCTATTTGTCTCTTATTGGATTCTTTTTACCCTATTGGATACTACCCAGTTCACCCAAACCCATATTGTCTCTATATAAACACCCTAATTGAACCCTAACCCTAATTACCAAACCCTAATACAATATGTATCTCCCTCTAGCCATCACCCCCTCTCTCTCCCACTCTCGACCTCACCTCTGTGTTGCCGTCGTCCTCCACCTCCGATGCCGGTGACCACCGACTGCAACACCCCTTTCCTTTTTCCCCTTCTCCGTGCACACCCCCGCTGTCCATGTTCTCCACTCAAGCGACGATGCCCAGATCCCCAACGCTGTCCAGTCGCTGCCATCATGGACTGTGCCACCGCCGTCGTCACTTGCTGTTGCCCCGCTCTTGCTGTATTGGTTGTTGCTGCCTTTTTGTGTGTGTGCACGTGCAACCGCCGTATTTTCGTAGTGTTGGATCTTGCTGTTGTTCGTGCCGTTCTTGTTCGTTGTTCGGGATCCGTTCCCGTTATTCTATCTTCATCTTCGTCGTCATCATTTTCAGGCAAGTAGCTTGTATGTGTTCTTTTTGTCATACAAGTTAGTACCATAAGTAATCTAGTATGAAAATATTTGTACTCTTATAATGATCCATAATTGTTAGTTAAACTATTGACATCACCTCTTGATCATGAGTAGTTACAATAATTGATACCCGTTGCATGATAACAATTAGATTAGTGGACATCTTGACTGTATGTTATTTGTGACACACCGTATGTTGTAGATGACTATTACATAGATGTTGTGTTAAATATGCTATCTCATTGTAAAGCATTTATTCACATGCCATGCTGATTTGAGTAATCCACATATACCATGCTTCGTATGATATCTAGATTGGACCATTTATAGTTAAGTTGTTCGATAAAATGCATAAAAGAACTTTTGTTTACTGCTGTCCTATTTTTGTACAGTAATTTCGACCATGTTAACATCAATAAAATAAATAAGTTTGTGAACAAGATTTGTATCCTTCGTTTTCTAGTTTTCAGAACTTTCGACGGATCTGAATTTTGATTTTTGATGTATGAGTTATTGCCATTTTACTGCAGTCATATCATATATTCCAGATTCCGAACTATATGTATTCTGTATGGAATTTTATTTTAAAATTGATACTAAAAGTACAATTTGAACTGTATATTTTTCTGAATATGTTTAGACATGAATGTGATCAATCCCTAATTTTTGTAGAATTTATTAATGACTTTTGTATCTCATTTCATGCTTTTGAAACCAATTGAAATATTCCAAACTGAATGTTGTTCAGTATACAACTATATTTTCAACCCGATTCTATTCGTTTTTGATGAAAAATTTGTAAATATGAACTGTAGCCTGATTTATCTATTTTGTCATCCTTTTGACGGATCTGGATTTTGAATTATATTTTATGAATTATCTCTGTTTTCGTACTGTTGGGTCTGAACTTTCAGAATTGAGATTTTGTTGCATTACTCTGTTTTTCCAATTTGTTGACTATACTATCTGTAATATAATTTTATGATAGTTTATAGTTTGAAACTAGATATGTTAGGGAATCTTCCAGATTTTTCTTAGGTTTAATTATGATGATTTTAAACTCTTTTCATGCATATAAACAAGATTTTTGCATTTCTGGCTGAACATGATCTCTGTATTAATTGCTGTTTTCACCCTGTTTCTATGGCTGAAATGTGACTTATATATATGTGCTGGAATCGGCAGAGAGTCTAGTTTCTAGATTTTCTGACGGATCTAGATTTGCTATTCTGTAGCAATGGAAATCTCAGATTTGGTATATTAGAGTCTTGCTGTCCAAAACTGAAAATTTCGTTGTTTTGACTATTATGAGTTGCTTTTATCAACCGTGGTAATCACTATTTCATCTTAGACTTATTTCCTGTTCATGCTATGTCCTTAGCCTGTTTGTATTCGTTCACACATGTTTATTAATAATAAAAGAAATCAAACTGGGGTTTTTAAGGGAAAAGATCGAGTAATGGACAATATAGAAATACATATTCAGAAGTGACTCGTTTCCTTACTGTTTACTGTGGTACCTACTGTTTGTCTCTGAATGCATGAGGGCATGATCCATGACACTGTTTGTTATTACTGTTACTGTTACTGTTTGTTTGAATATATTGCCCTATAGAAGTTCCACTACAAAATCTTAAAATGAAACTGTTTGCTGTAGCAACTATGTGGTAAAATCTGGGATGCATGAAGTGCTACTAGTTAGTAATGAACATTTGACATAAAAATAACTATTTACACTGTCACATCTTGTTACGGTTACTGCGGACTTTACTATTACTGTTGATTACTGCTACTGTTGACACACTGTTACTGTTGATCTTTACTGTTACTGTTATGCTTCTCCTGTTATTACTACACTGCTTACTGTCATCTGTAGACTGTTGTATTTCCTACCCTGTCCATGTTAGTACTACATGTTTAGTTTAGTTTTCCCCTCATTTTTCTACATGTATTTCTTGTGGCCTGGACTTGCATCTAACGGGCGTTATGTTTTCCTGTTTTCCCTATTTTCCTTGTAATTGCCATATGAGCAGGTTTTGCTGATCAATTGCCTACTGGAGTTGGTGAGAAAAAGTTTTGAGCTGCGCAATTGGAATGATTTGCTTAAAATATTTTGATGAACTATTTTATTTCATGAACTGTATTGAGACTTGTATTTGGGCTTATTGTTCCAGGATTATTATTTTGTTTCGGATCTAGTATTTGTTGGAACATTTATTATTGATGCAATACATAATGTTGAGTTATGATTGTTTTGCATGCCTGGTACGACTATACTATTATATTTACTGTTATGATGAGTCAAGCAGGTCCGTATAACTTACGGATGGTGAAAACTATCCGTTGGACTTAGTCGCATACAGTATTCCGTATTCTTTTGGGAAGTGGGGCATGTCAAAAGCGCTCCGAGCCGACCCTCCAAGCTCGGAGCTCGGCAGTGACTTCGAGCACCCACTCAGCTTGTCTCTGAAACTGCCTCACCCAAAGCGCTCTGAGCCGACCCTCCAAGCTCGAAGCTCGGCAATGAATTCAAGCACCCACTCAGCTTGTCTTTGAAACTGCCTCACCCAAGGCACTTCGAGTGTAATACCCCAAATTTTTAAATAATGCTTTCAAGATTAATAAATGAATTAAAACGATTTTTGGTGATTTAATAAACATTTTTCTGAAATTTACCTTTTTACACGTGTAAATATTTTCTTGGAAAGTTCAAAGTCAGAAAATTAATTTGGGAAAACCCATTATTTATTATTAGATATTATCTGTGAATTTTCTGAATTTTTCTGATAATTATTTGACCTATTTGCAAATATTACAAAAAGATAGACTTTTGTGCAAAATTACCACTTGGAGTGAAAACTCAAGATTTTCAGATTTTTGGGCTGGACATGATGGCTAGTCAACTCAGAGGTAAATAGTTTACTTTTTGTTTTAATAGATTTGGTTTATTTTGCAAGTTTTGATAAAGAAGGGTCTTTCTGCAAAATTGGCACTTAGAGGGCAAAAAGTACAATTTTGTTTTCTGAGTTTTAGAAACAGTGTCGGCCAATATTAGGGTAGTTTTTTTTGTTTTTAAATCTCAATTAATTTTATTTTATCTAATTTCCAAGTGTAAGGATTTATATATGTAAAGGTATATTCAAAAGAAATATTTTGCAAATCTATTCAAAAATCCTAGATACCTTATTTCCAGCCTATTAAAGGTGAGGTGTAGCCGTCTCTTTGCTGCACAACACAAAGGATTTTCTTTATTATTGTTTTCTTGGAGTTTCAAAGCGAGGATCTTGGTTTTCTTGCGAAAGGAGAGATTTTTCTTATTTCTTTATTATCTTCGGTTGATTCTTCAATAACGTGAGTGACATATGTTTGTTTTCTTATTGTTCTAAGCATGTTGTATGTGATTATTTATCTATTAAAAAGCATGTTAGATGATGGTATGTAGATATAATGAATTTAGATTAGTAAATGAACTAAAAAGTGAACTTTTCATGAAACTACACTATTGATGATTAAAACCCTAATTTGATGACTTGAGATTTGTTGAGAACCCAATATAAATCATGAGTAGGATGTTTTCAATCATATTGTTGCTGATTTGAACATATATGTTGAGTTGTGTGATATTATTGCATGAAAGTAAACAAAATTGATTAAAAATGAACTTTACTGTGTGTATGTATATGTTGTTTTGTTCTTGATATTTCGATGGATAAAACTTGATTATTTGCATGTTGTGAGTGCATATGTTCATAAGTAAACTAGTGTAATCAGTTGGGGTGCGTATCACAAGTTGTAGAAGGTTTATTGAATCAAAAGGATCAAGTTTTGAAGTATTAAAAAGCGGCTTGCCTTCGGGTCTGTGTGTGATCAGTCGAAGGTAGGGTTTTGTGGTTTTGTGGAGTTTTAATTGAGATTTGAGTTGTTTTAATGCTGAGATGGAATTGAACTTCATACTACATATATACAATGGATTCTTAATGTTTAACTAATGCACTAATACACCCCTATGCACATTCACATTCATATATACTGTTTTTGGGATTTTGTGAATTTTGACGGGGTTTTGATTGGATTTCAATTGTTTTGGTACTGAGATAGTTTTGAACATTATAATACTTCTTATTGATGAGATTTGAGGCTTTGACTGAAGCAAATATACACATAAATACACTTACATATGCATATTGATGTTTTTGAAGAATTTTGTGAAAAATTACTCTTTTGAGATCTTGATATGTTTTGATGTGTTTTATAAACTCCAATATGTTATACAGGATATGTTTGATCATCTCAG
The DNA here is from genome assembly GCA_017893485.1 of Hemerocallis citrina. Lineage (NCBI taxonomy): Eukaryota > Viridiplantae > Streptophyta > Magnoliopsida > Asparagales > Asphodelaceae > Hemerocallis > Hemerocallis citrina. The sequence goes on from JACEHZ010000415.1 coordinate 457,610, forward strand.
GAAGTTAAATTTTGATTTCACAAAGATTCATTAGCGTATGAGTTGAAAACATGCACAACTCCAACCTGGCTGTATAGCAGGTCACGGTCGACCGTCATGCCTTTGTTTTGGGAATTCTCTAATTGACAGTCGACTGCTCGGTTTGAGCGGTCGAACGTCAATTGTCTTCTTGGCTGTTTTGGTTGAGTTTTCTTCGTTTCATTTAAACAGTTATTTCCTCGATATTATGGACTATTGCTCTACTGTTTTAGATGATGTTTTTACCACAGATTGCAGTATTTTAAAGAGAGTTATATTTAATTTATAATAGAATTTTAATTGTATTCTTTGACCTTATTAAGTGAGTTATATGTGTTTTCAAAAGAATTGATGTTTTGGTGATATTCTATGACTTAAAAATATGATTTTCCGTTATTTGTTGGGTTTAATAATTTATTTGAATTCTGGAGTTTTATGAGTAAATTAAATGAATTTGGATTTTGTCGATCACTTATTATAAATATTTTGATGATGGATTTGTGAGTTTTATTGAAAGTTTTGGTATTGATGGCTGAGTTATGAGTCTTTAGAGATTGAGTGGGGCCTTAGCTACCACCGGTTGAGATTTTGATTGTTGTTCAGTTGAGTTAAGCCCGGTAGGGTACACCAACTCTAAAAGATTCAAAATCTATTAAACAATTAATTAACTTAACAAGATAAGGACAAGCACTAAATGGTGATATGATTAAATGAGAGAAAACATGAGTTACGGACTCCAGGATGATCCAAGGAGTGAGATATTCCCCAGTATTCCGGGACAATGAACGTAAGGGCCACAGAGTGATCCACGGAGTGGGATTGATCTCCAGTATTCCGAGGACGAGAGCGACGCTCATGGGATGTTTGTGCAATGAGGGTTCCGGGATGACCTGCGGAGTGAGGCAATCTCCAGTTTTCCGGAACGATGGACGTAAGGGCCACAGAATGATCTGCGGAGTGGGATTGGCCTCCAGTATTCCAAGGGCGAGAACCGATACTTGTATAATGTCTAAATCTCATAGTAGTCATCTTAGTAGGATTAGTTGCATAACAGGAGATTAATCCCTATCGAGTGGAGAACGTTAAGGGCTTGCACCAGACCTATGTAGAGTGGGATGCATAGATACCGACAAGTATGCATTAGAGAGTCAGCATATAGCATTGGTGTTTTCTTGACTTGGTTTTATGCATGTTGTTTCCTATTTTTCTACACTTGACACTTAGTCTAGTTTTACTTGATGTGTTCATGTTTTATTTATTGTTATTTCATATTCTTTTCATTTATTCTTACTGTTGATACATGTTGTTAATGACTCTATACCTTATGTTTTATTTATGTTGCATTTATTTTTATGTCACTCACACCGTTATGACTGACCCATGTAGTTTTGGGGGTTAGGGTTATCTCTAGCCTCATGTTTTACAGGTAGGTACCTATAGCTTTGGGATTTGGATGCATGAGATAGAATGATGTTATGACTTATGTAAATTGTAAAAGAATGTGTAGTAAAAGAAAGAATTTGTAATTCAAGGTGTTTGTTTTCTGCTGTACTTTGTAAAGAATTAATGTAATAAAAGTTGAAATTTTTTTCCTGTATTTTGGCTATGTTTACTATTACAATTGAGGTTGATGCTGGGAATTGTGCCACGTATTTCTGAGATATTATATTGAAAATTTGGGGTGCTACATCGAGCCGACCCTCCAAGCTCGGAGCTTGGCAGTGACATCGAGCACCCACTCAGCTTGTCTCTGAAACTGCCTCACCCCAAGCGCTCCGAGCCGAACCTCCAAGCTCAGAACTCGGCAGTGACTTTGAGCACCCACTCAGCTTCTCACTGAAGTTTCCTTCCTTGATGCGCTCGGAGCCGACCCTCCAAGCTCAGAGCTCGGCATTAACTTCGAGCATCCACTCAGCTTCTCACTGAAGTTACCTCACTCGAGGCACTCGGAGCCGACCCTCCAAGCTCGAAGCTCGGCATTGACTTCGAGCACCCACCCAGCCTCTCTCTGAAACTGCCTCGCCCAAAGCGCTCCGAGCCGACCCTCCAAACTCGGAGCTCGGCAGTGAGTTCGAGCACCAACCTGGCTCCTTTCCCTAAGTGCCCCTCTCGGAGTGCTCGACATCTATCCACCAAAGTCGACCCTCGGCCTTTGGCCTAAATTGTGGCCAATTCCAGAAAACCCCCAAACACTCCTCGGGGATTCAGAGCAATAAATCTTCGCCAAATACTCCCACCCTTTCTTCCCACATAGATAGAATACTCTTACACGGCTAGGTTACACAGCCCTCTAGGAATGGGGGACTTATGATATGGTATAAATTACGTGCCATCAGATCTCCTCAGATTCTACTCTTCTGTGATCATCAGGTCAAACAGGTCCAACGGGCTTCAACTAGCTCAGGCACACGGGCAAACGGGTCCGACCGAGCCCATTAGGGTCCCAGACCCATTTACCCCTGCCTATAAATACCAGACCCCCTCCCCACTTTCAAAGGTAATCAATCTTTCTCCACCTGAACCCTAGCTACTGTTGTTTTCTCAGTGACTGACTAGAACATCAGAGGGCCTGTCTCTGGGAACTCTCCCAGGGTTTCTAGGCATTGTGCAGGTATCAAGATCGGCGTTGAGCCACGACATCCGAGCTGAGCACCCAGCCTCTACCTCTCTCCTGCTACTCCCGAGTCGAGCCTACATCCAAGGATTAGATCAACATCAGTGTCGCGCATTCCGCTTCACAAATTACAAGAACTCACACTTGTTGCCCCCACACCCAAAAACAAGTAGCATCGATAACCTAAGTCATTGTTTGGAACAACGGCTTAGGTTCAAAATAAACGAACCCGTTGTTCCGAACAACAACTTCAGTAGTTTGCAATGGAGCATTGCTTATATATATATCATAGCAGTGGAACAACTCAAGACATTCTTTGCTTCACGACATTGTCTTGCCTGATGGACCAATTTAACAGGCAATAATAGACGCCCTGATTCGCTCTTATTACTCAGCTAAGTTGAGAGCACACTCTTTTTGGGCAGACTTGCTGGAAATTCAAGCATAGGACTCTGTTCCTACCGAGGTTTGGAATCCCTCACGATGAAGGACCAATTGGCTATTGCCTAGGCATGAAATTGATTGCGCAACACACGCTCTCCATCTCTCTACATGAATATAACATTTGACCTCCAATGCTGAAGAAATCATCCATATCATCATCATCATCCTCGTCATCATCATCATTAAGTGATAACATCGATAGCCTCCAAAGCTGAAGAAATCATCCACAAGGTCGGTCCTGAGATATTTAATGCTCGGGGCAAAAAATAAAATTGTGTTTTTATAGATATTCCTGTATATATATATATATTGATGTTCTTGAACAAACATACCCACATTGTTTTTGAAATATCACAGTTCGTAATTGGCTTTTTTTAAAACATAATCTTAGATGCCACATGTGACTAATTGGATTCCTAGTTCTCGAGCTATTGTGAAATCTGTTTTCTATTATACTCAACCAATTACAAGATTGTGGATTAATAGTCATATTCTAGATCTATAAAATTTTCTTATTTTTTACTGTAGTGTGCAATAGTTATGGTAAAAGTTGCATGAACAAAATTATGTACTGGATTAAAAGGTTATGTGCATGATATTTGACTGTAAATCAGTCATATAAACTATATGCAATCTAAGTTGGTGGGATATCTTTAATTTTTTTAGTGAAACAAAGTTCATTCAATGATTCTATAAAAGACTTCAGGTTAAAAAAAACCAACTTCTGGAAAATGTTAAGCTTGGCTTGTAGTTTCTTTTCTCAAATCTCTATTAAAACTGTCTGTAGTTGTATTTCCCCCTCAATTTGTATATTAAAATAGCAATTCTAAATTGGTAGGGGTAACTAAAACCAAATTCCCAACTAGAATTAGAATCACCGCACTTGAAAGCAAAGCAACATTGTCAACTGAGTTTCAACTAACCAACATTAAATGATTACACTAACATGTAATTTTATTTACCAAGTCAGATCAAGCTGAATGCACAAAATTAGGTGAGAAGAGGACAAAAGATCTCTCCTTTTCTTATCCAAACACCAACATTTGAGTCCAAAATCACCCAACGCTCACTAAAGCTCACAAATTCAAAAATCCTAAACAATGTTGGTGGTTTTACAGTAAAGGGTCAGAATGGGTCCAAAAAGCTTCACCTGGTTCGAGTAGGGGTGAGCTGAAAAATTGCTGAATTGATCATGTCTCTGCCTTCATTACAGCAACAACAATGTGACAATCATAGTTTTGGAAAGAATGATGGATTCCCAAGGAAATCAAAATCCTTTGTTAGAAGGATTTCCATTTCCCCCCAAAACCATGAGATTTGAGGATTTTCATGGGATTTTCATAACAAACAATAAAATAACCCAAAAAACTACAATAAAAAATACAATAATAACGAATTCCCGGGAATACAATGTATTATACCAAAGGCGATAATGCAACATTCTCGAAAATCTTTATTCCCACCCATACATTCTCAGGAATCTTCCAATCCATATATCAAACATGGGAATGTGCAAGGAAATTTCCATTCCCTCTTAGATTACCTTGTTTGGTATGTGGTAGGCATAATTTTGGAAGGAATAATGGATTCCCAAGGGAATCAAAATTCTTTGTTCCATTTTCCCATAAAACTATGGTATTTGAGGATTCTCATGAAATTTTCATAACAAACAATAAAATAATTTAAAAAACTAGAATTTAAAAAAATATTCCGCATAAAACCATAGGATTTGAGGATTCCCATAAAAATTCCATGAAAAACAATAAAATAACCCAAAAACTAGAATAAAAGAATACAATAATAAAGGATTTTTTTGGGAATGCAATGTATTATACCAAATGCGATAATGCAACAATTTGTGCCGCAGTTCTAAACAAAGCTTGTTGGTGATACCCATCACTTTAAACATCATATGCTAGATAAAACAAAATTCAAATGACCTTATCGAATTAAATAGGCCTTTAGCTTCATCTTTAATTTTAAAGTCATCTCCATTATAAATAATGCTACCACGAACTGAACAAGTTGCATCAAACAATTCGATCAAGCTTCTCGTTTAAGATTGAAACAAGCAGGAACATTGTAAATGGTTGTTTTGGGTGTTGTTGTCGAAGTATCACAAACACTAACAACCTCAAAAACCTTTCTCGAATAAATCCGAAAGAATCAACAAACCTTAAAACAATAGTCATTTGTTCCTTACCAGATTCATCAAGAATTTCATCGACCAGAATACAAAATCTGTCATCCCCTATTTTTTCTCGTATCTTCCGCTTCACAATGTTGGCTATAATGTGTAAGATGTCATTTTGGATGTTTGGTGCTATGTATTTCGCATTTGCAGGAGCATTCTTCCATACTACTTTGCCAATATCTTCATTCACCACACCGAAATTCTTCACTATTGCAATAAAATTCCCTCAATATGAAGACGCAACAGATTTATCATGGCATCTGAAAGGGCATCCTTGCAATGCAAGTCACATAACACTCTTGATTGTAGTCTTGAGTCTCAATCGATTTTGCTTAACTTGTTCATCAGAGCATTCAAGACTTTATTAATATGTTCAGTTGGAGTCTTCAAACTATCCCACTTGTGTGTTGAAAAATTTGTGCAGAAGAAGGCCATCCTACATGATGCAAAAATTTACATTCATCTCCAATGTTAACCATCTTCCAATTTCAGAATCCTTCAATGGTATATGCAGGAAATTTCGAATGATTAGTTTCAAAAAGATAGCATTGAAAGGAAAAGGCTGCATCTTCTGATTCTGAATACTCAATCCATGGAAATTAGGTGAACCAATGATATTGAAATCGCAGATGTTGTTTCTCATTCAATGAGCGTGGATATTCAACTAATTTTGGTTGGCATGGTACCATATGTAACACCCCGAATTTCAAATAAGGACAAACTCGGGATTTCACAGGATCTTTACTTCACTTCGTACAATTTTACAAGGAATTTAAAATTTTTCATTCATAATACATCAGAGTTCAATTACAACTTGGTTTTACACAGCGGAAGACTGAAATTTACAATAAAACATTTACAACATCTTTAAAATAAAACAGCATCAGCATATCCACTTTATAGCTCCATGAATGGTCCTTTACCTGCATGTCAATCTGTGGGCACGTCAGTTATTTACAACTGACGAAATGTTATACACGGCTATCCTCTCTATGCCGGGAATAGTATAACGATCTCATACTTTAACAAATCACAAAAAGATTGAATGAATAAGTAAAGTGTCAAAAGTGATTATTCTAAACATAAGTGTATGTCATGCCTTAATGCCTAATGCACACAATTCTACACTAGGATGACACTAATGCACACTTATTTGGATTCTATGCATCTCATACTACATAGGTCCGAGGGCAAGCGCCTACGTTCTCCACATTGAAGGGTTCGATCCCTCGCCATGAGACTACCCAGTAATAAAACAAGTTTTAGAGTTATTTCACAGATACGGATCTCAGCCTCCCTGGCTAGCCTCCCTGGCTTATAATAACAGATCCCAGCCTCCCTGGCTATTATATCGTGATGATAATCCCGTAAATGCCCTTCTAGCCCCGGTATATACATATTCTTTGGAGTATGGTAAACATCCATCGACTACCCTAAGTCTCGGATAAAATACAGTCCATCTCCTATGGGGCAACCACAGTCCACCAACTGGGTCTATAGCCACGGAGATCCACCGCCGACTATATAGAAGCACCCATTTACGTTTGCACAAGTTTATTACATCTTCACTTAAGTGCCTAATTATTCTTAAGTTCAAGACATGAATGTACTATCATTTCTAGAATCAGTTTTACTTCCTACCGGACTTGATCACAAAATACGAGATCGCCCCACGGCAATATCTCAAAATCATATCAATTCTTTCTTTCATTTTTGCCGGTAACCGAAGTCTTACTAATTCTTAATCATAATCTTTCATGTACAAGAAAAACATGGGTACACATACCCTTCAATAATCATGTCTTAACTTAAAATAATTTCTTCTTTCAACTTAATCACAAGTAATCATAGTCTCATCATTATTCATTATCTAGTCATCCGTTCACATTCTTTATAAGCAAAGGAATAATTTCTTTTAAGAACACAATTCTATCACATGAGATTTCATAATAAAATCAAGCCATTATAATGTCTCACTTTACTTAGAATATTCTTCGAACAAATAAGAGTAAAATTCTCTTCAAGAAAATCACTTCACAAAAATACTACTTTACATTTCTTCTTAAAACATATAAATCTTGTAGTAAATATGAAGACTACATTATACAATGCACAAGTAGCCGAACAACTAGTTTGCTACAGTTTGCTTGGGTACATAGGCCAAATATTTTCGAAAGTGGACCAGTTGTGGACTAACTTTGGTAAATATTTTCAAAAGTGGACTAGTCGGGTAAATATTTTTCACGGTGGGTCAGTTTCGGGAATTATTTTCTTTTTACCCTTTTCATTATCATGTCTTCACTTAGATATTTTCATGTCTCTAGCTATCCACAATTTGATCTATATCTCATTTGGCATCAATCATAATTCTCTTTTAGTCCATTCATGAATCAACAACAATAGCAATTTCATTTGCAAATTTTAAACTCATGAAGTCTCTCCAATTAATCAAATACAAATAATTCACAACTTAATCAATGTTCTATTCATAATTCACTTATTCTCAATTCTTTCCAACAAGAATTCTATTCATGCATTCATCTAATTTAAACTCATTAACAATTTGAGTACACATAGAAATCTAGAATTTCACATTCATCATAATTGCATAATCTCAACAAGAGAAACTAATTCTCACATCAAAGTCTTTTTTTTATAAAAAAATTCATATTCTTAAAAATAATTAACTTAAGAACAAAATTTTATTCTATCTTCAAATATCTCTTTTACTTCTCAAATATACTTGAAAAATTCTACAACTATTTTTACTATATTCTATTTCATTTTATAAGAGTATTAGAATTTTTCCCCAAATTTAATTTGCATTTAAACTCATTAAGAAGTCTCAACAATCTTCTTACAAATTATACATTTCAACATTTACAATCATGCGTACTAGTATGGTTTGTGACAGTAATTCATTTTATTATTTTTAACTATCGTGATGGAAAATTGTTCTCTTAGTCATAACAATATTTCTACCATTCATAAACACAATATATTTATCCCATCACATTTTACTTTATTTATCAAAATTAGCATGTTTGTACTACAATATAAAAATCAACCACTAACACAATATTAATCTTTCTTTCTTATTCATTAATCAACATGACCCTAGAACATAAAACAACATTTTTCAACAAATTTCCCATACAAAAGAATACATTTTTAACATGCATAACATTTTACAAGCATTCTAACATGATCTATGGTATTAGCTCTTTAGTCAAAATCTCCTATTATTTGTTTAATCATAACAATATTGTTTTCATTCATAGCATGTAACACTAACATGAAATCTTAACTACATATCAAAACAAAATGCTCATATTTCGTCACTAGCATGCATAGTTCTAAATTAGAAAGCATGAGAACCCACCTTTTGTTTGAAGGTTGAAAACTACAAATGAATGGCTTCTTCTTGCTCCTAGCAACTCCTAGTCCTCTTCTCCTCCTAGCAAATGCTCCAAGCAAGAGATCCTCCAAGCACAATAACTCTCTTTCTTTTTCTTACACTCTTTTCTTTCTCTTTTCTTTCTCTTTTCTTTCTCTTGTTTATTTTATTTTTGGTGTGAAAAAGAATGAGAAATTGGTTGCTATTTATAGGACAATGCTAGGGACTATATTGCAAAATCTCCCACCTAATAACTTCTCATTTTAATTCTCTTTTTAATTCTCACCTCTTCATATTTTTAACTCCTAAAACTCCCAACCTCTCATCTCCCCACTCTCCATGAACTTAACCACTCCATTAATCCCCTCTCCTAGCCCACAAAATGGTCCAAATACATTTGTGTGTGCATGCATACATGCACAAACAAATATGAACACATTTCTATAACTCAAAAATGTGTACTAATATTGTAACTTGTCATGTATTAGTACATGTTTAACTAAAAAATGTGATTTTAATAATGGGCTTGCTACATGGGCTCATTTCTAATTAATTAATTTGATTATCTAGTGGGCTTGCTATATGGGCTCATTACTAATTAATTTATTTAATTATCTAGTGGGCTCCTCTCCTAATGGGCTACATTTTAGTTTATAGGTCCATGAATCAAAAGAAAGGCTAAATAAAACTAATGCATGCTAAAATAAGAAATGAGAGTAAGAAAATGGAGATAGAAAACTAGCACGTGCATCATATGTGCAAAAATTGAAAAATGCACTTTAATCAAAATAGGGAAAAATAAATTTTCATTTTATAAAATGAGTTCGAACACGTAAAATAAATAATCAACACACATAGAAATATCACACTTAGAGATGGAAAAATACGTAATTAATACGTGCATTGAAAACACATAAAAAGCACGTAAAATACAGAGATTGAAATATTATATTTTTGTTGACTCAAAGTAGGATAAAAATCAATATGGGAAATGCATAAATAGTCGGTAGTCAAAATACGTAGTGAAAACACGTTATATAATACACGTGCGTAACACACGTGGGCAAAATTGTCATTTTAATTTTGCGGGGTGTTACACTCTCCCCCCCTTAGAGTAGTTCCGTCCCCGGAACTCGCTAAGGTAAAGATTGTATTTTGTACACGTCAAAGAAAATATTTGTATTTAGGAAACTGCAACTAAAAAAAAAATGTAGTATGCGCAACAATAAAAACAAGACAAACTCTTTATAAGAAGACTATGAATATTAAGATGTTACAAGACAGAACAAGAAAATTAGGAAATGGCATAAGAACTGAAATGCGACAAGAGATAGAATAGTTTGAGAGAAATTTTTGTACAAAAAAAATAATATTAGGTAAGCTATTGGATAAAAGGGAAAAGTCAATTAAGTTGCTACCTTCGAAATAGTTCGGAAAACAATGTAGCGAAGAAAACATGGTCAATAGGTAATTTAGAAAAATTTATCAATGTAATAAACGGTAGAAAATTCGCAAACTGTAAAACGAAATCGAATTAGCAATTTAAAACATGACCATAAATGAGAATGAGACTTGGTTGACAACATAAAATGACATTGTATACCAATTAATAAAATAGTAAGGTAATTATAATAATTATGCATAAAATTTGAAAATTCAAAATAGAATACATACATTGAAATACTTTTGAATATACAAAATTTTGTAGTGATGAAATTAATTTATAACATTAAGACAAAATAGTGTAAAGCACATACACGAGATGAAAACAAAATTGAAAACAATAATTATATAGTATAGCAATTTTAGGACAATAGACATAAACAAGTATATGCGAAAATATTAATGTAGTAATTAGATGAGAGTAAAATGATATGTATAATAAGAATATTGAAATATATGACATATATAGAAATCATTGGAAAAATATATGCAATAACTAAGAATGTAAAGACAGTTAAAATTTGAGAAAAGATATTGTATAAATAGTGAGTATGTGCGGTGTAAAACTATAAAAGTAATGAGTAGTGATCATTAGTAAAAATTAATATATCAAAACAAATATGCAATAATAATAGTACCAAATGTAGACAATAAAACAAATAGTATGCCACATTTATATAGGTAGAAAATTTCAATCTTGTTAAGAACATATAGAATAAGATACTATAGTACCATAGAAATCAAAATCATATAAAATGAGTGCTCATAAGAAAATTTCATAAGAAAAATCCAAAATAATAAGTGAAGAAAATAATTGTTGAAATATTAATTTAATAAACGGTAACTTGACAAAATACGTAAAGTAAGAGTAGATATAAACGGGTAAACATAAAAGACCAAATTTTAAGTTTGAAAAACAAGTTTAAAATATCAAGACTAAGGAAGATAGATAAATAATAAATATTCAAATCATAAAAATATTTATTTGAAAAATATTGACTACGGAGAAAGTATCATGATAAAAATCTACAAAAATAATTTGAGAGGGAAGTGTGTAAGATATCATGAATGACGGTCCAAGCCAACCACGCTTCCACTGCGCCACTCTGATACCCAGGGGAAAATGTGCTCGCATACACTCTCATATAATGTATACGAGAAGAACATCATGAATGAAAAATAACTACTGCATTCACGATTCCAGCCATCCAAAAGAAAAAGAAAATATCAGTGCATAGAGCAACACAAATGTAAATCACTTACATTTAAATCTCTATAGACTGAAACTCACACTCTAGTGTCCGCAGGAATAATATTGTAACCACTCAATAAAGTGTCACGGGTTCTAGACTATAGTTAATGATCTTACTACTCTTCCTAAACAAATCTTTAGTCTATCAAGTTCAGATTCACTTGGGTTAGCCGTAAGAGTGGGTTCCCAGCTAGCGGTGGTCCGAAGACGCTTAAATACCGTGTCGCTTAGGGTTGTTTACACCCGGTTGACAGAAGGACTCTCTTGGCTTGTTCCCAAATTTATCGTCACTTTTTATCGTTCCTTATAAACTTGTACTACTTGTGAAGCATGCTCTGATACCATCTGTAACACTCCGAATTTCAAATAAGGACAAACTCGGGATTTCACAGGATCTTTACTTCACTTCGTACAATTTTACAAGGAATTTAAAATTTTTCATTCATAATACATCAGAGTTCAATTACAACTTGGTTTTACACAGCGGAAGACTGAAATTTACAATAAAACATTTACAACATCTTTAAAATAAAACAGCATCAGCATATCCACTTTATAGCTCCATGAATGGTCCTTTACCTGCATGTCAATCTGTGGGCACGTCAGTTATTTACAACTGACGAAATGTTATACACGGCTATCCTCTCTATGCCGGGAATAGTATAACGATCTCATACTTTAACAAATCACAAAAAGATTGAATGAATAAGTAAAGTGTCAAAAGTGATTATTCTAAACATAAGTGTATGTCATGCCTTAATGCCTAATGCACACAATTCTACACTAGGATGACACTAATGCACACTTATTTGGATTCTATGCATCTCATACTACATAGGTCCGAGGGCAAGCGCCTACGTTCTCCACATTGAAGGGTTCGATCCCTCGCCATGAGACTACCCAGTAATAAAACAAGTTTTAGAGTTATTTCACAGATACGGATCTCAGCCTCCCTGGCTAGCCTCCCTGGCTTATAATAACAGATCCCAGCCTCCCTGGCTATTATATCGTGATGATAATCCCGTAAATGCCCTTCTAGCCCCGGTATATACATATTCTTTGGAGTATGGTAAACATCCATCGACTACCCTAAGTCTCGGATAAAATACAGTCCATCTCCTATGGGGCAACCACAGTCCACCAACTGGGTCTATAGCCACGGAGATCCACCGCCGACTATATAGAAGCACCCATTTACGTTTGCACAAGTTTATTACATCTTCACTTAAGTGCCTAATTATTCTTAAGTTCAAGACATGAATGTACTATCATTTCTAGAATCAGTTTTACTTCCTACCGGACTTGATCACAAAATACGAGATCGCCCCACGGCAATATCTCAAAATCATATCAATTCTTTCTTTCATTTTTGCCGGTAACCGAAGTCTTACTAATTCTTAATCATAATCTTTCATGTACAAGAAAAACATGGGTACACATACCCTTCAATAATCATGTCTTAACTTAAAATAATTTCTTCTTTCAACTTAATCACAAGTAATCATAGTCTCATCATTATTCATTATCTAGTCATCCGTTCACATTCTTTATAAGCAAAGGAATAATTTCTTTTAAGAACACAATTCTATCACATGAGATTTCATAATAAAATCAAGCCATTATAATGTCTCACTTTACTTAGAATATTCTTCGAACAAATAAGAGTAAAATTCTCTTCAAGAAAATCACTTCACAAAAATACTACTTTACATTTCTTCTTAAAACATATAAATCTTGTAGTAAATATGAAGACTACATTATACAATGCACAAGTAGCCGAACAACTAGTTTGCTACAGTTTGCTTGGGTACATAGGCCAAATATTTTCGAAAGTGGACCAGTTGTGGACTAACTTTGGTAAATATTTTCAAAAGTGGACTAGTCGGGTAAATATTTTCCACGGTGGGTCAGTTTCGGGAATTATTTTCTTTTTACCCTTTTCATTATCATGTCTTCACTTAGATATTTTCATGTCTCTAGCCATCCACAATTTGATCTATATCTCATTTGGCATCAATCATAATTCTCTTTTAGTCCATTCATGAATCAACAACAATAGCAATTTCATTTGCAAATTTTAAACTCATGAAGTCTCTCCAATTAATCAAATACAAATAATTCACAACTTAATCAATGTTCTATTCATAATTCACTTATTCTCAATTCTTTCCAACAAGAATTCTATTCATGCATTCATCTAATTTAAACTCATTAACAATTTGAGTACACATAGAAATCTAGAATTTCACATTCATCATAATTGCATAATCTCAACAAGAGAAACTAATTCTCACATCAAAGTCTTTTTTTTATAAAAAAATTCATATTCTTAAAAATAATTAACTTAAGAACAAAATTTTATTCTATCTTCAAATATCTCTTTTACTTCTCAAATATACTTGAAAAATTCTACAACTATTTTTACTATATTCTATTTCATTTTATAAGAGTATTAGAATTTTTCCCCAAATTTAATTTGCATTTAAACTCATTAAGAAGTCTCAACAATCTTCTTACAAATTATACATTTCAACATTTACAATCATGCGTACTAGTATGGTTTGTGACAGTAATTCATTTTATTATTTTTAACTATCGTGATGGAAAATTGTTCTCTTAGTCATAACAATATTTCTACCATTCATAAACACAATATATTTATCCCATCACATTTTACTTTATTTATCAAAATTAGCATGTTTGTACTACAATATAAAAATCAACCACTAACACAATATTAATCTTTCTTTCTTATTCATTAATCAACATGACCCTAGAACATAAAACAACATTTTTCAACAAATTTCCCATACAAAAGAATACATTTTTAACATGCATAACATTTTACAAGCATTCTAACATGATCTATGGTATTAGCTCTTTAGTCAAAATCTCCTATTATTTGTTTAATCATAACAATATTGTTTTCATTCATAGCATGTAACACTAACATGAAATCTTAACTACATATCAAAACAAAATGCTCATATTTCGTCACTAGCATGCATAGTTCTAAATTAGAAAGCATGAGAACCCACCTTTTGTTTGAAGGTTGAAAACTACAAATGAATGGCTTCTTCTTGCTCCTAGCAACTCCTAGTCCTCTTCTCCTCCTAGCAAATGCTCCAAGCAAGAGATCCTCCAAGCACAATAACTCTCTTTCTTTTTCTTACACTCTTTTCTTTCTCTTTTCTTTCTCTTTTCTTTCTCTTGTTTATTTTATTTTTGGTGTGAAAAAGAATGAGAAATAGGTTGCTATTTATAGGACAATGCTAGGGACTATATTGCAAAATCTCCCACCTAATAACTTCTCATTTTAATTCTCTTTTTAATTCTCACCTCTTCATATTTTTAACTCCTAAAACTCCCAACCTCTCATCTCCCCACTCTCCATGAACTTAACCACTCCATTAATCCCCTCTCCTAGCCCACAAAATGGTCCAAATACATTTGTGTGTGCATGCATACATGCACAAACAAATATGAACACATTTCTATAACTCAAAAATGTGTACTAATATTGTAACTTGTCATGTATTAGTACATGTTTAACTAAAAAATGTGATTTTAATAATGGGCTTGCTACATGGGCTCATTTCTAATTAATTAATTTGATTATCTAGTGGGCTTGCTATATGGGCTCATTACTAATTAATTTATTTAATTATCTAGTGGGCTCCTCTCCTAATGGGCTACATTTTAGTTTATAGGTCCATGGATCAAAAGAAAGGCTAAATAAAACTAATGCATGCTAAAATAAGAAATGAGAGTAAGAAAATGGAGATAGAAAACTAGCACGTGCATCATATGTGCAAAAATTGAAAAATGCACTTTAATCAAAATAGGGAAAAATAAATTTTCATTTTATAAAATGAGTTCGAACACGTAAAATAAATAATCAACACACATAGAAATATCACACTTAGAGATGGAAAAATACGTAATTAATACGTGCATTGAAAACACATAAAAAGCACGTAAAATACAGAGATTGAAATATTATATTTTTGTTGACTCAAAGTAGGATAAAAATCAATATGGGAAATGCATAAATAGTCGGTAGTCAAAATACGTAGTGAAAACACGTTATATAATACACGTGCGTAACACACGTGGGCAAAATTGTCATTTTAATTTTGCGGGGTGTTACACCATATTTATATATGATCTTCGAATATCGTCTTGTTGATTGATTGGATAAGACCTGTAACACCCCATCCCAATACTCAGACAATTTTTATTATTTTTAGAAGACAAATTAATACTTATAGTACAACTTCCCACCACAGGCTACCTCTCAAAAGATGGTTAACCAATTAGGTGACTCTTGATCATAGGAAATTATATTTATATTCAATTAATTATTGTATACTCCCGATATGGGATAATTCTCAAACACATCTCTCACTAATCCCGTGCACCGAGTGGGCCCTCTTTATATATGCCATGTCACTTCTCACAGAGACACAACACTGTCAATCATCCAAACCGGGTGGGCCCCTTGACGTCATGCTGACGTCAGCCTCAACCTCAACACAACAGATATCGCTGCTGTTCCTCATCACATCGTGGGCCCCCCTTTCATCTCTCTCTCCTACCTTTATATATATATATATATATATATATATATATATATATATATATATATATATATATATATGTGAAATGCTTCATTGAAAACGCAAATGTCTGTGAAAACGTGGAAAACGACTAAGGCCGTTGTCTCCAACAACGGCCTAGGGCGTTTTCACGTTTTCACAGACATTTGCATTTTCAACTGAGCATTTCCCTATATATATATATATATATAGGGAAATGCTCAGTTGAAAATGCAAATGTCTGTGAAAACATGGAAAACCACTAAAGCCGTTGTTGGAAAAAACGGCCTAGGTTATAATGCATTATAACCTAGGCCGTTGTCTCCAACAACGGCCTAGGGTCGTTTTCACGTTTTCACTGACATTTACGTTTTCAACTGAGCATTTCCCATATATATATATATTATACTATTTAGAAATTACGGGGTATTACATACACCCTTCCTTTAGAAATCAGCGTCCTCGCTGAGTACGGGGCATGCCATCTAGCGCAGGATCCTTCTTTCTAGTTGATGTGGCGTCGTCCTCAATCCGGAGATCAGTCCCACACCATAGGTACACACCTCGATAATTTCGGGGACTCTCAACACCGCAGATCATACTGAGGCCCTCTTCCACACCCGGTGTCGAAAGTCGGCTCTGATACCATTTGTAACGCCCCACCCCAATACTCAGACAATTTTTATTAATTTTTGGAAGACAAATTAATACTTATAGTACAACTACCCACCACAGGCTGTCTCTCAAAAGGTGGTTAACCAATTAGGTGACTCTTGATCAAAGGCAATTATATTTATATTCAATTAATTATTATATATATATGCTTTTGCTGATGTCATGCTGATGTCAACCTTAACCTCAACACAGATGATATCGATGTTGTTCCTTATCACATCGTGCCGCCCCCCTTCATATCTCTCTCCTACCATATATATCCTTTCACCTCTCTCTCCTACCTATATGCTTTTGCTGATGTCATGCTGATGTCAACCTCAACCTGAACACAGCTGATATCGATGTTGTTCCTTATCACATCGTGCTGCCCCCCCTTCATCTCTCTCTCCTACCTTATATATCCTTTCATCTCTCTCTCCTACCTATATATATATATATATATATATATATATATATATATATATGGGTTTTGCTCCATTGAAAACGGGTTCGTTTTCAATGGGTTGGAAAACACCAATCCTGGCCATCCGATCGATCTGGATCTTGATCAGCGGATCAGATCAAGATCCGCTTAAGTCTCCCACTAACGCTCCAAAAAGCGGAGGGGTAATTTCATCACTTCAAGCCAAAAAACGTTTGGGACTTAGCATTTTTTTGGCGTGGAGTTTTTTTTGTCGAAAAATTCACTTAGGCCCCCGTTGTTGGAAACAACGGCCTAGGTTGTTTGAATTTTATTTTTTGAAAAAAATTGTACAACAATGGCCTAGGTTGTTTTTTTTAAATTTTTTTTTCAACTTAGGCCGTTGTTGGGAACAACGGCTTAACTAAGTACAAGTGTTTTTCCAAACACTTTTACATAATCAGATCTTAATCTCCCTCACAACTCTCTCTCGCTAGTGGAGCTCGATAAACCCAATTCCCCAAACCGTAGCTGTCTCTCTATCGAACTAAAAACCCTACCTCTCTTTTGATCGTTACTTTTCACCGAATCTCTCCCTATTCTCAGTATCTAGCCCTCTTCCTTTGAAGATCACAATTACAAAAAAATCCTAACCCATACGAAATCTATTCAACCCTAAAACCCTAATCCCCCTAAATCAGCCAAACCCTACCCTCCTTCCTTTCTCTACAGCAGCAACTTTGCGGCCTCCCGAACACCCTCATTGTTAAAGGTACTAATTTGTTCCCACTTGAGTAGTTGTAAGTAGGCTAATTGATTGGAAATTTATCTCCAATGTTTGAGTGTACAATTGCTATATTATGTGTAGGTATTTATAGAGTAGGTAATTCTAGCGTAATTGGGGAAGTAGATGTAGTATTAGTTGTTGTTGGTTGTTGTTCGATGTTAGTAATAGCGCACAAAGCGAAAAAAAATTATGCAACTTTGCGAGTACGTCGGACATGCCATACACAACCCAACGCAATTCGTAGAAGTGTGTTTGGATTCACAGTTTGAAGTGTACGGCCGTGTATCGCTTTCAATTCATTCCCGTGAGTGAAAGCGATACATCGGCGTATTTTGCAATCCGTGGGTCAAAACTGACCTCTACAAATTTGGTTGGCCCATGTGTTTTACCGCCGTCCCACTCCCAAAGTTTAGGAATTTTTTGATCTCGTTTGTGCAGATTTGTACCATATATCAAACAACAACCTCAGTTCAAGAATGAGGGGAATGCGAGCGAGACACAGCCTTATCTTGCAAACCGTGGATCGGAACTTACTTGTAGAAGTTCCGTTACCTTGTGCGCAGCAAGCCGGGCCCAATAGAAGTGTTTTGTATTTATATGACGTCGTTTTCGACATGTTGTCACTTATTTTGTTTCTTATGTATATATATCGCAATCGTTTGTTAACAAGCTGTTTTATATATAATGTGTTATTAATTGACCAATAATATATTTTTACCCTAGATGAACAACGATACGAAGAGTTCTGCTGTCGGCGATAATTTTGTGCGGGTAGAACCAATCACTGATTCCATGCCGTTAGTCGAAGACCATATGAAACCAAAGTTAGGTATGACATTCCCCACTTTAGTTGATGCCGAGAATTTTTATTCTTCATATGCCCGTTGTGGGGGTTTTGCAATGCGTAAGGGTGGGAATAAATTAAAAGGGGGAATGGAAGTAGATAAGTCATATCTTTGTAATAAAGCTGGGTCATCGCCGAGTCAACATAGTGATGGTAGACGGGGAACAACCTGTAGAACGGGTTGCAAGACTTGCGTTCGTGTAAAATTGAACGAAGCAAGTAATACGTGGGTGGTGTATTAATTTCACGAAGAACACAATCACGAATTCACCTCACCCGGTAGAAGGCACCTTTTGCCCCGGAACAGGTCCGTGTCACATACGGACAAAAGGATAATAAATCAAATGAACCAAGCTAATATCCAAACATGTCGACAAATGCTCTTCTTTGAAAGTGCTAGTGGTGGTCACGATCAAGTAGGATTCACAGAAAAAGATGTTGGAAATTTACTTAGATGTTAGAAAAAGATGCTAGTGGTGGTCACGATCAAACAACGTGTAACATTTGGCCTACTTCCTAGGCCATTGTTGGAGACAACGGTCTAGGGTATAAACATTATATTGGGGTGCCCTCTGACTTTTTGCTATTTTTAACACCAACAAGTCGAGAGCACCCCAAATTGTCTATCTTTTTGGCCTACTAGGGTATACACAATATAGGGGAGCTGCTCTCTGACTTGTTGCTATTTTTAACTCCAACAAGTCAGAGAGCATGAGAAATTGTCTATTTTTTTGGTCTACTACGGCCTAGGGTATACACAATATAGGGGAGCTGCTCTCTGACTTATTGCTATTTTTAACTCCAATAAGTCAGAGAGCAAGACAAATTGTCTATTTTTTTGGTCTACTACCTAGACCGTTGTTGGAAACAACGGCCTAGGGTATACATAATATAGGAGAGCTACTCTCTGACTTGTTGCTATTTTTAACTCCAACAAGTCAGATAGCAAGACAAATTGTCTATTTTTTTGGTCTACTACCGGCCTAGAGTATACACAATATAGGGGAGCTGCTCTCTGACTTGTTGCTATTTTTAACTCCAACAAGTCAGAGAGCAAGACAAATTGTACAACCTTAGTCCTACTACCTAGGTCGTTGTTGGAGACAACGGCCTAGGTTAAATTTTTTTTTTTAATCTACATGTGTACACAACAGCTGAAGCTGCTACACTTGAAAATTTTACCAAATTCCAAACACTTTGCCATCACCTACACTCTCCAAATAAATTCATATCTACAGCCGCCAAAATCACCAACCATAATTGACTATTAGCAATTAATAACAACAACATCAACTACATTTAAACTAACGAACCACAATTTCCACTAGTTAAGTTACAACAGGGATAAAACCAAACAAAAAAAACTACAACAAACAAAATGTATTGGCTAAGAACCTGGCGTGTATGGCTGTGGTGCTCACCTCTTCCGAGCAGGATTTCGACGTCGGAATGTGGTTGGCGACTCGGGGATTTCTTCTCCTCCTTCCACTTGTTGTACGTCTCCAACAACCCTATCCTCACTCTCTTCTTCCTGCTCTTGTTCGTGAGATGGATGTGAAGTTGAAGCTTGTTGTTCTTTCAGCTCACGTTCCCGTTGTTGCCCCATCAATGCAACTGGCCTACCCCTCACGCTTTTACGTCGTCCCCTCGGTGAACTTAAAGCTCGATCCAAACGTTCGGCCTCTCCCAAAACATCCAAATTGGTACGGCATGAAGCGAGCATCCTCTGAGCGAACCTCTTCATAGCTGTGCCCACCTTACTTTTTATTACCTCTGCACATTCTTTTGCCATGTCCATCGTATTATCAATCTAAATCAAAAAACCCCAACAAAAATAATTACACAAATTCGGTAAATTAAACAATTCATGATCTTTAAATATAACGAACATTAAAAGAAATATGAAGATTGTAGTTACCACTGTACGTATAGCTGTGGCCTTCGGTTGGAACATGGGTTGTGAACTAGAATAGGCGGGAGGTGGTTCAATCTCCCTCTCCTCAATTTCTCGTTGAACACCAACAGGTAGTTCTGTATCGGGAGAGATGTACAGACGTGTCATTGATCTGTACCATTGCATGTACTTCCCTTGCAGCTTGCCATCGTACTCTTCTACATCGGTAATTACAAGTTGAAACCGTCGCTCGTTCCATTCTGCAATGTGAACACGATAAAAATCTGCCCAATCATGAGTAGGCATGCGACCGGTACCCCTCACGGCGTGTAACTCATGATCGTATAGGTTTTTACAGCTTGGGGGACTATCCTGTTGAAGACCGAACTGACGAAGGAATCTATCCGATCGCGGATGCTCCACTATACCGAGTTGATGAGTGGAGCCGTCGTCAGCCACAACTGCGATCCGGTGGTGCACATCGGCGGTAGTCTTCCCACCTGCTCGGGTGTATACGACACCCAAATCACGAACTCTTCTTGTAGTTGGTCGAGCTCGTCTCTGTAGTACGTTATTACACCCTTGGGGTTGTCTTTGTAACTCCGACTACCAGCCCAATATACCCCTAAGGGTGCTAACATAGCAGAATTTTCTGGTTGGGCCATCCAACCATCCGTCGGTCTCCTAATGCGGGGACGACCTAAGTGCAGTCGCTCCCATGACCAAATCTGTAACAAAACCATCGGTCCGGTCATCTCTGTCCCATCTAGCGCTGCATGACACAACGCCCTGTATAGCGATGCAAACGTGCAGCTTCCCCAGCTGTACCGGCCAGCTAAGCCTAGGTCGGCGAGCAATCGTAGGTACATGAGGTGCACCATATCACCGGATGAGTTAGGTAAGAGAACCCCTCCGATCACCGTTAGAATGTAGGCTCTGGTGTAGGACTGTACATAGTCGTCGGGCGATGCATTGGTCAACGTCCCATCAAAACGTCCCGTCAACCAAGATAGTCGGATTGATTGTCCTTGAAAAATGTCATCATCTTCCGTGGCCGCCTCATCAAACTCTGTACCGAGCAGTTCATTGCACAACTCTATTTTATCAAAGTTTATATTACCCGTCACGGCCAACCCATCTATTGGAAGACCGGATATCATCGCTATATCCTGTAGCGACACCGTCATCTCTTCGACCGGTGGATGGAACGTGTGCGACTCTGGCCTCCAGCGCTCCACGAGTGCCGAGAGAAGTGCTCAGTCGAGTTTAATCTGACCCATCATGCTGATTCCATAGAAACCGGCCGCTACTAGGTACCCGACAATACGTGGATGCACCTTTATGATCTCGTGGGTGCGGAAATTACACCTCTGCGTCGTCCCACCCCACACTACCGCGGATCTGTGGCGATCTTGTAAGGTCAGTTCGCCGGGATATATTGGTCCTGGACCACGACGTCCTGTCATCGAAGAGGATGCACCAACCTACACGAACCAAAAAATATAATTATTATTAGTCCGAAATCAATATCACTAAATACAAAATTAGGGGCAATACAAATTAATAGTTCTCACATTCTCTGTGGAATATTCCCCCCATGCTTCCTGGGATGTCCTTCCTCTTCTGGTTCCCCTCGTTCTAGCCATTTCTCTATAACAAAGTTCGCATATATGAAACTAATTACTCGCCGAAAATTAGCAAATACAAACCAACGAGATGCAAAAATTACAAAAGTTTGCTTGTACGCATCAAAACAACACAAGCGAGATGCAAAAATTCCTGCATTTCGCCATCAACTAGGGCACACCAAATACAAGCCAACACAACTTGTAGAAGCGAGTTCCGACCCACGCTTTGAAATATACGATCGTGTATCACTTTCACTCTTTAAAAAAGAGCGGGAAGCGATACATTGACGTATCTCGCAAACCGTGGGTCGAAACTCTCAAATACAAGTTCTGTTGCGTTGTGAATGGTTAGCCCAGCCTACGTGCTCCGTTTCGTATTTTTTGGACTTCGTTTAAGCATTTTTGTATTAAGACCGTACTAAAAAAGTTTCGAGGTAGATTGAAGTTTTTTCATATATGCGTCAAAACAACATAAACGAGATGCAAAAATTCCTAAATTTGGCTATTGGGTCGGGCTCCCCGTACACAAGCCAACGCAACTTGTACATGGGAGTTCTGACCCACGGTTTGAAAGATACGGCCATGTATCGTTTTCACTATTGAAAACTAAGCGGAAAGCGATACATTGACGTATCTCGCAAACCGCAGGTCGGAACTCGCATGTACAGGTTGGTATGACTTGTGAGTGGCGAGACCAACCTACTCGCACAGTTTCGTTTTATTTGGACTTCGTTTAAGCAATTTCTATTCATAACATATTCCACAAATTCTGACGTGGATTAAAGGTTTTTTATATACGCGTCAAAACAACAAAAACGAGAAGGAAAATTTCCTAAATTTGGGCGTCAACTCTGGCACACCAAACATAAGCCAGCAGAACTTGCAGAGGTGAGTTCTGACTCTCGGTTTGAAAGATAAGGCCGTGTATCACTTTATATCCGTTGTATTGAATAAAACTGATAAACGGACGTATCTCACAAATCATGCGACGAAAATCGCCTCTACAAGTTCCGTTACCTTCTACGCGGCGAGTCCGACCTACTCGTACAAATTGAATTTTTGGATCTCATTTATTTTCTTCTCCTATATTCAACCACTACAACTAATACTACATCTACGAAAATGTCAACAAAATATATACAACATACATGATCAGAGCTAATTATATACTCTCTAGATTATAGACTAGACTACTACGCATAATACAAAAAAACCCAACTCCAAAATTGGAAAAAAATTCAATAAATTAACATAGTTCATTATAGTAAATTGGGATTAAGTCAATACCTGGTCGAAAGAGAGAGATAGAGAGTTGGCAAAGATGTTAGAAGCCGCTTCGCACTGTTGTAGAGAAAGGAAGGAAATTTGTGCTAGGGTTCAGATGATTTGGGAGTTTCGATGTTAAATTAGGGTTTGCTGTATTCGGGAGATGGAGAGAAAGATACAGAGCTTTCCACAAGATGGGGAGTTCGAGAAGGCAAATAAATCGATGCCAAGGAGTTGGGCGAGTGAATTAGGGTTTGGGGATGGGTTTCGAGAGCTCAAGAGAAAGAGAGAGAGTGTGTGTGTGACGAAGACAGAGTGAGGTAGATTCCAAACACTTGTACATAACTAGCTCGTTGTTTCCAACAATGGCCAAGGTATGTTTTTTTTTAAAACAACCTAGGCCGTTATTTCCAACAATGGCCTAAGTGAATTTTTCGACAAAAAAAACTCCACGCCAAAAAAAGGCTAAGTCTCAAACGTTTTTTTGACGTGAAGTGACGAAATTACCCCTCCGCTCTTTGGAGCGTTAGGGGGAGACTTAAGCGGATCTTAATCAGATCCGCTGATCAAGATCAAGATCGAGACTTAAGCGGATCTTGATCTGATCCGCTGATCAAGGTCAAGATCAATCGGACGGTTGAGAGCTGGGTTTTTCCAACCCATTGAAAACGAACCCATTTTCAATGGAGCAAAACCCTATATATATATATATATATATATATATATATATATATATATATATATATATATATATATATATATATATATATATATATATATGGGAAATGCTCCATTGAAAATGCAAATATCTATGAAAACATGGAAAACCACTAAGGCCATTGTTGGAGGTTATAATGCATTATAACCTAGGTCGTTGTCTCCAACAACGGCCTAGGGTCGTTTTCACGTTTTCATAGACATTTGCATTTTCAACTGAACATTCCCTATATATATATAATACTATTTAGAAATTACGAGGTATTACATGACCATATTGGATGGCACAATGTAGGGTCACGCTCAAGAGAATTGAGATCCACATATATGGATGGTTCTTGTTGAATGGGACTTGGAACAAGATCTGATGTTGGAACACGATCCGATGTTAGAACATCATCCAAAATTGGAACTTGGGCACATGATGATTCTCCAACACTTTTTTTATTAAAACAATTGAGAATGGAGGATGTAGTTTGTTTCTTTTTTGCATTTATCATATCATCAAACACCTAGCGTGCTTTAAGGGAAAAAACTACTAAGCATTATAGGCCGATAGTTAAATTATCTGTACTAACTAGCACGTAGACTGATAGATAAACACTAAACAGGAAAGTTAGCCTAACCTCAACTCCAATCTAGTAATAGCATAAACACTAAATTTTGCGATACAACGAATTTATAATGGGCAATCAACCAAACTTTTAATGATAAAATTTTGCCTAATTTTGATCAAACTTAATATATAATGGGAAATTAACCAATGTGGCTTGAATTTGCACAATAAATTTATGGCATCAATCATCTAAGAAGTTTACCGAATACCGCATCAACCATAATGTAAAGACCTAAACACCAAACATCAATTCCAATTAACTAGCAAAAATGTGGCATATACTTTTACTTTCTCATCTGCTTCTTCTTCTTCTTCTGATTCAGTGATTCCCGAAGGCTCCTCATTTCCAATGCATTTTTTATTTCCCCTTTGGAGCCTTTGATAAATTCCACGATTAGGCCATTAGGGTTTAAGGGAATTACCTGATTCTTCCGACTCTGCTTCTCTTTCTATTCCTACAGTCTCCGATTTGAAAGATTCTAAGGCTTCAAATTAGAGAGAATTTGGGGGTGATTTCTTGATAAAATTGGGATGAAATTAAGGTTTCAGATATCAACGGTTTCAGATAGAGACGGGATTATGGTTCAGAGATGGATGGAATTAGAATTAGGGTTCAAAGATTAGAGAAGGAGATGGAGGGATACGAGGGAATTAGGGTTTGGATTGGAAGGGATTGTGATTGGCTATCGAGTTTGGTTTGGGGAATATGGGTAGATGGAGTTAGAGAATGGAGTGTTTGGACTTTGGAGTTGGGCTTGGGCCCAAAATAGAAGGCCAAGGAAATGTATGTGTGTGTGTGTGTGGGGGGGGGGGGGGTTGTAGCATACATTAGCCCCCTTGGATCAGCCCTTGCTCATAGGTAAGAACTACTCATTGCAAATATGCATTTTGTGTTCTTTTCAACTCTTCTGCATAAAGCTTTATGCAGCTAGCATTAGAAAACAGCGATCCCACCATGTTAGAAATTCAGTGCAGCGGAATTGGAGTTAGCAGAGCGAGATGCAATAACAGGTGGAAAAAATAAATAAGATATCAAACTAAGCACACAATATTTGTCCCGGGTTGGGTGAATCCTAATTCGGGGGGAAATAGGATAGATAATAGTCAACTAGAGAAGATTACAAGAGCTACAAACTCTCACCAAGAACTTATCTATCTCTCAAGCCTCACTAGAAGATAATATGTTGTTTATAATGGAGAACTCTTAATGAAGTACTACATCTTTCAGTAGAGGCTATTACAATATATAGAGAACTAGAGAAACCTATGGTTGTAGTCTTGATACAATAATTGTCCGATATTTCCTCAAGAGAGAGCCACACAATAGGAGCCGTACAATTTAACTTGGAGGAGAAGTTAAGCCCAAAAAACTCACAAATAATCAGCCCATTATGCTTCCAGCCACCTGCCACAATTCCTCTGATTCCAAACAAAGACTTTGGGGGATTCGACTGTCAACTCATTGAATTGTTGGGTTGTTGTTGTTGCTTCCCTTCTCTCCTTCGATGGTTCAACCTCCTTCGCTTCATCATATTCTATTCACATTGAGCCTAAGTATGCAAGATATACAATCTCAATAATCTTCATCTTGGATTTCATACTCATGCTATCAACACTGTGTGACTAATCATCTCTAGACTTTTCCACTCTCCACTTGTAAACGAACAGCTAGTTGAATGTATCTTCCACCTTATTTCACCAACCAGTATGCCCCTCAAGGGCACACCCTATTGCATTAAAAATGGAGGAGCCACCCTCCACACGAACTCCACCTACCCCAAAGCACTCTCCACCTCTCGATAATATTCAAACATCGCAGTCTCGCTCTAATGATTCTAGTGATGACAAATGATGTGGATGAGAGGCTAGTATTTAAGTGAATTTGTGAATTTGGTGGAGGTTACGTTGCTAACTTCCCGAAACCTGTAAAAAGCCTGAAAAACCTGGAGTTTTTTCAGCGATAGGCCATCCGACGATCAATTCAGTAACCAAAAAATGAGAGTTAGTGTTTAGTGGTAAAATGTTGATTACCTGGTAACTGAGGAAGGTAGCCTGTATTCATAGGCTTGTGGAGAATTAGTTAGGGAAATATTTATTAATTGCCTAATCAAATCTTTTAGATTAAGGATAAATGGTTAGTCAAACTTCCCAGTTGGACTGCTATTTCTGGATGTAGGCCTGAGGACGGCCCATGTTTGGGCTGTGGTCTTACAGTTGTTGTGAGAATACTGTATCTCACCTATGATTCTGGAGACTCGCGAAAGGATCAAATAGCTCATATTGACTATGTTTTTTACCCATATCATAGCCCCCCTCCTGGAGGTTGGGTATTACAGCCTTCGAAGAGTAGCCTTCTCCTATGCCAGATGAGGGAGCGAATGTCAAGGATATTCTATGGTCTACGCTAGGCATTTTCCGTGGCTCGCTCGAGGTCCAGACCAAGCGCCGATGTAGTAAGGTGCCTAGGCAACCAGGCGGTGAGGCATCCAGGTGGCAACATCGAGTCTTGTCCTCGCATGGCTCGAAGTCCAAGCCGAGCGCCGACCCTATGTGCGTCGGCGAGGCGAGGGAGCGAGGTCAAGTGGAGTTTATGAAGTCTTTCGTGTGTAACAGCCCGTGTTAAGAATGAATATATATATATATATATATATATATATATATATATATATATATATATATATAAAATAAGAGAGGCTTATAGAGTTTCCTATGAGGAATTCTATGGGATTTAAATGGCTTGAGGTGGGGCCCAGCAGGGCAGACAACATGCTTTTGTCTGTTGCTTGCCCACATGGGCATGACATCAGCGTGGATGGGGGGGGTGCCCAGGAGAGAAGGGGGTCCACTTTGTGTGTGCCTGCCACGTGGATGGCAGGCAGTGGGGACCACCTGGCTTGGGGACGGTTGAGAGTCTCGGGATGGGGTTCAATTTTATCCCATATCGGGGATTTGGAAGATTAATTGTGTGTTTATATATAATTTTCTGGGATTAGAGATCACCAATCAGCTATAACACATTTTATGAGGCAAGCCTATGGGGGGAAATTTTTAGAAAAATTACTGTTTCGGGTTGGGGTGTTACAGAATGGTATCAGAGTCGACTTTCGACACCGATGTGGGTAAAAGTGGGGGTGTGTCTTGTATGCCTAAGAGGGGGTTGTGGTCAGTATGCTGGCGGTGCAGCCAGAGAAAGTACATTAAGATTTGACTGAATCAGGGGTACGCCATTCCTCATCGATTAGAAAGGAGATCCGGGCGCTACGTTGCAAATCCCCGCTTCAGCGAGGACGCTGAATTCTTAAGGGGGGTGTGTGAGTATATATATATATATATATATATATATATATATATATATATATATATATATATATATAAGAGGCGATATATATATAAAATAAGAGGCCAATAGAGTTTCCAATGGGAGAATTCTATGGGATTTAAATGGCTTGAGGTAGGGCC
Source organism: Hemerocallis citrina (assembly GCA_017893485.1). Taxonomy (NCBI): domain Eukaryota; kingdom Viridiplantae; phylum Streptophyta; class Magnoliopsida; order Asparagales; family Asphodelaceae; genus Hemerocallis; species Hemerocallis citrina. Next base: position 485,856 of record JACEHZ010000415.1, read on the forward strand.
CAGGAGGGTAGGCAGCATGCTTCTGTCTGTTGCTTACCCATGTGGGCATGAAGTCAGCGTGAGGGGGGGCACCCAGGAGATAAGGGGGTTCCGCTCTGTGTGTGCCTGCTACGTGGATGGCAGGCAGCGGGGACCACCCGGCTTAGGGACTATTGAGAGTCTCGGAATGGTGTTCAATTTGATCCCATATCAGGGATTTGGAAGATTAATTATGTGTATATATATAATTTTTGGGGATTAGAGGTCACCAATCAGCTATAACACCTTTTATGAGGTAAGCTTGCGGTGGGAAGTTGTTAGAAAAATCACTGTTTCAGGTCGGGGTGTTACATCGTATGTGACTCGAATTCCACGTCGAGCGCCAAACCTATGTGCCTTGGCTAGGTGAGGCAGCGAGGTGGTGAAGCTGGTTGAAGTTGACGAAATCTTTCGTATGTGGCTCGAAGTCAACGTCAAATGCCGAGCATATTTGCCTTGACGAGGCGATGAAGCAAGGCGGCGATGCCAAGAGAAGTTTATGAAGACTTCTGCGTATGGCTCAAAGTCCACATCGAGCACCGAGCCTTTGTGCCCTGGCGAGGCCGCAAGGCCAAGCAAAGTTTATGAAGTTGTTACTGTGTGGCTCGAAGTCCATGTCGAGCACCGAGACTATGTGCCTCGGCAAGGTGGGGTAGCTAGGTGGTGAGCCCAAGCAAAGTTTATGAAGTCTTTCTTGTGTGGCTCGAAGTCCACATCGAGTGACGAGGCCAAGCAAAATTATTGAACTTTCGCCTGTGGCTTGAAATCCATGTTCAGCATTGAGCCTGTGTGCCTCGGCGAGGCGAGGCAGCAAGGTGGTGAGGCCGAGCAAAGTTTAAGAAGTATTTCGAGTGTGGCTCGAAGTCCATGTCAAGCGCTGGGCTTATGTGCCTTGCCGAGGTGAGGAAGCGAGGGAGTGAGGAAAAGCGATGTTTATGAAGTATTCTGCATGTGGCTCAAAGTCCATGTCGAGCGCCGAGCCTATGTGCCTTGGCGAGGTGAGGTTGCGAGGTTGCGTGGCCATGCAAAGTTCATGAAGTCTTTTGCGTGTGGCTCGAAGTCCATGCCGAGAGACGAGGCCAAGTGAAGTTGATGAAATCCTTCGCGTGTGGCTCAAAGTCCATGTCGAATACCGAGCCTATGTGCCTTGGCGAGGTGAGGCAGCAAGACCAAATGAAGTTAAAGAAATTCATGCCGAGTGACAAGGCCAAGTGAAGTTGATGAAATCTTTTGCGTATGGCTCGAAGTCCATGTCGAGGACGAGGTCAAGCGAAGTTAATGAAATCTTTCCCATGTGGCTTGATGTCCATGCCGAGGGATGAGGCTAAGCTAAGTTGATGAGTTCTTTCACGTGTGCCTCGAAGTCCATGCCAAGGGACGAGGTCAAGAAAAGTTGAGGTAATCTTTCGCATGTGGTTCAAATTCCATTCCAAGGAACGAAGCCAAGCAAAGTTGATGAGATCTTTCGTGTGTGGCTCGAAATCCATGCCGAGAGGCGAGGCCAAGCAAATTTGAGGAAATCTTCTATGTGTGGCTAGAAGTCCATGCCGAAGGACGATGCCAAGCAAAGTTAGTGAAATCTTTCGCATGTGGCTCGATGTCCATGCCGAGGGACGAGGCTAAGCGAAATTGCTAAGATCTTTCACGTGTGGCTCTTTACGTTCGTGCCAAGGGACAAGGCCAAGCAAAGTTGAGGTAATCTTTCACGTGTGCCTTGAAGTCCATTCCGAGAGATGAAACCAAGCGAAGTTGATGAGATCTTTTGCATGTGGCTCGAAGGCCATGCCGAGGGACGAGGCCAAGCGAAGCTGAGGAAATCTTTCGCGTGTGGCTCGAACTCCATTCCGAGGGACGAGGCCAAGCGAAGTTAATGAGACTTTGGCGTGTGTCTCAAAGTCCATGCCAAGGGATGATGCCAAGCGAAGTTGATGAGATCTTTTTGCGTGTGGCTCGAAGTCCATGCCGAGGGCCGAGGTCAAGCGAAGTTAAGGAAATCTTTCGTGCTGAGGGCGAAAACTTAGAATACTTCGTGGTAACTGGGTTTTGAATGCACATGTGAGAAACGTGAGTTGGCTGATGTCACTACTCCTATAGGAGCATCCGCCCAACACCTGAGATGATTGACGTCACCACTGTGGAAATCGAGGAGTTCTTTTCTTATTAGTCGTTGGATTGAATCATAGGGCAATGATCCTTTACGGATATCGATGAGTCCCCCCCGGCTTATATATCTCCCCTCACCCCCTTATTTCATTCTTTACGCTCACTCTCATGTTTGCGAAGCTTCTTTCTCTAGAATATTTTCTGGTCATAGGCGTATTTTCTGATCACCTTTTCGACTCAGCTATCAGGTTAAGTATTTTTAAGTTATGTCAAGGGTTCAGTCTGATGCCTCCGCCTCCACATCCGATCTCAACGACAAGAATTCCTCGTCCTTTTCTTCGTCCATTAATATCGTGCACAGTGTTTATTTCGAGACTTCTTCCTCAGAGCTGGAAGTGGAAGAGGTAGAGGTTCAACCTCATGATGAAGAGGGTGAAGTGGATGAGGAAGAACGGGAAGATGACGAAGATGAGGAGGGTCGAGAAGATGAAAAGGGGGGAGATGAAGAGAAGGGATAAGAGGAGGAGGTAGGAGAGGAGGAAGAGGAAGCAGGTAGCGAGGCAGTTCCCTCAGGCGAAGCGAATCGTCCAGGCCATTTGGCTTCTCCCTCACCTCCTCGAGTCCCCCGTCTACTGAGGAGAAGGTTGAAGTTACGTTCCCATCAAGCCCGAAGGCCTAGCCAATCGAGTATCTTCCCGAACGGGCTTTGCCGTATCATACTATCAGGATCTCGTACCCATAAGGATGTACCCGGACGACCTCATGAATCTGATCATATTCGGGATACAGCCGTCCTCACCCAGTCGACAAAAAATTCAAGTCGACAAGATTGGGAACATGCTTGTGAAGATCGACCTCCCTAGATTCGGTTATGCTACCACATTCCTCGGCAGTTCAAACTAATGATCCCGAACCACGGACTCAGACCGACGGACTACCTAGCCACTTGGTTTTGCATGTTCCCCTTGGATGCCTTCATCTTGGTGCTTCGATTACCCATGCACCCGTTCATCAAGGAGGCACTGAATTGGGCCGGAGTTAGTCTGATGTAGTATGGACCGAACTCATGGAAGCATCTTGTCAGCTTCATACTCCTTTGAGAAGAGAATGGTGTGTCACTGAGGTTAAAATATTTTTGAGCCTGTCAGCTTCTTCACGCCTCGACCCGGGAGGCACGTCGTGCATGACCACTCGGATTATATAAAGGGTTGGAAGTCGAAATACTTCGTCATCTAAAGCCCCGAGCCTTGGGATATCCCTACAAAATGGTAGTTTTGGATTCCGAAACATAAAGCCCCGAGACCCATAGGCTTCACCGAGCAAGAGAATGATGAACTGGAGATGCTTATCGTCGGAACGAATTGTTGATTCATCGCCAGAGACGGCTTCAGTGTTAGTTTGCCGAAGGTGTTGGAGAGGCGTCTCGTTAGGATCGGACTGAGCCCTGACGACCCTTGTATGCTTTTTTTTTCCTTTTTGAATTGATTTTTTTTTCCTTTGTCCTCAAAACTTATTCTTTCTATTGCAGTGATGATCAAATACAAGGACAATGGGGCGAAGAGGGCGACCTTGGCAAAGAGGAAGGTTGTGGAGCAGCCGAAGGGGAAGAAGAGACCCGCTGCCTCCGCCTTCGAATGGACTTCTAAGAGGAAATCCAAGAAATCGAGGGCCCTGCCAAACACCAGCCCACCTGATTCGACGAAGGTGGGTCCAAGCTCAGACAATCTTAGAGTGGCCGAGTTCATGAGGTCCATGCTTCCTCTCATTCAACTCGAGGCCAGGTTTGTCTTTGGGGAGGAGGGCATGGAGCCTTGGAGGCTCGACTGGGCTGTGAAGGTGGCGGACTCGATCTTGGATGGTCCTCACGATGCCCCGCGACAGAGAATGTCTTGTGACTGAGACATTCAACTCGAGGTATATGAAGTGGGCTCCGATCAACATGGTGGTATGTATTCCTCCCGGGATGTGTTCGTTCCACTCATTCAATAGAAGTTTATGTTTTTTCTAAGTATTTTTCCTTCAGTCACCGGTGACCCTGCAGCGGCAAAGATGAGGAGGCATTATAATTGAGAGCTTAAGCTCACCAAGCGTAGGGCGCTGCAAGTCGATAGGGAGAGCAAGGACCTCAAGCTGAAGTCTGATGATGTAGAGAATAGCAAGAAATCGCTCAGGGTCGAGCTGACTTCCGAGATTACTGAGCGGGCCAAGCTAGAGAAGGAGAAGTCTCACTTAGAGGCAAGGGAGAAGACACTGATGGCGGATGGTGAGCAGGCCATCAACATGGTCATCCTCACCTAGGATGAAGGGTATGAGCGGGCAATCGAGCACGTTCAGTGGAAGTACCCTGACCTCATCCTTGAGGGCTTCTTCTACTCCATGAAGTTTGAAGAGCACACCCCCCCTCCCTCCCCACCACACAAACACACACACACACACACAGGAGATCTCTTCAGGTGATGAAGGAGACACTCAGTCTTCAGTTGCAGCAGCCAACCCGGTGGACACTCCTGCCTTGGTGGCTACAACCGAGGCTGAAGAGGTGCATACCTCCCCCAAGCAGTAGGAAGTTAGATCTTTCATTTTTTTCCTCTTCATATTGTATTCGCCAACCGCGGACTGTCCACCGTTTTTTGTATGAAGCTTTTGTTGAATTTGAATGGAAGTAATTTTTGGGCCGAACATCTCAACTTGAGAATTTCCTTGGCTTTTAGAAATAGTCAATTCTTTAGTGTTCATGGTAATGTGGGGGTTTCCTTCCTTTCTAGATCATTGAACGTGCTTTCGTCGACCCTCGCGATGCCGAGTTTGAATACCTTAGGAATAGATTGCATATCGTGGAGTCAAGTTTGGCTCATCACCGTAACAAAGCGAAGGACAGAGAGTCAGCATTTTTGTACCACATCCGAATGTCGCATAAAACGAGCTTAAAACTTTTTTCCTAAGAAAGGTGATGGTCGACAGGGATTTGGGCCACGCTGGGGCTCTAGCAACTTCCTCGGAAGGTGCAATGCGTTTGGCAGACTCTTTTCTTCGAGAGATGCTGGTGTAGAAGGAGTTGGAGATATACCGGTTGAAGGTGGAATTCGGAGTGGCAGGGTCTCGAGCAACTGCTCTTCATAGCGGTTGGACCTCCGTCCAAGGTCCCTCTCCGATGGTCCGGTTAGAGACTACGAACCTTGGAGATGCTCATAGCAGAGTGGCCGCATTGTCTATCATGGCTAGCTCTTAGGAGGGGCCTGGTCGACCCTTTGAGGCGTGGACCAGTTCAATTGGTCTCGAGTTGTTTTGAGCGAGTCAGAGGGTAGAGCCCCCAACGAGGAGGTTCCGGAGCCAATCTTTACGGCTCGTTGTAACTTATTGTATCTTGTCATAATTCTTCAGCCGTGTCGAATATACCAGTATGTGTTTACCCCTCAGTTTCCCGAGTGTGTGACTTATTGTTAATAATGAAGACTTTTTTGCTTAGTACGACTTTTTGCATCGAATTTCTGGCATATGGATTTCATAATTGGTGGGTGGCTTTGGCAGAACTGACCCATTCGCTTTCTGAGGTTCTCGAAGCTCTAAAGGTTGTCACGTGTGTGATCACGTGGATTGGCACGTCGGAGAATGCCTTGGAAGTTGAACCGCCGTTCAATCTTGGAAGTTGAACCACCATTCAATCTTGGGAATTGAACTGCCGTTCAACCTTGGAAATTGAACCGTTCTTATTTCTTGGGAGTTGAAACGTTCTTACTTTGCAACTGTTAGATGGAGAGGGATGGTCTACATCCATCCACATCAGCTTCTCAAAAACCAAGGGGCTCCTTTTACAAGAGCCAATAAAACCCCCCACTTCCTTTCATTCTCTCAATATATTCTCTGAAGTTCTTGAGTACTCCTTCTCCCTCATATGATCATCCTTCCCTTAAGCTCCTTGGTGAGTGTCTCGAATGGCAATCCGAGGGTTGTGACTAGATGGGATGGAATCCTGTGGTGGAACTTTCAGGATTTAGATGATATGAGATGTTTCTCGAGCATTGAATAGCTTGCTCTAGCGAAGTTCCTCAATTTTTCTTCTATAATCTACCAGCAATATGAAGTTCCTCAAGTTTTCTTCTAGAGTCAACCGACTCAGCAAAGTTCCTCAAGCTTTCTTTTAGGGTTGGCCACCTTCGCGAAGTTCCTCAAGTTTTCTTCTATAATTAGTCAACCTCGCGAAGTTCCTCAAGCTTTCTTCTAGAGTTAGTCAACTCTGCGAAGTTCCTCAAGCTTTCTTCTAAAGTCAGTCGGCGTTCATCACTTCTATCGTTGTGTAGGAATTTAGCATAGTTTCCTTTTTGTTTTTGAACTGTAGTTGCCAATTGTGGACTAGCCACCACTCACCTTGTACTTATCTCTTATTAATATATGAACTTTTTTTCTTTTTGATCCTTCGCTCTCGATTGCGCATCTTTGAATGAGGTCGGTGCATTTTGGAGCTCTAGACTTTAAGATCTAACAGGTTGTAGATGCGTTTTCGAGTGGTGAGTCCCATTCGCACGAGCAGCAAATAGTTTTTTGAACCATTGTGTGGATTCTCGAACTAGTTTCCTTGGTCTCAGACTCCAGGTGAAGTTTGATAAACATTTTTGAGTGTGGCTCGAAGTCCACTCCGAGGGACAAGACCAAGTGAGGTAGGATTTTCTTCGTGTGTGGCTCGAAGTCCACTCCGATGGACGAGGCCAAGCAAAAATGAATTTTCGCATGTGGCTCGAAGTCCATGCCAGGGGTTGTACCCGGGCAAGCGGACCTGAATTTGGCAAAGTCTGAGAGAAAGTTGTATTCAAATAAAATTTTATTCGTTTATGGCTGCTTATCGGCGAGCACATATTAAATTCAAGGGCTTTTAAGGCCTTATTACAATTCACAGAGGGTGTTGGAGCATTATGTGCTCTTGTGAAATTTCATCAAATGTTCTCCATTCTGGTCCTCTTGATCACTCTGCCCCCAGGTCTTCAAGTCGGTAAGTTCCGAGGCGAACCACTTTGGAGACCTTGGAAGGGCCTTCTCAGTTTAGGGCGAGTTTTCCGTTTTTGCTTACCTCGGAAATCTCGAGCCTTCTTAGGACCAAGTCGCCATCCTTGGCATTCACTGGTCGGAACTTCTTGTTATGGAAACACTCTATTTTCTGCTGGTAGATGTTCCTTCTGACAACCGGCTTATCGCGCACTTCCTCAATGAGATCTAGGTTGGCCCTGAGGCCGTCAAAGTTCAAGTCTTCATTGAAGCTCATTATCTGGGGGGAAGGTAGTCTGACCTCTAGGGGGATTACAGTCTCCGTTTCGAACGTGGGATTAAACGATGATTCACTTGTCGGAATTCACTTGGTCGTCCTGTATGACCATAGCACACTAGGGAGTTCTTCCACCCATAATCCCTTGGAGGACTCGTCCAGCCACTTCTTGAGCCCGTCTAGAATTTGGCGATTAGCGTTCTCGGCCTGCCCGTTAGACTGGGGGTGTGAGATAAACGAAAACCTTTCTTGGATATTACCTCTGTACACAACTTGTGAAATCCTTTGCCAACAAACTGAGTACCATCGTTAGTGATTAGGATTCGGGGGATCCTGAATCTGCATACAATGTGCTTCCAAAAGAACTGCTGCAATTGACACTCAGTTATGGAGGCTAGGGGCTCAACATCAACCCACTTCGTGAAATAGTCTATGGAGACAATGAGGAAGCATCGGTGAACCATTATTTTAGGGAAGGGTCCCACTAGATCCCCCACATGGCAAATGGAGCAGGACTCGCCAGTGACTTAAGCCCGGTTTGGGGGGCATGCTTGATGGAGGATGTAGCACCCTGGATCCCACTACCGGAAATCCGTGACACAAACAAGAATCTTTTCCTTCAAATGCATCTCAACACAGTAATAACACGGAAATTTAAAAACTTTTTATTGCCAAATAAAATCATTACATCATCAATTACAATCATTGTCAGGTTCTTGAACAAGGAAGACAAATTACATTAAAGCATTACAAATACTACTCCAACATTTAGCCTGCCCTTCAGATCGGTATTCAACTGATCTTCCACTGGAACTCCATTGAGTGGTCAATCTGCTTCCCGAGATTTGCCTTGTAACTCGAATCTTCTGCTACGCTACTCTGATATTCATGCACCGGCTCGAATTGTAGAAAGGTACATTGCTATTCCACTTGGATGCCCTGCTTGTCTTGAGTCCTCCTGCACTCGCGACCCGGTATCCAACACCTAATTGAATGGGCACATCAATACATATACTGACGCAATGCTGATAAGAAAACGATCTCCAACTAGTAATCACAACCAGCCATTAATGAAAATAGAAACGTGCATCCTAATTTCCTAGTGTCAGTGTATGTCATGACCTGAAGTCTAATGCATAGTACACAATGTACGGAAAAACAGATGCACTTAGTCTAATGTCAGCAAGACTTTTGACACACATGCATCTCATACTACATACGCTCCAAATCAAGCCGTCTTCTCCAGTTTCAGGGTTTCAAACCCTCTCCATGCATTACCTTGTACACTTCTTGTTCCTGATAAGTACAACATGATTGAGAAGGTTATAAAATTTCGGGTTATTCCCGTTTGTCACTAATAACTGTCGCACCGTACCTCTCTCAAAAGCTGTGACGAACTTACAGATACACCACAGCATACCCAGGCGTCAAAGATCCACGAGACTGTAGCTCCATGGTCCGTTCGTTTCCACCAACATTAAACAAGGGAATATCTCGTTCTTATTAAGGTACCCCGGGAATTAACAGAGCAAGATATGGCTCTCGTGTTCTTAACCAGTGAAAAGACACAGCCCGTATACCTTTGACAGGAAGAGACAACCCTGGTTATCACCGCCTAGTGCTGGCCCTTAGAGCAAATCGGATTATAGGGAATCATCCCTAATACCAACTCGGTCTTTAAGCGAAAAGTAAAGAGACTTAATTAAATAACAGTTTACTGAAAATACGTTAGTCACCCAAAATCATGCACGATGTTTTATCAAACAATTGATCTTGACTGGTTTGTCAAATTAATAACTCGAAGAGTCGAAATCTATCGGTTGCCATACCCCTGTTGGTCCTTGACCAAATCCCCGGCCCGTGACCCTCAGCAAGTAGTACAACGGTGCCCCTTGGGTAAACCTTACACCCGACAATAGAGGTAAACATACATAAACATCAACACTTGACTTATTGACAGACCTAGGGTACTAATACACTGATCATAAAATATTTTCAGTAATACCTAGGTCAGAAATGGATATGACCTGGTCAATTAACTCAAACACTGGCGACCCGATCTCCATCATTCGCCACCTCCTCACTTGGATCGCATCCAGTATCCAGGTCCGAGATCAATTACCCATTGGGCAAGAGTTCGTCGGCGCAGGAGAGATGACTATCCAGTTCTCGAGGCGGAAGAATTCATTTTTAGCCTAAGGGTTGTCAGTCGTAGGGTAATACCTTAATCTAGACGATCCCTTAGACATCTCAAATCAAGCTAACCATCCTACACAATGAGAGAAACTCTAAACCTGATAGAAACAAGTATTTCCAACATATAAATGCTACTAACACACAAGTCCAAGACTTAGGTGTAGAGCAAAAACACAACTACTACTAACGTGAATCTACCCAGTCATTAGAAAAATATTCATAACATCTAATCCACACACTGGAATTCCATGAATGAACACTCATTGAAAAGCTAAGAGGATCTACTTCAATTCTTAAGTTGATCATTTTCTCAGATTTCAAACACAGTTCCAGAAATTCAAAAGTTTACTACTATGCCAACAAGTTTTCTCAAATTCTATAACAACTTATACACAACTTCTGAACTTAGAAAATTCATAGCTTTTAAGATACAAATTGGAATTGTATGATCTTACCCGTTCTGGAAAGCTAAGACTCTATACTACAAGTCACTAGTTAACCATTCCTTCAGATTCAGCCAATTAGATACTATAAAATCCCTACATTTTATCAGCTGCACACTTCTTCAATGCAATTGCTGCATCTTGCAAATAACATAAAAACTCGCTCACTTATCGGATTTATGAGATCTTGGATTCTATAGAAAGCTGGGAGTGTCTACTACAGCTTTCTAGTTGATCAAATCATCAAATTCATCCATTAAAACACTCTAAAACCCCTATTTTCATCACTGTACACACAAGAAAATTAACTCACTTAACAAAAAGGGTCTTCTACTAAGACTGGATCTGTCCTGATCTTCGAAATTCATATCTATTATTCTACAATTTGGTATTACATGATTCTGGACTTTTTGGAAAGCTAAGAGTCTCTACTATAATTCTCTAGTTAATCATTTTTGCATATTCTAAACACATCAATCCAGAAAAACACAAGTTCACAGACTAACTAATCTGAGCTAAAACTGAACATAGTTCAGTCAAAATTCAATATCAATTCAACCATAAGTCCAATACATATGAAATTTTAGATTCAGTAACTAGACATATACAAGTATAACATATTCAAAAATTGTATTCAGATTCATAACACGCGGAGAGTTATAGCTTTTTAAACTCAGCATAAACATTTCTTCTATTTCGGACAGGGTGCCCACCTCCTTTAACAAACTATTTTTAAAACCCCATAAAATGTTATCTATAAATTCTGAAATTTTAGAAACATGATCTAGACTCACACCAAATACTAAAGTAAAAATTTTGTTATAAGATTATGCACCAATAAGTAGTTATGAATTATTGATCTTCAATTCCAAAACATGGCAGCACCAGCTTTTGGTTCTGGACCAGTTGCCAACCTATATTTTTTTGAATTATCAAATGAACTCAGAAAAAGGTGAAATTTGTGAACTATGGTTTTTAACACATTCAAGAACCTCTAGTAAATATTTGGGCATAAAATACCCTACCAATTCCGAGATATGATTTTTGGAAGAGCACAAAAGATTTCATAAATACAGTAGTTTCCTACTGCTCACTGCTCCGAAAAGAAATAATTTTTTGAGCTACTAAATGAACCCCAAATATTATGAAAAAAATTTAAGTATGCTCTAGACTCATAGTAGAACATACCCTAAAAAGTTTGGTCCAAGATTCCAAGCCAAATTGTAAGTTAGAAATTCCTAAGCTTACAACATCACATACATGTTCTTGGCATCTAGGTATAAAATTGTACTTCAATAATCAAACTCAAGATGTGAAACTCAACAAATACTCATGCATGTCAACAAGCTACTACCTTTTTACTCCTACTCACAAGAATCATATATGAAAAAAATAAAAATAGTTTTAGAGAACCCCCACCCTAGAGTTTGAGATGAGCTCCTTGCCTTCTAGGCTTCCCTTCTCCTCCTAGCTTGCTCCTACTAGAACACCACCTACAACAAGTGTAGATTTTCTTGTTGGCTAATTTTCTAGGAAGCTTCCTAGCAACTTCCCAACTCTCATTCTCCACCACATAATTGGCCTATTTTAAGCCCTTAGATCTCATCAAATCCCCTCCAAATCTCATCAGGATCTCATCTAGAAGTAGGGTTCCTAGCCCTATGTTAGGTTTCTTACCCTAGGTCAACAAACCCCAACCCTAACCCTAATGAAAAAGCATGTATTTTTATTTACAATTCAAATAAATATTTTGATATCCATAGAAAAACATATTCTAATATTTAAATTATAAAATATACACGGTCGTATTCACATTCAAAGCAATTATAGATCGTATATTATATACGATCTAATACGATCATAATATATATATATATATATATAGATAGATAGATATTTTATCTATATACTTAAATAAGATAATTTGAATTTATAAAAATATATATTTATAAAAATTATTATTTTCTCGAAGATTGTCTTGTTAAAACAATCGGGGAAATCCAAAGTTTAATTGAGAAGATATCCCAAGTCTTTCTCATCGGTTCAGAATAACTAATATATTTGAAAATTTTCATTTAAAACTAATTATTTATAGAAAAATACATAATCGCGTGTAATTCTCAACTGTGCACGGATTACCATGCAAAATAGACATATGTTATTTTGCGGGGTGTTATAGAGGATAACCTCTGGCATGGGCCACACTTTTGGACAAGCTCCTGAAAGTCTTGTAGCAGAGATTGCCATTAATATTCGGGGTTGAGGATCTTCCTCGTGAGCAACCTACCACCCATGTGGCAACCACATACTCTCTCGTGCATCTCTTTGAGGGCATATTAGCCTTCCTCGGGAGCGAGGCATCAAAGGTAGGGTCGTCCGTCAGCCATGGTGTACAATCGTTTGAACAATACCCCCTCGATGAGCACAAATCTCTCTGCTATGGCTCGGATCTTTTGTGCTTCAGGTTTTTTCTTGCGGTAAGTCCCCTCTTTCGAGAAAATTTAGGATTGGGGCCATCCAAGTTGACGACTGTGACTGGAGTTCAATGCAAAGGACATCAGCATTCTCCTTATCGATACTTGGTCGGACGAGCTACGAGCAGTGTGCGATCAAGGTCCTCGAAGGAGGAGGATGCCAGCTTGGACAATGCATCAGCCTGGTTGTTCTCTTCTCGAGGGTTACGGATGTTCGAGACTTCTTCAAAGTTCATTAAGAGCCCCTTGACATGGGCTAGGTACTGAATCATGCAGACATCTCGGGCCTCGTATTCTCCGAAAACTTGGTTGACCACTAGTTGAGAGTCGCTAAAGGCTCTGACCCGTCTCGCCCTAGCTTTGTGGGCTAGGAGCAGTCCGGTAATTAGCACCTCGTACTCAGCCTCATTAGACACAGAAGTTTAGGCGTAAGTAGTACTTGAGGGAAAAGCTATTTGGACCTTGCAGTATCACATCTGCTCCACTCCCTTCTTCGCAAAAGGACCCATTCACATAAAGCTTCCATACTGGAAGTTCCTCTTGAGCCTCAAATGCTTCCATGATAAAGCACTCATTAATGAATTCTGCTAATGCTTGACCCTTGATGGCAGTCCTTATCTTTTAACTAATGTCATGTTGACTTAGTTCGATAGACCATTTGATCAGACGCCCGAAATTCTCAGGCTTGTTAAGGATTTGTTTCAGAGGCTAGTCCGTGAGGACTTGGACGGAGTGGGCCTGGAAGTAAAAGGAGAAGCTTTCACGCCACCATAACCAATTCCATCTTGGAATATAGGAGCTCGACATCATAGAGCACCTTTCTTACATAGTAGATGAGTTTCTAAACTCCATCTTCCTCCCAGACTAAGACGGTGCTGAGGCATACTCGGATGCTACTAGGTAGAGGTAGAGAACTTCACCTAGTTCTGGTTTTCTTAGAAGAGGAGGGTTGGTGATGTATTCTTTCAGCTTGATGAAGGCATGTTAATGAGGCTCTCCCCACTCAAATTTCTTCGACCACCGGAAGGCTTTGAAGAAGGGACAAGGCTTTTTCTCGGACTTCGAGAGGAAGTGTCTGATCACTGCAGGCCGACTCGTGAGCCTCTGAACTTTTTTAACATCATAAGGGGAATCATGTCAATGATAGCTTGAATCTTCTCTGGGTTCGCCTCTAACCCCCGCTGGTTGACCATGAAGCCGAGGAATTTTCCAAAGGTTACACCGAAAGCACATTTAGACGGGTTTAGCCTCATATTGTTCTTCCTCAAGATACCGAAGGCCTCCTCGAGATCTCTTATAGACTTTTGACAAGCATGTCGTCTACATACACTTCTATATTATGTCCGATCTGTTCTATTAAAATTCTATTCACCAGCCATTGATAGGTGGCTCTCGTATTCTTCAGGTCGAAGGGCTACCCAGTAGTAGTAGAGTCCTTGATCGGTGACAAAAGATGTCTTGGGTATATCTGGGAGGAATATTTGGATTTGGTTGTACCCAGAGAAGACATCCAGGAAGCTCAAGAGTTCATGCTCGGATGTTGCATCAATTAGGGAGCGACACTCGGAAAACTAAAAAGGTCCTTAGGGCATGCCTAATTGAGGTCCATGAAGTCAATACAGATCCTCCACTTGTCATTTGCATTTTCACCATCATGACATTAGCCAACCACTCCGGGTATGTAACACCTCAATTTTTTTATTTTAACAATCTCTTACTTAGAACAATTCTACATCTATTTTTTACTTAGAAAAATGTTCATAGATTTCAATTAAAATTTTGGCAGTCCCCTTTACAATATTATCCCTTTTACAGAAATTCCTTACGGAATTCGGCAAACAATTACAAATATCACAACATAGGTAATTAATATCAATCCTCTCCTGGCCAGTCCAAATAACAACACACATGCAATGTATATATAGGACTCTGGGGGCATAACTCATCATAATATGAAAGATACAAAATAAAAACCAAAAATTCGTTTAAAAACATAAAGGATTTTTAGAAAAAAACTTTGAAAAACCCTTCAAAAACAAATCCAAAGAATCCAATACTCCACAGCGAGGCCGGTACGGGTTTTGCATACTTCATCACATCATTATATATCATCATCTCATACAGTCTCCCAAAATACAAAATATTACACAAATATTATCACATATTCCCATACTACATGACTTAGGTTAATAAAAGTATATAATAGATACATACACCACCAACTCTACTACAAGAAAAGTGTAGCGCCCCGGATCCCCGTTACCGGACATCCGTGACACCTTCCAGAATCTTTACATTCAAATGCATCTCAACACAGTAATAACATGGAAATTTAAAACTTTTTTTTCCGCCAAATAAGTCATTACATCATTGATTACAACTGATAACTTGTTCTTGGATAAGGAGTACAAATTACATTAATTCATTACAACTTATTACAAGTATTTACAGACTCCTCTTGTAAAGCTATCAGCTGCCTCCTAGAATGGTAATCGACTGATTACTTGCGGAACTTCGCTGAGTGGCCCAACGGCTCCCCCGGGACTTGCTCCTCAGCTTTAGGCTTCTGCTGCGCGACTCTAATATCTTTGCATCTATTCGGAAGGTATAACCGATACCTAAAAGGTGGGGAACGTCAGTACTTCGACTGACACAAAGCTGGTGATAACAGCGATCCTCTAAAATTCAATCACAACCAATAATTTATGCAAAAAGGAAAAGTGTTGTGCCAAAACAAGGGTTTAGTGGATCTGGGTTCTAGTGCAGTGTTATGACATGACCCTATGACTAGATGCAGCAAACTCACATGCCTAACTTCTAATGCAAGCAAGACTTTGGAGCACGAATGCATCCCATACTACATATGCCCCCAAATCTAGCCGTCTTTCTCCACAATTTAGGGATTCGAACCCTCACCATGCACCCTACTCTTGTACACACTCCAGTTCCCAATAGACTGTCCGTTGCCCAAGGAGATTGCAGCGGTCGGTCTAATTTCGCCCTGCAGTGCCCAAGTGGTCACCGCCAGTTGGTACCCGTGTACGGACCTCCTTAGAAATCACGTTGAACCTGGTCCTTACGACCCTTGGTTCCATATGTCCACCCATGGACTGACGCATGCGTGTTCACCCCTCATCGGGTAATGAACTGATATATACCAAAAAAAACACAAACACAAAACCCGCACTTTAGGGACGTGAGCACCACGGGAGGTCAAATCCTCCGGGCCTCCCGCACCTTACTTCGGCAGAACTTTGGGAATCAACAGATCGAGATACGAGCCGGGGATGCAATCCGTTAGCGGCCGAGAACGTATCCCTACGACTGGAAGATACAACACCGACTATGGTTTACTAGGACTAATGCAATTTCCCAACCCCTTAATAAACCATTCTAACCCCTAACTTACTCTAATTATTCGGGTAAGAATTAACTGCTTCCACACTTGCCTATCAACCTCTGGTCCCTGGCGATACCGGTCCGGTTCGCCACTTCCCCTGCTAGGACTCGTCCAGCATAATGGCCTATGCCTACTGCTACTCCGGCAGTAAATATATAATTGCCCCGTGAGCTCCACTCACTGGCATGCTCGGACGTCCTATGCTCGGCATAAGTTTAATAATATAGGCTTGATAGGTGCAGGGTATCCTTTACCCTAGTGACTAACTCGAGTCACCCATCCCACTCGGGGAGTCAAAAACCTCAGTAACAGAGATCAACCACTCCTAGACACGAGTCATAGACTCAAATAACACACAAGGAAAAAATGCTTTCACAACCCTTAGTCCAAACCCAGACTAAGCGACCTACGGATTTCTGCCCGAATCTCAAAATGGTCATCCTTCTATCGATACAACTCCGATTGGAGTGTATGGGCCCAACCTGGAAAGGTACGATCCTAGGCTACAACTTCCTAGTTGATCACGAGCTTAAATTCAACCACCTAAGTCCTCGTGATAGCTTCTCAAGCTCCAACCTGCGTGCTTCCTGCGCACGGGCTGTACCTTACCATTAACACAAAATCCTACTCGTTCATCAGAACGACACAAACTCAAATTCTATAGAAGGGTGTGGGTGTCCTCAACAACTCTCTAGTTGGTCATGAGTCCAAATTATACCATTAAGTCACCCTAACACACTCGTCTATCATCGATACACCAATTCACACAATTGGTCTCTCCAATTCAGAGCACTCAGCCCTACTCTAGTCCCCTGTCTAGTCTTGCAAAAATCATAATAATTCAACCGTTCACTGGAATCGCCTCAAATTAGTTTTGTTGGAAAGGTCTAGGTGTCCACTACAACTCTCTACAGAGTCGTGATCCTCAAAATGTGCCTCTAACAGGTCTCAAATTCCCAATCTTTACAGAGTATCAAAACTGGTTGAAAACAGCACAGTGTTTAATCACAAAATCACAGTAAATTGCACACTTGTCCAATTGACATAAAATTTATGGTGGTGAAACTAGACATCATACCCAACATTATGCAAAGACCTCATGTCAAAATTCCAATTATACAGTGAGTACTACCTATTGCAAGTTATCACAGAAACCATCAAGTTTTCCAATTCAACATCAGCTACTGGTTATAGAACGATTTTTCTCATACCTCTAAAATCATCCAAATAATTTACTAATTTTTTTACATAATTAAAAATGCATTCAGGAACATTGAGTATAAAGTTCAGATCAATATCATGCTTCAATAAATCACAAAAATTCCTACAATATCAGCCATCCTGATTTTCTTTTTCTGAGTCTGCCTTACGACACATATCCATCTCACGATTTTATTAGCATAACAAATGATCATAGAAAAATCTGAAATAAATCATGAAAGATCCTAACACATATATGAACAAATCCTTTTAATTTCATGGTCTACTCATCATATTTTGCTCTCGAAAAAATCCACAAAATGGTACTCCGAACCAGTTTTTCCTAGTTCAATTCTAACTTCTACTTCTAACCTTTAGAAGAGCAATCCTATGCATTCTAGCACACATGCATGAAACCAAAATTAATTAAAGACAAGAATTTCAAGTTTAGAGAAACTTCTCACCCTTGGTTGTTGTAGTAGAAGGAATTTCTTCAAGCTTCTTCTCTTGGAAATCTCCTTTTGATCCTTCTTCTTCACTTCCTTCTTCTTTCTCTCCTCCTTCTCTTGTGGAGTTCTCTTTCTGAAATTTCCAGAGCAAAAGGAAGGAAATGAAGTGGAAAATGAAGGAGATGGGAGGGTAGGCCAGATTTGACAAGGGGGGTAGGTTTAGGGTCTAGGTGGTTTTGTAGACCAAAACCATGGCTTAAGCCCATTGGTTTTGTGTGTGTTATGTTGGCTGCCCAACATAACCCTTAACGAGCTCCAACGAGTGTGTTATGTTGGCTGCCCATTGGTTTAGGGTCTAGGTGGTTTTGTGAGACGCATGTTTTAACGAGCACATGCAACCTATATTCACTGTAGTACCATACCGTGTTATATTTGCATGTGCGTCGTGCCGAAAACTAGCGGTTATACTAGTATCGGTCCGTCTTGTTCTCGTGCATCTTTGGAATGCAACTCTCCCAAGAACCGTCCCGTAGCCCTAACCATCCACCATGATAGCAAAAACGACCCATAATACTACAATCAATTGCACGCGTACTAACAATATACATATATTCGGGTATCGTACAAAAACGGGGTGTTACAGAAAGTATCACTACAAAATTAAGTAATGCTAAAGTATCTCACCTTGCTGAAAGCCAAAACCTGCAAAGAGAGTCAAGGACGTCCTCCCTCAGGGAGGGACTCCTCTAACCCCCCCCCCCCCAAAAAAAAGGGGTCAGCCAAAACTGGTGTGAGTATAATCTACAAGGTTAGTTACTAGAATAAATAATATGAAAGAAATTTAAAGAAATTACTATATGATGATATTTAAATATAACCTGAAAATATAATAAAAGAAAACTGGATATTGCACAAGAAGTAACATTCTAGTTTTCAACCAATCTATCATATCAACATCTACTCAATCTACCTGAAAGTTGTACCTCGATAGATAGTTCTCCGACACAATTCCAAGGCAAACCAAACTCATATTATATTTGTTTTTACTTTAATATTCCTTCTCATCTTATACTATATTCAGTTTCATTTTCGTCTCATAACATCTCATAATACATTAATATTCATTCAATCTTATAACATTACATTCATTCTATCTTATACTATATTCACATTCATTCTCATCTCATAATATCATATTCATTCAATCTTATAACATTACATTCATTCACATCTCATGACATCTCATAATACATTAACATTCATTCTCCTTTTATATTATAGTTTACTTTCCTTTTTATTCTTATTTCGTCCTACTGCTTACTTTAATTCTCATTCTCATTTTATCATATACTTTGCTTTATATTTCATTCTGATCTCATCATACAACTTACTTTACTTCTCATTCTTATTAGATAATATATCTTACTTTCATATTCATTCATATCTTGTATTACAACTCACTATAACTTTTATTCTCATCTCATAATATAACTTTAATTTTCATTCACATATCATATTACAACTATCATATCAATACCCCACTGATCCACTTTCAAGTTGTGCCAAGGCAGGTAGTTCCCACCATTTCTACCGAAATAGTGGGAGAGTAGTTCCTTGGCACAATTCCAAGGCGTACCAAACTCATGTTATATCATGTTTTTTTTAACAACCATCCTCATCACATAATACCACTTACTTTAATTTTTCATCCTCATCATACACCTTATTTTACTTTTTATTCTCATAATACATCTTACTTTACTTTTCATTCACATAATACATAACACATTTTTAATATTTTTCATTTTTATTCACATAACACAATTTCTTTACTTATCATATTCATTCCCACAACACAATTTCTTTACTTTTCATTCTCATTTCATAACACATGTGCTTTATGTTTCATGCTCATTCACATAACCCATTCTCTTTACTTTCTCATTCTCATTTCATATCATACACTTTCTTTACTTTCTCATTCTCATTTTATATGTACCTATTTTTTTAATTTGTCGACCAGTGCCCCCACGTCATCCCAAATACTGAAGCCGCTAGCCCAGTAAACACGCGGACCACTGCCCACCAAGGGTCTTACACGTTCGAGGATACGTCTTTCTCCCAGCCCATGTCATTGAGGGAATACACCGCACTCCAAGTGAAACTTGGGTAATATACACCGCATCCCAAACATAGTTTAGGTAATAAACACCACACCCTAAGTGAAACTTGTGTAATATACACCGCACCCAAACATAGTTTGGGTAATAATCACCGCACCCCAAAGTCGATAGCTTGGGCAATATAACGCCGCACCCCAAGCCGGTTCTTGGGTATTAAGAGGTCTAGCCTAAACCCCCAGGATTTCTATAAGCACGGGTAAACAAAATTTAACTTTTATAATCATTTTCATCTCATCTTTTTATCCAATTTTATTATCACATATCATCTCATCTTTTATCTCAACATATTATCACATATTCGACATACACCATGTTATTTATCTTGTCATATTATCACATCTTATGCATATACCATGCTATTTATCTTATTATATCATTTTATCACATATTATTTCACCATAATTATCTGCATATCATACATATACCAAGTCATTAATGTCATCTTTTATCATATCTAATTATCATTTATCACCCATATGTCATATGTACATCATGTTAGTTAACACATCATAATATTATATATTTAATTTCTATTTATCACCCGCATATCATACATACACCATGCCCTAAATCACTTCATATTATCATATATATAAACCCAATATATCACTATAGCACTAAATATTCAAAATCATGCAAATACACCATATAGTACAATTTCAACTATTAGAATTTCATAGTTTCTATTAATTCCTTATCCGGCCATAACTATCAAAAATCACATTGGATAAGTCTAAAATTTTTCCACAACATAAAATATATCAAGTATGATCATACTCACCTGTCAAAACGCAGAAACTCGGTATACAGCTCCTCCGCTACACGTCCGAGGTCGCTACCACCGCCTATTATCAAGTTTGAATATCAATTAGTATTAAAAATTCCCAAACCAGTCCAAATTTACAGCTAGAAATACTTTGAGTCTTACAGGCATTTCATCGAATGCCCGGCGTGCATTATACGTATGCACACATTTACAAATCTATTAACTAGGTTTTAAGCCTATACATTCCTCCAAAAATTATTCTAAATTGTTTCTCATAATTTTTAATAATTCCTATTGCCAATCTCTAACAAATTCCAAGCATAAACTCTTCTAATTTCAAACCCAAAACTATAACTCTTTTTAAATTTACTCCTACCATATCAAATAAAGAATTAATTGCTTCTAACATAAAGATTATTCCTTAATCTCCCTACTACCCTATTTCTTTTGTCAAAAATTGAAAACATACAACCCTATACAATTTAAGAAATTATTTCTCACCTTCCAAGAAACCAATCCGAGAAACCAATGTAGGGATATTGGAGAGCACCCTCTATTTAGCTAGAACCCCATAAGAATTTCTTTAAAAAGGCTAAGAATTTATGGAAATTTGAAAACTCAAAATGAAGAAGAAAAGAAAGAAAAGAATAGGGTCGGCCATGGGGGGGGGGGGGGTTGGGTGGTCTATGGGAATGGAGAAAAAGTTAGGTGGGATGAAGTGGAGAAAAGTAAAAAAGAAAAGGGAAAATTAATTATAGGCCCCTCAAAAGGCCTACATATTATTTATATACCCATGTATTTCTATTTTTCATAATAAACTCTAATAAAACCCACTTCACCAAATGAATAAATAAATTAAGGAATACATTTAAAATAAAATTGCATATTTATGCATAATAATAACAATAATAATAATATCTAATAGCAAATAAAAGAATTACAAAGGACTATTTTGAAATTATAAAATAAGGGGTGTTACAGGGTAGTTAACTTCCTGGATGAAGCGGGCAAAATGGAGTTTTTCGACTTCCTCCTTCACAATCTGCTGCCTCTCCAGGGCAAACTTTCTGCGCTTCTACTGCACTGATTTTGAATCTAGATTGACACTCAATTTGTGCATGATTAATTCTTCCAAGAAGCTTGGCATATCTGAGGGAGACCAGGTAAACAGATCATGGTTATGCCGGATACAGTTGATGATCTCTTCTTTAAGCTTAGGAGGCAGAACCTTGTGTACTTGGAACCGTTTGGTTCCATCTTCCTCGGAAATGGAGATTTCTTCCAGTTCATCGACTGGTTCGAAGCCAATCGAGCTTCTGTCGCTAGGGAGTTCGAACGCGTCGAGATGGAAGGACGGTCCCTCCCATTGTGGTAGTGTAGCAGGCTTAAGCGGCCTCCTGATTGCCCTTTACGACTCTAACCCAGACACGTGGGGAGTTTCATTCTCATGTGGTATGCCAAGGTCATAGCCTAAAGAGACGTGAGGCCGGGTCACCCCAAAATGGCATTATAGGCGGCTTTGACATAAACCACCATGAAGTCCATCGGCTCAGCGTGGGAGGCAGGAGATTTCCCCGTTGTCACATATAGTGTGACCAACCCTTCAATTTGAACTGGAGCTCGGGAGAAACCATGGAGAGTGTACTCCATCAGCTACAGCCTTTCTCGGGAAAGCTTCAATCTTTCGAAGGTGGCAAGAATAAGATGTTGGTGGAGCTACTGTTGTCTACAAGGATGCATCAGAGCTCATGGTTAGCCAAGACGAGGTTGATTAGCAATGCATCATAGTGGGGAGTGCAGATGCTCTCAAGATACTCATCAGAGAAGGACACACACAGTCCTCGACTTTGATGAGGGGTCAATTATGGACTGAGTTCACCTCTCGGACGAATGACATACGGGAGGAGTTAGAATCATCCCCATGGGCCCCTTATGTATGGAGTGGAGGATGGATATGCTTTTGGACTCCTGAGGCTCGAATTCCTTCTCCGGACGTTTGTTGTGTTATGTTTTGATGGTAATATCAGAATAAATACACAGCGAAAAAATTACAAATAACTATCGAAACCTAGCCATGGAACCATGTGAAAACCATAAATCGTATTTAGGAGTTATACCTTGAAAATAGATGTGTTGTCTCCACAGTATGCCATTTACAGCACTACAATACTGCGGTGCCTCTACTGTATCCACACGAACGGATCAAATAAAGCTTTCCATCATGCCACAGTGCTAGCTGCAGGAAGGGATGTTCCTCATGATCTATCTTTCACACAATTTTTGTGACGACTAGGATTTTCTCATGTATTTCTTTTCCACAGATACGTATCATATATATAGCTGTGAAAAGTCAACCCTAAGAGAGTAATGAGGTTGTTGGACTCACAATCTGACCTGGTTCAGATTCTTGTGTGGGCCTTTGATCTTTAATCAACCCATTTATTCTAATTAAATGTCCAGCCAATGCTAGGAGTCCAAGTCTTATTTGGATTCCCAATTAAATTCATCTTATGAATTTAAATCTTAATTTTGATCCATTCTAAGTGTGTGACCCTGTAGGTTCCCGTTACGTTGACAGTAATACTAAAATCATATTCTAGTATTACAAATAGTGAGCGATATCTAGCAATACATCACTGCTACGCAAGTAACGGGAATGTCAGTGATTAGACATAACCTATCCGTGGCCAATGTTACCATGTAGTCTAGTCTCTTTGTCTATATATCTTAATTGACCACAAGGCATAGATCGTGTCACCCTTGTATAGTTCAATCTTTAGTTTCTTAATGTCCGAGTAGACTTACTAAAACAAATGAGCTCAATATCTCATATTGACTCATTTGAGCATGGCCATGCATCTTGCAGTCTCACTCAGTCAAGAGACCCATAGATATCGCTCCTGTTATGTAAGAGGGATCTATCTAAGTCACTCACATCCCTCCGCATGATTTGTAGTATATCCAATAGTCGACTTTATAATCACCTTATTATAAGGAATGTTTGATAACTTTAAATATATAACTTCTCATGTAGGGAACTGTAGTGACTTCAAGTCAAAGGACTATATACACCATGGTCATTGTGAGAACCGCTTATGACACTCACGTAACGATTCATGCAGCGTTCTCATGGTGGGTCAGTCCAGTATATTATTACTCTAATATGTACCCATGTGAAGACTTGATATCTCATATCTATGACCCGTGAGATATGGTCATCGGTCTATGCACATATTAGTCTCTATGCATTCTTTTTGTCCTAATTAACAATAATACTTGACTAGAGACATTTAAGAATAGTGTTCTGATTACAACCAATAAGATCTCATAATCAAGTCATGCACTTGATTACCCATGGTATTGAACCTACTATTCTAAGGACTTTATTATGTTCATTTAATCACAATAAACAACACAATAAATGAAATGCCTCAAATATGAAATAAATATCATGACATCATGTAAACTAGTAATGTTAATACACAACTGGCCTCTAGGGCAAACACCAACAAGTTACCCCCCCCCCCAAGAAGGAGGGGAAGTTCTCTAGTCCTTTTAAGTGAATTTTGACAAGTAGCCTCTACAGATAAGGGATGCTATCTCGTCCTTCAGTGCCCGGCAATTATCGCTCTCATGAACGTGGTCTCGGTGAAATTGGCACCAGAATCTTCTATCCTTTTTTTTGTTGCCAGTATTCGTCTGATGAGGGTGTCAGATCAGTCCATCTTCTTCTACTTTCATAAGGATAGTTGAGATACTTGCGTTAAGCGGAGTGAACTTCTCGAACCGGGCCATCGGGGGAGGACGTCTCTGCTCAGAGGCCAACTTTGGGACTTTTTGGGGGCCTCGGTGCTATCCATCTTCCTTTTCCCTTTGGAAGGATATTCTTTATGACCCACGGGATGTAAGGATTCTTTGACCAGAATGTATTTCTCGCTTCGGAAGAAGAGATTGGGAAGTCTGATGGAGGCTTTTTAGCAAGCGAGGTCTTGAGAAGGTTGTGCCGGATGTTGTGCCTAAAGGCAGCTGCCGCAATTTCGGCATCAAGGATCTTGCCTTAGCCGTAAACCTTTGGACGAAATCCAGGAGTGATTGTTTATCCTTCTGCTTCAATTCCAGCAGTGAAGCACTCGTCTTCTCAGCCTTATGGCTAATCACAAAATGAGTGAGGAAACTCTCCTCTAGCTGGTGGAAGGAGTAGATGGAGCCGTGGATGAGCCGGGAGTACCACTCCATTGCGGAACCTCGCTGTATGACAGGGAAGGTTCTGCAAAGAAGGACATCGGAGGTGCTGTGAATCATCATGAGAGTTTTGTAACGCCCCTGCCCCGATAAGCAATTTTAGCAAACAACTGCCCACCACAGGCTGCCTCATAAAAGGTGTTATAGCTTGTTGGTGACCTTCAATCCTAGGCAATCATGTATATATTTAATTAATTTTTGCAAACTCTGAATATGGGACAATCTTCCCACATCGCTCATGTTTCTCTCGCAAGAGAAACACATAGCTCGGGTGGTCCCCACTACCCACGTGGAAAAAGCAGACACGACACTCAGCTGTCTTCCCCCTTTTCCTGGGCAGGCCCCACCCCTGGCAACATCACCCTCGTGGTGACGCACAGCTGAACCAACAGCATGCTGCAGGCATCCCGTGGGCCCCCATATGCATTAATAATCAGTACAAATCCCCTATAGAACTCTTCTATAGGTATTCTCATTAATTAAGTATATATATATAGAGAGTTCTATAGGTATTCTCATTAATTAAGTGTGTGTGTGTGTGCGTGTGTATATATATATATATATATATATATATATATATATATATATATATATATATTAATACGGGATGTTACATACACCCCCCCTTAAGAATTTAGCGTCCTCGCTGAAGCCGGTACTTGCAACATAGCGCAGGATCCTCCTTTCTAATCGATGTGGAGAGGCGTACACCTGATTCAATCAAATCTTAGCGTACTACCCCTGGCTACACCGCCAGTGTACTGACCATGATTCCCTCTCAGGCATACAAGACACACCCCACTTTTACCCACATCGGTGTTGAAAATCCCCAGCCCTGATAAGTGATTTTAGCAAACAACTGCCCACCACAGGATGCCTTATAAAAGGTGCTATAGCTTGTTGGTAACCTTCAATCCTAGGCAATCATATATATATTTAATTAATTTTTGCACACTCCCTGTAACACCCCCCCCCTTCCCCGCCTTTTTGACTCCAAATTCAATTCTTTCAAATTCTATTTCACTTTAAACATAAACTAAGATTGTTTTATTTCAAATAAAATTTTGGCAGAGTTTCCCCTGAAATTTCTGCCCAAAACACAAAAAGCTTACAAAATTCTGCTCTAAATTCCATAGCTCACATCACAGGCAATAATATCATGGGCTCCCGAGGCCAAAATGAGCAGAATCACACAGCAATATAAACATCATGCTCTAGGGGCCAAACTCATAATAGAATATCGAATATCAATTAAAAACCATAAATTCCTTTGAAAACGTAGTAAAGTTTTTAGAAAATAACTTATAAAGTCTACCACAGGGCCCAGTACTCCACAACGAGAAGGGTACGGGTCAAAAACATATCATACCACTTCACACTATACTCCTCATCGTCATTTACATACTTATACATTCAAAATACAATTTAAACCATAACTTTCACTATTCACATATCTAAACTTATACATAAAATCTAAAGTAAAAGACTTCCCTCTACGAAATCTATGCCTCACCTCTGCTCTGCTGAGGACCTGTAACAGTAGGGGATCTAGGGTAGTCCTGGGACTCCCCTAACCCCCCCAAACACTAAGGGGTTAGCCATTTCTGGTGTGAATATAATTTACTGATTAAGCAAATAGATTAAACTTTATAAATAAAATAAAATGAACTTACAAATACCAAGATAATAAAATTCCATCTAAAATCTGAACATACAAACGCCATAAGTGTGGCTTTCCATCAAGCACCCTTTGGACATCATCTGTTTATATATATTTGCTCACAACTTACTTATCTTTAGTTTTGAACTCATACCCAAATTCATCATTTTACACACATCACTTTATGCCTTATACAAACATTCACACATAACTCTACTTATACATATACTGCACTTTCCCAAATAACATCATCTTGCACTCATACTAAAGTATATTAATCATACAGCTTTCCTTACTCGCCCTATCCCATACTACATTTGATTCAAGTTGTTCACATTAATCTACCCACACAATTCTTCTTTACAAATCTCATATGTACCACGTCATATTAACTCAAGTAGATAATTTCTTGCCTTTATAATCAACGACATAACACTGTATTACTGCCATAGATAATTCTTCTACTTTTCGTATATAATCATACAATGCCACTTCCTCATTTTCTTCATACTTATTCAATCATGTATCTCATTTACCAATCGATGTCATTTACAAACTCACGGCTCATATTCTTTCACACTTATTTTCATTCATATACATTTTCTTCCTCATTCTCAGATTACATACATCGCATGCATACAAGCAATAATATCACATACATCTTCATAATATCTCATTACATGTATTTATTTTATTGCATAACGTCACGTTTATCTGATTCCATCGCATCATAATCATATGCATTCATTCCCATAATATCACATTCGTTCATGCCTTATAACATAAACATAACATTTCATTATACATTGCAATTTACTTACATTTCATCACATCATTAGCATATCACTTACTTGAATGCTCATCAATATTGCATCAAAACATGTTTTATAACTCATTCTCATCCCGTCAGACGACTTTAGTTATCTCATTCTTATAAGTAATATATCTTACCATCATTTTCACTTATATCTCCAGTTACCATTAACTTCACTTTCATTCTCACCAATTTACACTCCATATCCCAAACAAAGTTTGGGCAATAATATATCACACCCCAAAGCCGATAGCTTGGGTAATAACCACTGCACCCTCACATCACATCACAGGCCAATAGCTCGGTGATTACATTATATTATTCTCATTCTCATCTTACAATTTACTTTACTTTTCATTCCATCCCACAACACATCTAACATATCAACAACCCATCAACCCATCCTGGGAGTTGTGACAAGGCAGGTAGTTCCCACCATTTCCAAGGAAATAGCGGGCGAGTAGTTCCTCGGCACAATTCCAAGGTACAACAAACTCATATTACATCAGGTTTCTCTATATTAACCATTTTCATAGCCATTCTCATATTACATCTGCTTCACTTCCGTTCATATAGTGCATAAGACGTTTTCTTTACCTATATATGTCATTCCCATAATAATATAATTCTTCATTTCATAATAATACACACATATACTACCATCACGTTTCCTTTTTCATTTGGATACACATTTTCAATTATTAGCCATATTCATCTCTAATCATGCACTTGCATTACTTTCTCATTTCCACAATACATGAATATCTTCTTTTCTTTTTCATTCCCATATCACATTTCACATCATATATTTTCTCCACTTTCTCATATTTATTTCATAATACAATTCACTTTAACCTTCATTCTTTTTAGATAATACATCGCACCCCAATCATAGTTTGGGTAATATACACCGCACCCTAAAGCCGATAGCTTGGGTAATAATCACTGCACCCGAAGTAGAACTTGGGTGATAACTTATCACATCTTAAGCCAATAGCTCAATTATTAATTTACTTTAATTTTCTTTTTATCTTACACTTTACTTACTCATTTCCACCCATACACTTACTTCACTATTTCATTTCATTTTACATCAAGTACCTTCTTCTCTTTCTCATTCACATTTTATATCATATTCATTTTATTAATTAATCGACCAGTGAGCCACAGTACCCCAAGTCTATCCTAGAGTATCAATTCTCTCTCAGGTCTACCCTGAGGTATCAACTCTCTCTCCGGTCTATCCGGAGGTATCTGCTCTCCCAGGTCTATCCTAGGGTATCAACTCTCTCTCAGGTCTACCCTGAGGTATCATCTCTCTCTCCGGTTTACCCGGAGGTATCTGCTCTCCTAGGTCTATCCTGGGGTATCAACTCTCTCTCAGATCTACCCTGAGGTATAATCTCTCTCTGGTCTACCTGGAGGTATCTGCTCTCCCAGGTCTATCCTGGTGTATCAACTCTCTCTCAGATCTACCCTGAGGTATCATCTCTTTCTCCGGTCTACCCGGAGGTATCTGCTATCCCAGGTCTATCCTGGGGTATCAACTCTCTCTCAGATCTATCCTGAGGTATCACCT
Organism: Hemerocallis citrina; assembly: GCA_017893485.1. Lineage (NCBI taxonomy): Eukaryota > Viridiplantae > Streptophyta > Magnoliopsida > Asparagales > Asphodelaceae > Hemerocallis > Hemerocallis citrina. The sequence goes on from JACEHZ010000415.1 coordinate 514,637, forward strand.
CTCTCTCCAGTCTACCCGGAGGTATCTGCTCTCCCAGGTCTATCCTGGGGTATCACCTCTCTCTCAGACCTACCCTGAGGTATCATCTCTCTCCGGTCTACCCGGAGGTATCTGCTCTCCCAGGTATCAACTCTCTCTCAGATCTACCCTGAGGTATCATCTCTCTCCCCGGTCTATCCGGAGGTATCTGCTCTCCCAGGTCTATCCTGGGGTATCAACTCTCTCTCAGATCTACCCTGAGGTATCACCTCTCTCTCCGGTCTACCCGGAGGTATTTGCTCTCCCAGGTCTATCCTGGGGTATCAACTCTCTCTCAGATCTACCCTGAGGTATCATCTCTCTCCGGTCTACTAGGAGGTATCTGCTCTCCCAGGTATCAACTCTCTCTCAGATCTACCCTGAGGTAGCATCTCTCTCTTCGGTCTACCCAGAGGTATCTGCTCGCCCAGGTTTATCCTGGGGTATCAACTCTCTCTCAGGTCTACCCTGAGGTATCATCTTTCTCTCCGGTCTACCGGGAGGTATCTGCTCTGGTCAACCGAAACTATTTATTATTAAAAATCTCATTTCATCACTTTATCTCATTTCACCACCACACAGTAACTCATCCTTCCCTTTAATAGTTATCACATCTTTAACTTAACAGCATGATTTTTTATCACACTAACTCACAAGTTCATACACGCCTGATTATTCATTTATAAGATTATCACCTAGTATGGTTTCGTATCATAAACACACCGAAATATTTAATTACTTATAATATAATAAGTTAGGCAGATGTCAAACAAGTAGAAGATTATATCGTATGACCACCCATTAGTTTCACTTTAAACATTACTATCTTATACACTTTCATTCATAAATTTCATCGACTTTGGTACCTTTACTCATTATGACCCATATATAACACAAACATACACCCAACAGATCAACACATCACAACACCATATATATCTCTAATATTATAATGGGAGAAGGCCTTAGTGTCATTTGTCATTTTGTCATTCTACCAACATGTGCAACGCACGTACATAACTAATATAAGGGAGGTTTCCGGTTCAAATTCTCCTTACGTCAGAGTTTTTATTTTTATTTTTATTTTTTGAAATTATTAAAACGTGCATCGCACGTGTAAATTACTAGTATATATATATACACAATACATCATTATCACACTGAATATTCAAAAACACATCAAATCACCATATACGCTCCAATTTACCATATAACAACTTTTAACATATAAGAACTTTCCGTATTTAAATTAAAACTTCATTTGGCTGAATTAAACAAAGATCGCTTCAAAACCGCCTAAGATTTTGTCACCACAATATACTTATATTTAGTATAATCATACTCACCATATTTCAATATCATCATATAAATATAACTCATCCCTATATTAATAACTAAACCATTATCCATAAATTTACACCAATACACTTTATCTCAATACACCTCATCCATAAATCATATCAACAATTCAGTTTATTAAAACTTCTTTTAAAACTTCAAATACGTGAATAAAATCATACTTACAGAATATCCTACATAGACTCGAACCTCCACTTCTCCATCCCGCATCCGAAGTCGCTAATGTCTCATATTATCAAAATTTTAAAGTAATTCAAGGCTCAAACATCCAAACCAGTCACGAAAAAATAATAATACTAACCCTAATACCACACAGGCGTTTTATTGAACGTTTGGGATACCCACATGCGATGCACGTAATAATCTAATGCCTATAGGATTTTTATCTCCAAACAATTACTAGAACCACTCACAAGTTTCTAATGGCCCAACTATCCTTTCCACAACTATACGAGAATTAATTCTTACATATATAATTCTCTTTTACAAACCCAAAATTCTAATTTATTAACAACTTGCAAACTCTCTAATAATCTACTAATTTCTCGCCTCTACCATTTCCAACATCTCTTAATCTTCCTGCCATAATACTCCTACTCAACAGAAATTAACCACACTTAATTTTATACAATAAAATAAAATAGGGTATACCTTTCCGAAGCCCTCTCCAAAAACCGACCTACCACGAGCTAGAGCACCCTCCAATTAGCCATCCTCTCAAATTAATTTGAAAATCATGAAGTATTTGGGTGGATTTGAGCGGGGAAGAGACCGGCCGAAAGTTTGGTCAGTGGTTCTTTTCGGTCGAGATAAAAACAGGAAGGGAAAGAAAGAAGGAGGAGGAGAGGGGAATGGGGGGAGGGGTTTGTATAAAAGAAATTTATAATATAAATATATATATTTATAAAGGGATATTTACATATAGGCCCCCAGATCTCCAAAATATTTCAAATAAGCCCCAACTTTATACTTTTAATAACACTAATAATGCAAAATACATAAAATATCTCATAACAATTCTCTAAAATTATAAAATAAAGTAAACAATATTTCTTTACACAAAACTCGACTCATAACTTCAGTATATCATCTACACCAATCCAACAAAAAATCCATACCAATATCAATATTTAAAAATAAAATAAAATTAGATATAGCAAAAAAAATAATTCTAACCAGTACAAAAATATAAAACAAATATCTTCGTTGTTTAAAATTCGAGGTGTTACACTCCCGATATGGGACAATCTTCCCACATCGCTCTTGTTTCTCTCGCAAGAGAAACACACAACACGGGTGGTCCCCACTGCCCATGTGGACAGAGTAGACACAACACTCAGCTGTCTTCCCCTTTTTCCTGGGCAGGACCCACCCCTGGCCATGTCACCCTCTTGGTGACGCACAGCTGAAATAGCGGCATGCTGCATGCATCCTGTGGGCCCCCCATATGCATTAATAATCCATACAAACCCCCTTATAGAACTCTTCTATAGGTATTCTCATTAATTAAGTATATATATATATATATATATATATATATATATATATATATATATATATATATATATATATATATAATTCTTAATACGGGATGTTACAATTTTTAAAGCTCGCAATGTGATCAGTTGGGTCTGGCTCTCCGTTGTATGTTTCGAAAGTTGGGGGTTTGAAGCTTCTCGGGACAGGGGCCTCGAGGATGAAAGAGGAGAAAGGTGGTCGGATGAGTTGGTAGCCCCTGTTAGACTGTCGCACGTCTTCTCCTATTTAAGCGAGCATGCCCTCCATTTTTAGAAGTCGCTTCATCACCAAATCTTCGCGTCCCTCAGATTGGGTGGAATTGTGGGACTTCCCATTGCCAGATACACCGAGGTGCGGGTCATCCAAGTGAAATTCATTTCTGGCACCCCCTCCGAGGGCTTGGAGGACCTCGTTCAAGAATTCCTGCAATTCGGCTCTAGTTATCGATAGAACGAGGAGGACCTTTGTCATTGCCTCAACCGCTCAAGAAATGAAGGACCTTCAAATCATCCTCTGAGCCGAAGCTGCTACTCCTTCCAAGGTCAGGAAAAGGGGTGCATTCGCTCCCCAAGGGACGGCCAATGTAGCACCCCAAGCCCGGCTCAGCTGCACACGCGACTACACGTGCACACACGCAAAAAATAGATCCTAACAACGGCCCACCACAGGCTTGCCTTACAAAAGGTGCTATAGCTTTTTAGGTACTGATATGGCTAAAAATAGGGTTAAATCGGAACCATCAAAATTGGGCACGAATCTTAAAGCTCGGGGGTAAAATGGTAATTTCACCTACAGACGGGTCTGAAATGGGTACTGGGTCTTTTCTCCAAAGACCCAATAGCCCACGAACGGATCCAACTTAACTGGGTGCGGGTTCGAACCCGCAAAGAACTCAGTCCAGCTGGATAGAATTAGGGTTTATGATTATACTTAATCAGTGGCCCTGATTCACTCTATCCATTCACTGGGAAGTAGGGATTTGATCTTATCCCGAAACTGGTCCCTAAGACGGCTATAAATACCCCCCATCCCCCACTGTTAACAGGTAATCAATCTTATGCCAGTAAAAGCTCATTCATAATCTTTCTGATTACTGACTTGAGCGTCGGAGGGTGCGTCACCGGGATCAATCCCTGTGTTTCGAACTTTTTGCAGGTCAACAGCGGGAGATAACGGTCAAACTCAGGCGAAAAGGTTTCAGGTTTGACTATTCAACATCCCAAGAATCCACAAATTCTATCTGTTTGCCCCCACACCAGATTTAGCGGTAACCGATTGGTGCCGTCTGTGGGAACCCACGAATAGCAATCCTTTATCTTCCCTTGGTTAAGATCACCTTCAGCCATGCCTCCTCGAAAACTGAGATCCAAGGGGTCCAACTGTAGACCCACTCCTCAACCACAACAGGAGTTCCCCTGCAAACCGTCCAGCAGCAGGGGCAACTCCCCCCTCAGCCTGATCAGCCCCTGCAGCAGGAGCAACCTCCTCTTCAGAACCATCAATCCCAAAGGGCTCTGCTCGGGCCCCAGAATGCCGGCGTAGGGGCCTCTCGTCCCAACCCTCAGAAGCAACCTTCTCATCGAAACCGCATCTCCGTACACAACCCTTCTACCGATTCAATGGCATCTCACAACCCCCGGCCTTCCGAAGACTTCCGCAATACCCTCCTCAACCGGCAGAAATAAGAGGACCTTTGCCACCGTTTGGATGAAAGGCGGGCCCGTGAAGGAGCCTCCCGCCCGGAACGTCCAAATAAGTGATCTCCTCGTCGCCGCGACCACAGGAGGTCCCCTCATTGCAGGGGGCAGAGAGAGTCCCTGAGTACCATCGAAGAAGACATCGTTCTCCCGCTGGTCGGCAGCCCCCGAGGGACGATAACAGACCTATCACCCGAGCCAAATTCCAAGATTTCCAGGCTACAATCCTGCAGGCCCTCAACCTCCGGCCGAACAACAACAATGCTCAGGGGGTCCCCACTCCTCCTCTGGTCCAAAGTCCTCTCCATCGGTCCCTAACCCCTCCTCAAGCTCTGAGTCACCGCCATCACAGTCCTCGCCATTCCCTTAGCTACCATCACTGAACTCCGTGCTCCCCTTCTTACGAAGACGAGTCCAGAGACTCGCTTGGCTACCGTCGAAGGGACGATGCGGTCTACCGCCGTCTCCATGAGATGGAGAGGCACCTCGGCCAACTGGATAAAGAAGAAGAGCTGAGAGGAAGGACCCTCCGTCCAAGCTGACCTCCCTTCTCTCGAACAATCATGGAGGTGCCCGTTCTAATAGGCTTCAAGCCCCCACAGTTTGAGACTTACTCTGGGGAGTCAGACCCCATGGACCACATCGAGAGCTTCAAGACCTTCATGTTGATCCACCAAGCTTCCGATGCTCTACTGTGCAAAACCTTCCCAGCTACTCTCAAGGGTCCGGACCGAGAATGGTACTCTCGTCTTGCCCCATCCTCCATATTCTCCTTTGAACAGTTTGAGACCCTCTTCGTCACTCACTTCATGAGTAGCCGCCGCACCGAGAAGACTAGTATTTCGCTACTCTACCTCAGTCAGAAGAAGGGTGAGAAGTTGAGAGATTATGTTAAGCGGTTTACCACGGAAGCTAGGTCCATTGCCTCCCTCGACCAATCGGTCGCTGCTGCTGCCTTCCAGTCAAACGTCCTCAACCCAAGCCTTCGGTCCTCCCCAGCCAAGAAGCCCCCGCAAAACTTCTCTGACCTTCTTCTCAGAAGCGAGAAGTATATCCGGGCTGAGGAAGCTGAACATTGCCCCACTTTTGAGGAGTCTTCCTCCGGGACCAAGAGAAAGGCAGCAGAAGAAGAGGGAGCCAAGAAGCTCCAGAAGGACAACGGGGGCCAGCACCGTCCGCCTCCCAGATTTGAGAAGTTTACCCCTCTTAACGCCAACATTTCTACCATTCTCGTGGAGGTCGAGAAGGAAGGAGTTCTACCTCCTGCCTCGAAGATGAATACCCCCAGTAAGAAGAGGGATAAAGAAAAGTGGTGCCGATATCATCGAGACCACGACCACGACACCAACGACTGTTGGGCCCTGAAGAATGAAATTGAGGCCCTCATCCAGATAGGGCAGCTGTCTAAGTTTGTGAGAAAGGATCGAATTGATCTTCCTCCTCCCCCCAGGGGGGGTAACAAGCATCCCGAGAGGCACGATGAGACTCCTAAGTTTGAAGAGGAACGCATCTTGCATCTCATTCATGGAGGTCCCATGGGAGGAACCTCCAACTCTTCCCGGAAGGCTTTCATACGAGAAGTTAATTCAGTTCACGACATACCCCCTCCCAAAGGCCTCGGAGTCCCGGTCAGTTTTTCGGATGAAGACCTGGAGGGTGTCCGAACCCCCCATTGTGATGCACTGGTAATTAACCTCCACATGGCCAACTTCAAAGTGGAGAGAATTCTGGTAGACAATGGTAGCTCTGTGAACATCCTCTTCCTAGCGGCCTTCCGAGGACTCAAGTTACTGCGGGACAGGCTCAAACCCGCCGGCTACATGCTCCATGGGTTCATGGGAGTGCCAGTGACTATCGAAGGGGTAATAACCCTTGACGTAACCGCTGGCAAAACTCCTACTACTCGGACGGAGCCAATGGACTTCATGGTTGTCGACATTCCAGCTGCTTACAATGTGATTCTAGGCTGACCTGGCCTAACTGCTTTAGAGGCCGTCCCGTCGGCTTATCATCTTAAAATGAAGTTCCCTACCAAGTCAGGTGTAGGGCAAGTAAAGGGTAGTCAAGAGATGACCCGCATGTGTTACATGACCTCCACCGGGGGACCTGTCCTCTCCCTCGGGATTCTTGAGATTCCCCAGGGGATTGCCCAATCTATGTCCGAACCAGTGGACGAGCTAGAGGAAGTGCTCTTTTCTGAGCAAGATCCGAACTGCAAGTTTTTCATCAGCAAGACCCTTCCCTCGGCCCTCTGTTCTGACATAGTCCAATGCATCAGGAAGAACCATGACCTATTTGCCTGGTCGGCTGCCGATATGCCAGGAATTTCTGAGGAGCTCCTCGTCCACCACCTAAGCGTTGCTCCGGGGTCCAAACCGGTCCAGCAGAAGAGGCACAAATTTGTCCCCGAGTGCCAGCAAGCCATAAAGGAAGAAGTGGACAAGCTTCTCAAAGCCCGGTTCATACAAGAAGTCAACTATCCCGAATGACTCTCTAATGTTGTTATGGTTAAGAAGGCCAACGGAAGTTGGAGAATTTGCATCGACTTCACGGACCTGAACAAAGCCTGTCCTAAAAACCCATTCCCTCTCCCCAGCATCGACACCTTGATCGACGCTACTTCGGGCCATGAGTTGCTGAGCTTCATGGATGCCTTCTCCGGATATAACCAGATTAGAATGTTCCCCCCGGATATTCCGAAGACCTCCTTCGTCACCGATCAAGGACTCTATTGCTACAGGGTAATGCCCTTTGGGCTGAAAAATGTTGATGCAACCTACCAGTGCCTCATCAATAAGGTCTTCCAGAATTAGATCGGCCGAAATATGGAAGTGTATGTTGATGATATGCTAGTTAAAAGCATCCATGGGGCCGACCATGTTGCCGATCTCCAAGAAGCATTCGATGTGTTGAGGAAGCATGATATGAGGCTCAACCCGAACAAGTGTGTGTTCGGAGTCTCGTCGGGAAAGTTCCTAGGCTTCATGGTCAGCCAAAGAGGAATTGAAGCCAACCCCAAAAAGATCACAGCCATACTAGACATGGCACCCCCTACAAGTGTGAAAAAGGTTCAGAAGCTCACGGGGCGCCTCGCGGCCATAGGGCGCTTCCTGTCTAAGTCGGGAGAAAAGTGTCTTCCTTTCTTCATGGCCCTCAAAGGGGCTAAGGGCTTCGAGTGGGGCCAACAACAGCAAGAATCGTTCGATCAGCTAAAGCCCTATCTGGTCAATCCCCCTATCCTCAGCAAGCCTATCCCTGGGAAAACACTCTACCTTTACCTAGCTGCCTCCGAGCAAACCCTCAGCACTGTACTAGTGAGGGAAGAAGACAAGGCTCAGAAGCCTATCTATTACGTGAGCAAGGTTCTTGGGATGCCGAGCTTCGCTATCCAAGATTGGAGAAGATAGCATATGTCTTGGTTATGGCAGCCAGGAAGCTCCGCCCTTATTTTCAATCCCACTCGGTGGTCATCCTTACCGACCAGCCGCTCAAACAAGTTCTACACAAGCCCGAGACCTCCAGGCGTCTGATGAAGTGGTCGATCGAGCTGAGTCAACATGACATATCTTACCAGCCTCGGACCGCAATCAAGGCTCAAGCCTTAGCTAAATTTATTGTTGAAAGCACCATTCCGGAGGTTAGTCAAGCAGCAAACGGGCCTCCCATCTGGACAGTATATGTAGATGGGTCCTCTAGCACCGAAGGGAGCAGAGCCGGGGTCATTCTGGCAGACCCAGATGACTTCGTTCTCCAATACTCCCTCCGCATCAACTTTAAGGCCTCCAACAACGAAGCTGAATATGAAGCCCTTATAGCCGGCCGAGGTATGGCACGCAAAGCAGGGGCACAACGTCTCCGAATATTCAGTGATTCGCAGTTGGTAGTGAATCAAGTCTTAGGGGAGTACGAAGCGCGAGACGACCGAATGGCTAAGTACCTGGCCAAGGTCTGAAGTCTCATGGCTTCATTCGAAGAGGTACTAATGTAGTATCCTATATTTTTTAAATATTATTTTTAAAGTTTTATAAATGATTAAAATGAATTTTGGGGATTTAATAAATATTTTCTGGAAATTTATCTTTTTACACGTGCGAAACACGTGCAAATATTTTCTTGAAAAGTTCAAAAAGCAAAAATTATTATATGGAAAATCATTATTCATTATTTGGGATTTATTTATATTTTTTCTAGATTTTTCTGAAATTAATTGGATCTATTTGCAAATATTGAGAAAAAGAATGACCTTTTTGCAAATTTGTCATTTTGAGAGGTGAAAGTGCAAAACTATTTTTCTGGGCTTTTAATCAGTGCCATCTGGAAAGTAAGGGTTGTTTTGCTTTTAAATCTCAATTTAATTAATTTTATCAAGTTCCAAGTATAGGAATCTATTTATGTAAAGATATGTTTTTAAGGGGTTATTTCGCAAATATGTCTAAAACCCTAAGATCATATTTCTAGGTATTTAAAAGAAGAGAACGCAGTCATCATTCACTGCACAATACAAAAATTTATTATTTTTGAAGGATTGTGAGAAGGATCTTGGATTTCGCAAAAAGGGAAGGCTTTCTTGTTGGATTTCTTCATTTCAAGGTGAGTGACATGTTTGTTTTGCTTTGTGTAATTTGCATGTAATTGTTTTGTTGATTTGTTTATGTATGTGATTTTGTATAATTTGGTTGGTTGATCTATGAATGTTTAATGGATCTTGGATGTTGAATCTTATTGCTAGAAAGCATGTTTAGGGTTTGAATATGAATATGCACATTATGGATTGGATGAAAAATCGGATCTTGTGAAACCCTAGTGGTATGTGATTACAAATTTGATTATAGTTATGAGTTGTGGTAGAAATTCAGATTTTTGAGAAAATTGAATGGAAGAGTTATTAATCAAGAGATCGTGTCTTGAGAATTGAAATTTGAGGAATTAATTGAATTGAGGAAATATATCCAAATTGGGGATTTTCTTTGAGATTGGTATTTACATGTTTTGGGATCTGAATACGAAGAAATTTCAATGAGTAATTGATTTTTTTGAAAAAACTCTATTTTTGATGATATGCACAATTTCATGTTTGATTGAAGGAAATCAACTAATCTCTATTTTTATAAATTCAAGTAGTTTGATTTAGTTTTGTGGAATATTATATGTCCTACCAGTTATATTTGAACATATAAGAAATATGTTTTTCATAGAAATCATTTTCATGAAGTAAAACTACGTATTGGTTGAATTGTGCACAACCAAAACTATACAGTCTGTAGGCCGACAGTCGACTGGCACGACCTTTCAGTCGACTGATACGACCCGACTGCTATGTTCTATAGTTGTATTGAAATTTCTCTCTGGTAAGTCGACCTATGACTTTTATAAGTCGACTTATAACACTTAGAATATTTTCTTAAAGATTACTAGAATTTCTCTCTGGTAAGTCGACCTATGACTTTTATAAGTCGACTTATAACACTTAGCTTATTTTCTTAAAACTATGGAATTTTCTTTCTGGGAAGTTGACTTATGCTTTCTATAGTCAACTGATACTGATGTATCCTTATATCTATGAATGTTCTTTCAAATGATTTATTCTCTAGATGTTTTGATCTATAACTTATTATTATTATACTCTACCTCCTATTGAACATATGTTTTCAAGATGTTAAGTTGAACATTTATGTTGGAAATTCGGTTTGGATATTTGAGTGTGAGTCTCTAGAGGGTGTGTGTGACCCTAGTATACCGGCGGTTGAGTATTTATGTTTGGGCCTGTTGAGGCATTTAGTTGATCAGTTGTTGAATTAAGTCCGGTAGGGACCAACTCTAGGAGATTTGTTAAGTAATTAAATAACCTAAATGATAAGGGCAGGCACTAGTGGTGATATGATGAACGGAAACATGAGTTATGGACCTCAGTATGGCTTGCGGTGTGAGATGATCCCCGTAATTATCCAGGTGTGAGTGAAATAGTCTCCGGAATTACCTGTGGTGTGGGATTGATCTCCGAAATTATCGGAGTCGAGGCGATGCACATGTGGTATTCGTGTGATGAGGTGCCATTGCTTGCAGTGTGGGGTATCCTCGAAAATTCCCAGGTGTGAGTGAAATAGTCTCCGAAATTATCTGTAGATAGAGATTGACCTCCGAAATTATTGGGGCATGGGCTAATACTCACAGTTTATCTTTATCTCCTAGTAGTCATCGCGTTAGGATTAGTTGCATAGCGGGGATTAAACCCTATAATGTGGAGACGTTAAGGGCTTGCACCGGACCTATGTAGAGTGGGATGCATAGACTTTGACAAGTACGCATTAGAGAGTCAGCATATAGACTTGTGTTTTCTTGACTTGGTTTCATGCATGTGTTTCCTGTTTTATACACTTGACACTTAGTTTAGTTTCACTTGATGTTTACATATTTTCTTGCTACGTCATAATTTATGTATTCTTGTTTATTACATGTTGTTATGAATCCATGCGTAATGTTTATTTATGTTGTTTGTTTTTTTATGTCACTCACACCTTTATGGCTAACCCCTTTAGTTTTGGGATTAAGGATCATCTCTAGCCTCATGTTTACAGGTTGTTGTTGATTAGAGCTTGGGATTTGGATGATTGAGTTCAGTTGATTTAGTGACATATGCAAAATGAAAAGAAAGTGTTGTAAAGAAAAGAGAATTGTGATTTAAGATGTATTGTATTCTGCTGTGCTATGTAATTGATTATTGTAATGAAAGTTGAAAATTTTATTGGTATTAAATTGTGTTTAATATTACATTGAAGTTGATGCTGGAAATTGTGCCACGTATTTTCTAAGATATTATATTAGAAATTCGGGGCGTTACAGCTGATCTAGCGGATCCCTAGAGAAGAGAACTCCCAAGCAGATGTCCTCTCCAAACTGGCCTCCTCCTCCATCCAAGGTCTCGAGCAGACCGTCCTCATCGAAGTACTTCTAAGACCGAGCATAGAAGAAGAAGCCCCCGACTCGATGGAGTCGTTGCTCGTCCAACTCTGGAACAACTGGATGAAGCCTTTGATAGAATTCCTCAGGGACGGGGTCCTTCCCGAAGACCCTAAAGAAGCCCGTCGAACTCGAACAAGAGCGGAGCGGTACACCCTTGTTGAAAGAGTCCTGTACAAACGCTCCTACACCCAAGTAGATGGCAGACCCTACTTGAGGTGCCTCTCCCCGGAAGAAGCCTTGTATGCCTTGCAAGAACTCCACGAAGGCATAGGCGGAGCACATTCAGGGTCCAGGTCCCTCGCCAGGAAAGTTCTGAACTACGGGTATTTTTGGCCTACCCTACTTCGAGATGCCGAGCAACACGTCCGGCAATGCGGCCCTTGTCAGCAGTTCTCCAACATCCGTCGCCTACCCCAAGCGCAACTCACCACACTCTCAAGCCCGATTCCCTTCGCAATGAGGGGGATGGACTTGTTAGGCCCGTACCCACCAGATCCAGGCCAGTTCAAATTCCTAGTTGTGGCAATCGACTATTTCTCCAAGTGGATCGAGGCCGAGCCATTGGCTACCATTACTGAGAACAAAGTGATGCAGTTCTTATGGAAAAATGTAATTTGTCGGTTTGGCGTACCTCGGATCCTAATAACAGATAATGGAACACAGTTTACAGGGACAGCGTTCCGATCTTTGTGTGAAGACCTTAGCATTCAGCAACGCTTTTCCTCCGTCTCCCATCCTCAGTCAAATGGCCAATTAGAGAACGCCAACAGGCAGATCCTCTTCGGGATCAAGAAGAGACTAGATAAGTCGGCCAGAGTGTAATGCCCCGATTTTCATTTATGAAAATTATTTATTTATTTTGCACGTAGTATGCACGTGCAATTTTCATAATATGAAATCTTATAATTATTTTTCCTTATGGATGATGAGTATATGCATATATATATGTATATGTGTTCCTTAAATTACTTTTTTTATAAAAGGCCCTTTTGTCTCAAATAAACACAAGCCCAAAAATCTAATTTATTTATTTTGTAAAAAACTAATATTTTGGCCCATCAATTCAAACCCATTCTCTTAATAACAACTTGTAAGGTAACATCTTTTAAAAGATTATTTTTATAAGGATGTATAATGTACAAGTTTTTATATGGAGACTAGTGCATGCACGTGCATTGCACGTACACGTGCATGAGCACCTTTCCTTGGCCGGTTTTTGGAAGAAGCGGAGTTAGTGTATAGGTGGTTACCTAGTTGTGGGTAGTTACTACAACTCCTACTCTCATCCTAGCCCTCCATCTCATAACCATCTACTCAATCCTAGCCCTCTATCTCACCCAAAGATTTAGTATAAATACCCCTCTCACTTATTTGTCTTTTACACTAAGAACTTTATTTGAAAGAGAGATATTATTTTAAGAGAGTTGTGAGTGTGTATCTTGGAGGCCGATCATCACTTCAGAGGATTCTCGGTGGCAAGGAGCAAGGAGGAGGAGTCACAATATCACACTAGAAGGCTTTACGGAATTTCGTTAAACTCTTCAACAAGGTGGGTGTTTCTCAGAACTTCTAATATAGAGATCATGCTAGGGCTAATATTGATTGTTATCATATTTGTGAAAAGTGGATTGATAGGGTGATTGTATATTGAAATGTTTTGTGTTATACTTATTGTGGAAAATGTGAATAGATGAAAAAGAACTAATGATAATTAGAGAACTGGAAATGACCTGCACAGTCGACTGATCATGTGAACAGTCGACTGGTACACTGAAATAAAATATGAACAGTTCGGAATTCCATGAAACGGTGTATTTAATGTGAATTGTTAACTTGATTTTCTAGTATGTTAAATTGGAGTTAGCATTCATCTTCGTGGATAAATGATGAGTAAAGGAAAAATGTATGTTTGGCATCTCATTTGGAGGAACGAACATACTAATTGTGTGAGATTTACATTTAATCATAAACTATGTTATGATGATGGTAAATAGATAAGAATCACATGTTTATGTTGACATTGAACATATTGTAGTTGAATAAAATGCTGTGTACTAATTGAAGAACAGAAGGGAGAGATGATCCCTTAATTCGAAAATTAACCCTGTTCAGTCGATCGAATATATGTAACAGTCGACTGTACTGAACTTGAAAGGTTGTATAATTGAACTCTGTAGAACAGCCGACTGGTTTGAATGACAGTCGACTGCTCCGTAAATGATATTTAGTTTTTTGAACGCGGCGGAACAGCCGACTGGCCATGTGTAGCAGTCGACTCTTCCGAGCAGTTATTGAAGAACTTTCTTCGACTGAACAAGTCGACTGGATAAGCTCTAAGTCGACTGTCCAGATCACTTTTGACATCTCAGAAATTCTATGAATTGTTTATGGTAACGATTATGAATCTTATGTTGAATGATTATTGGGTGTGACAGTAAGTAAACTCTATTTGTCTTTGCATGAATTCATACCTGAAATGAAGCGAATCATTTATTTGAATTTATAAAGGTTGTATGAATGTGAAAGTTATGAACATGGAAAAGGAAAATCTATTGAGATTATGAAAATGAACTCATGAGCTAGTAATGCTCAATTTTGGTAATTGTGAATTGAAATTGAAACAAAAGAGTAGCTAAGTCTCCCACCGGCAATTGGAAATAAATGAAATGAAATTTGAAAAGAAAGACCAAGGTTGGTCATGTTGAATGAATGATTAAGTCCGGTATAGTGGAGAGGCTAACTCTAGAGCTTTGATTTTGTTCATGATTCTAATAAAATAAGGACTAGATACATAGTGAAGATGTGATGAAAGTAAGAGAAAAACATTGAGTATGAGGGCCATTGGATTGGCGGCGAGAGAGTATCCCAGGATGTCCCATGATGAGTCATGATAGGGCGTGGATACTGCTCTAGAGTACCGTCCCGGTGGCGACGCTCGTGGGGTGTTTTGACGACTGCGGGTGGTGTCATGTCTATGGTAGGAGCTGAATACCCACAGGATGCCTGCATGATGAGTCATGTGTCAGTGCATTGGGATTCCCTCCAGGGCGCCTAGATATGAGTTCGTATGTCAGAAAATATCTAGGATACTTACTGTAGTTACAGTAGTAGATTAAGTCATGACGAGGGATTGAACCCTACAAGATGAAGTACGATTAAGGGCTTGCCCTCGGACCTATGTAGTATGGGATACATAGAATCCGAATAAGTGCACATTAGTGTCATATAATATAATAATTGCATTAAGGATTAAGTGCACAATCACAACACGACATCATTAAGATTTTCCCTTTAATTTGATATGTGAACAAGTTTGTGATTTGTTAAGAAATGAGAAACGTTATACTGTTTCTGGCATAGAGGGGATGACCATGTATAATTTTCGTCGGTTGAATAAACTGACGTGCCCACAGTTTTGTATGCAGGATAAATGGCTCGATAAAAGTGAAAGGAGAACTGATGCTTACAAAATATTCATTGTTGATGTACATTTATTTAAATGATGTAAATTGCTTCCGCTGTCATTACATGTACATTATTGTGTTATATGCTTTCGCTGAAAAATGTAAAGTGTAAAATCTCATGTAACTCGATGTAAAATGGAAGTTTCAATTCCTTGTAAAATCGTACCGATTGAGACGAAAAGATCCTGTGGAAATCTCGAATTCAGTTGTATTGGAATTCAGGGTGTTACAGAGGTGGTATCAGAGCTACGTTTCACACTGGTACAAATTTATAAGGAACGACACCTTAGAAGTGGACATTAGAGTGTGTGTTTGAGTCTAGAGATTTAAATGTAAGTGACTTACATTTGTGTTGCTCTATGATTTATGTTTCTTCCTCTCTATTCCTAAAGATTGCTGATCACTTCGACCCTATTGGCGATGAAAATTGGCATATCATTGAGGAAGAGTACTATCTTGGACAAGCAGATCCCGAGGAAGAGTACCATCCTGGGCAAGCAGATTCTGATGAAGAGGAATGACCTGAGTCTCGAGAGATTACCCCACCTCCCGACTCGTCTGATGATTCTTCTTCTGATGAAGAAGAGTGACCAGTTTCAAATAGTCTTGTTGCATCTCTTCAGAGGCAGGTTGAATCACTGCGGGAGAGAGTCAGATTGTTGGAAGCTCAGTTGGCCTAGCGCAAGGACAACTTTTTCAGTTCTCAATCATCGTGTATGGAAACTCGAGAAGAGAAAGAATATGACTGATGTGCTGAAGGAAGAAGTTGATGAAATACGGGGAGAACTTCGTGAAGCGAAGAGGAACTGTAGGAGTTAGATTGTTGTAGCTTCTATTGTTTTTATTCTGATGTCAAGAAATGTTTTTCAATTCGAATGTATAAGTTTGGAATTCAATGAAATGCAAGTTGATTTAAAATTCATGTCTTATACTTCAAATTTAATGGATTTTTTGCATCATAATATGGCTAGAAGGGGAGCTAGAAATGGTGAAGGTCTGGATCTGGAAACGGAACTTGCGAGGGTTTATCAGACACTCAACGCCGTGGCCATGAATCAGAACCAAGGAAGGGGGCCTGTGAATCCAGTGCCCGAGGCAATTAAACTAGTGGAATCGTTCAAATGAATGAAACCACCTGTGTTCGAAGGAAGGTCAGACCCTGATGTGGTTGACAACTGGATTCGTCAGGTAGAGACCATCTTCGAAGTGCTGGAGACCCCGGAAGGCAGCAAGGTGAAGTTGGCGACTCTACAGCTTGAGAAGGATGCGGCTGTCTGGTGGCAGTCGATGAAGCGGACAATGGGAGGCATAGTTCTTGGCTAGGAGGAATTTTTGGAAGAATTCCGCAGTCACTATTTTCCCTCTGATGTCCAGGAGAAGAAGGCTATGGAGTTTTTGTCACTACAACAAGGTGGCATGTCAGTTAGGGAGTATGAGACTAAATTTACTCAACTCTCTAGGTATGCTCCGGAATTAGTGATGGATGAGGCGAAGAAGGCTCGTAAGTTCGAGCATGGATTGAGGCCGAGCTTGAGGTCCCGGATGATACCTCTTGGTATAAGGAGGTTTGACAAATTGGTCAAGCGAGCAGTAGCCACGGAGGCAGATATGGAGCAGTTTCATGTTGTTCAGAATTGGAGGAATAACTGGCAGTCTGGAAAGAGGCCCGCAAATTCTGAAAATTTCAAGGGACAACCATCTGCACAAAGGTTCAAACCGACAGGGGCGAACGCTATTAGTGTGGTTGGAGGATCTGGGAACAATGTTGTGAGACCTCCTGCGGTAAATTGCTTTAACTGTGGTGAGACGGGACATTACCAATCTCAATGCCTCAAACCACGGACTGGCAATCACAAAGTGTCGATGCAGCAGACTGGGAAGAGATCGTACCAACCAGGGCGAGTATTTGCCTTGACCGAAGCTGATGCCGATGAGGTTGATCACGTCATCACGGGTACGAGGGTAGATGTTTAGAGGTTCATGTGTTTTCTGTTCCCGCTTATTTAGTGAACTGTCGCGTAATAAGTATGTATTATGTAACAGGCAAACTTTATTTGAATGGAATGAAAGCTGTTGTTCTATTCGATACTGGATCCTCTCATAATTTTGTGTCTCCTAAATTTGCTAAAGTGTTGGGAGTTGAACCGAAGATTTTTCCAGACAAGATCTTAACAGTAGCTACTCCATCAGGGGAGACTCTAACCACTGATCGGTACTATGCTGACTGCAAGATCGTGATTGGTGACCGAATCTTTGGGATTGATCTGATCGAGCTGACTATCTTGGGAGTCAATGTTATCATTGGCATTGATTGGATGTCGGTGTACAGTGCAAGCATCGAGTGCAAGACTAAGACGGTAACAGTGAAGGCTCCAGGTGGCCCTGAAGTCACTTTCCAAGGGAAGAAGAGATGTTCGGAGTTGATGGCTGCTATCAGTCAAAAGAAAGGGATTCCGGCAGAGGTGCAGTTGATTCCTGTCGTTCGGGACTATCCCACTGTGTTCTTGGATGATTTTCCTGGGTTACCCCCGCATCGTGATGTAGAGTTCAGCATCACTGTTCAACCGGGAAGTGCGCCCATTTCTAAGGCACCGTATAGGATGGCACCAGTGGAACAGGATGAGATCAAACGGCGGATTGAGGAACTGATGGAGAAAGGCTTTATTCAACCTAGTGCGTCACCTTGGGGAGCACCGGTGCTTTTGGTAAAGAAGAAGGATGGTTCAATGAGAATGTGCATCGATTATCCGAAGCTGAATAAGGTCACTGTTCAGAATAAGTATCCTATTCCCCGAATTGATGACTTGTTCGATCGTCTACAAGGAGCAGCTGTTTTCTCCAAAATAGATCTTCGATCAGGATATCACCAAGTTCGAGTAAAAGCTGAAGATGTGGATAAAACTGCATTTAGAACTCGACACGGGCATTACGAATTCTTAGTTATGCCGTTTGGAGTGACGAATGCGCCCGCAATCTTCATGGACATGATGAACAGAGTTCTGAGGCCGTTCATTAATTTTTTCGTCGTAGTGTTTATCGGTGATATTCTCGTGTACTGCAAGTCAGAGGAGGAGCACATTGAGCATTTGGCAGCAGTTTTGGGGAAGCTTCAAGAGCAGGAGTTGTATGCCAAGCTGTCCAAGTGTAATTTCTGGAAATCTGAAGTGGCATTCCTAGGTCACATCCTTTCTAAGGAAGGAGTGGCAACTGACCCTCAGAAGATAGAGGCAGTGAGAGATTGGGCAAGGCCTACTACAGTGAAGGAAGTCAGAAGTTTTCTTGGACTGACTGGATATTACAGGAGATTCATTCAAGGTTATGCTCAGTTAGCTATACCGCTTACTGGTCTGACCAAGAAGAATGTGAATTTCAAGTAGACTGAGCAATGTGAGGCAAGCTTTCAGGAGTTGAAGGATAGGCTGACTACTGCACCTATTTTGGCTTTGCCTAGAGCAGGTGTTGAGTATGATGTTTATAGCGATGCTTCACATCATGGGCTTGGTTGTGTCTTAATGCAAAAAGGAAAAGTGATCGCGTATGGGTCTAGGCAACTAAGACCGCATGAGAAAAATTACCCGACTCATGATCTGGAGTTGGCTGCGATTATCTTTGCCCTGAAGCAATGGAGACATTATGTGTATGGCGATAAGCTGAACATGTACACGGACCACAAAAGCTTGAAGTACATCTATCAGCAGAAGGATCTGAATTTGAGGCAGCGGAGATGGTTGGAGGTACTTGAGGACATTCGTCCGGAGATTAAGTATCACCCAGGGAAGGCTAATGTTGTTGCTGATGCACTTAGCCGCAAGAGCAGTCTGGCGAGTTTGATTACAACTCAGTGGCAGCTGGCAGAGGAGTTGGATCGGGCAGGTATTGAAGTTGTTCTGCATGACTTAGGAGCATCCTTAGCTTAGTTCTGACTTCAACCGACACTGAACGAAAGGATTATTGCAAGTCAGAAGGCTGATGCAGAGATTCAGAAGGTGTTGGAGCAGGTTGGTGCTGGTAGGTTGCCCAAATTTCAAATCAGGGATGGGGTGCTGTGGTTGGGAGAGAGGCTGTGTGTTCCGGATCAGGCAGACCTGAAAGAGAGTATCCTTCAGGAGGTGCATGCTACTCTTTTGTCTGTACATCCTGGGAGTACCAAGATGTGTAGGGACATCAAGCAGCATTTCTGGTGGCCAGGTTTGAAGCGGGATGTGGCCAAATTTTTGTCGAGGTGTGAGGTTTGTCAACAAGTCAAAGTCGAGAATCAAAAAACCTGAAGGTCTATTGCAACCGTTACCTATTCCGGAATGGAAGTGGGATAACATCAGTATGGATTTCATTACGGGTTTACCCAAGAGTTCTAAGGGCAATGATGCGATTTGGGTTATAGTCAATCGATTAACCAAGTCTGCTCATTTTTTGGCAATGAAACTTACTGCTTCGATGGACAAGTTGGCTGAGATGTATGTTGGTGAGATTGTCAGGCTTCATGGCGTTCCGTTGACGATTGTATCTGATCGAGATGCGCAGTTTACTTTGCATTTCTGGAGGAGTCTTCAAACAGCTTTGGGTACCAAGACAGATTTCAGCACTGCTTTTCATCCCCAGACCGATGGGCAGACCGAGAGAGTCAACTGTATTCTTGAGGATATGCTTCGGTGTTGTATACTAGACTTTGGAGGCAATTGGGAAAGGTATTTACCTTTGGTAGAGTTTGCCTACAACAACAATTTTCAGACTAGCATTGGAATGGCGCCTACGAAGCTTTGTATGGCAGGAAGTGTAGGACGCCTGTTTGTTGGTTTGAAGTTGGGGAACGTCAGATGTTTGGACCTGAGATTGTTCAGCAGTCCTCTAAAAAGATTGACCTGATCAGGAAGAGGTTGGTGGAAGCTCAGAGCAGGCAGAAGAGCTATGCAGACAACCGGAGAAGGGAACTTGAGTATGAGGTTGGTGACTTTGTCTTTCTGAAAGTATCGCCCAGTAAAGGCGTGATCCGTTTTGGCAAGAGTGGGAAGTTGGCCCCGAGGTTTATAGGCCCATATAAGATATTGAAAAGGAACGGGAAAACTGCTTACCGGCTTGAGTTACCGGAAGAGTTGTCTCAGGTGCACAATGTCTTTCATGTGTCTATGCTGAGAGGTTATATTCCAGACCCGAGTCATCATTTGCCTGAAGTGCCGGAAGGTTTGCAGTTGGATCTGAATTACATCGAGTCTCCTGTCGAGATTGTTGGTCGTCGAGAGAAAGTCTTGAGGAATAAGACGATACCGATGGTCAAGGTAGTATGGAGAAACCATTTGGTTAAAGAGGCTACTTGGGAATCTGAGGAGAGGATGTTGAGAGATCATCCTGAGCTTTTTGTTTGATTTGTATTTTTTTTTGTATTTTTCTTATGCTTGCTTTTTGTTCCTCGCTCTTGATTGTAGTTCCGGGGACGGAACTATTCTAAGGAGGGAGTGTTGTAATGTCCCGATATTCATTTATGAAAATTATTTATTTATTTTACACGTAGTGTGCACGTGCAATTTTCGTAATATGAAATCTTATAATTATTTTTCCTTATGGATGATGAGTATATGCATATATATATATGTATATGTGTTCTTTAAATTATTTTTTTTATAAAAGGCCACAAACACAAGCCCAAAAATCTAATTTATTTATTTTGTAAAAAACTAATATTTTGGCCCATCAATTTAAGCCCATTCTCTTGATAACAACTTGTAAGGTAACATCTTTTAAAAGATTATTTTTATAAGGATGTATAATGTACAAGTTTTTATATGGAGACTAGTGCATGCACGTGCATTGCACGTACACGTGCATGAGCACCTTTCCTTGGCCGGTTTTTGGAAGAAGTGGAGTTAGTGTATAGGTGGTTACCTAGTTGTGGGTAGTTACTACAACTCCTACTCTCATCCTAGCCCTCCATCTCATAACCATCTACTCAATCCTAGCCCTCTATCTCACCCAAAGATTTAGTATAAATACCCCTCTCACTTATTTGTCTTTTACACTAAGAACTTTATTTGAAAGAGAGATATTATTTTAAGAGAGTTGTGAGTGTGTATCTTGGAGGCCGGTCATCACTTCAGAGGATTCTCGGTGGCAAGGAGCAAGGAGGAGGAGTCACATTATCACACTAGAAGGCTTTACGGAATTTCGTTAAACTCTTCAACAAGGTGGGTGTTTCTCAGGACTTCTAATATAGAGATCATGCTAGGGCTAATATTGATTGTTATCATATTTGTGAAAAGTGGATTGATAGGGTGATTGTATATTGAAATGTTTTGTGTTATACTTATTGTGGAAGATGTGAATAGATGAAAAAGAACTAATGATAATTAGAGAACTGGAAATGACCTACACAGTCGACCGATCATGTGAACAGTCGACTGGTACACTGAAATAAAATATGAACAGTTCGGAATTCCATGAAACGGTGTATTTAATGTGAATTGTTAACTTGATTTTCTAGCATGTTAAATTGGAGTTAGCATTCATCTTCGTGGATAAATGATGAGTAAAGGAAAAATGTATGTTTGGCATCTCATTTGGAGGAACGAACATACTAATTGTGTGAGATTTACATTTAATCATAAACTATGTTATGATGATGGTAAATAGATAAGAATCACATGTTTATGTTGACATTGAACATATTGTAGTTGAATAAAATGTTGTGTACTAATTGAAGAACAGAAGGGAGAGATGATCCCTTAATTTGAAAATTAACCCTGTTCAGTCGACCGAATATATGTAACAGTCGACTGTACTGAACTTGAAAGGTTGTATAATTGAACTCTGTAGAACAGCCGACTGGTTTGAATGACAGTCGACTGCTCCGTAAATGATATTTAGTTTTTTGAACACGGCGGAACAGCCGACTGGCCATGTGTAGCAGTCGACTCTTCCGAGCGGTTATTGAAGAACTTTCTTCGACTGAACAAGTCGACTGGATAAGCTCTAAGTCGACTGTCCAGATCACTTTTGACATCTCAGAAATTCTATGAATTGTTTATGGTAAAGATTATGAATCTTATGTTGAATGATTATTGGGTGTGACAGTAAGTAAACTCTATTTGTCTTTGCATGAATTCATACCTGAAATGAAGCGAATCATTTATTTGAATTTATGAAGGTTGTATGAATGTGAAAGTTATGAACATGGAAAAGGAAAATCTATTGAGATTATGAAAATGAACTCACGAGCTAGTAACGCTCAATTTTGGTAATTGTGAATTGAAATTGAAACAAAAGAGTAGCTAAGTCTCCCACCGGCAATTGGAAATAAATAAAATGAAATTTGAAAAGAAAGACCAAGGTTGGTCATGTTGAATGAATGATTAAGTTCGGTATAGTGGAGAGGCTAACTCTAGAGCTTTGATTTTGTTCATGATTTTAATAAAATAAGGACTAGATACATAGTGAAGATATGATGAAAGTAAGAGAAAAACATTGAGTATGAGGGCCATTGGATTGGCGGCGAGAGAGTATCCCAGGATATCCCATGATGAGTCATGATAGGGCGTGGATACTGCTCCAGAGTACCGTCCCGGTGGCGACGCTCGTGGGGTGTTTTGACGACTGCGGGTGGTGTCATGTCTATGGTAGGAGCTGAATACCCACAGGATGCCTGCATGATGAGTCTTGTGTCAGTGTGTTGGGATTCCCTCCAGGGCGCCTAGATATGAGTTCGTATGTCAGAAAACATCTAGGATATTTACCGTAGTTACAGTAGTAGATTAAGTCATGACGAGGGATTGAACCCTACAAGATGAAGTACGATTAAGGGCTTGCCCTCGGATCTATGTAGTATGGGATGCATAGAATCCGAAACAAGTGCGCATTAGTGTCATATAATATAATAATTGCATTAAGGATTAAGTGCACAATCACAACACGACATCATTAAGATTTTCCCTTTAATTTGATATGTGAACAAGTTTGTGATTTGTTAAGAAATGAGAATGTTATACTGTTTCTGGCATAGAGAGGATGGCCATGTATAATTTTCGTCGGTTGAATAAACTGACGTGCCCACAGTTTTGTATGCAGGATAAATGGCTTGATAAAAGTGAAAGGAGAACTGATGCTTACAAAATATTCATTGTTGATGTACATTTATTTAAATGATGTAAATTGCTTCCGCTATCATTACATGTACATTATTGTGTTATATGCTTCCACTAAAAAATGTAAAGTGTAAAATCTCATGTAACTCTGATGTAAAATGGAAGTTTCAATTCCTTGTAAAATCGTACCGAATGAGACGAAAAGATCCTGTGGAAATCTCGAATTCAGTTGTATTTGGAATTCGGGGTGTTACACAGAGGCTTATGGGCAGAACAGATTCCAAACGTATTGTAGAACTACCGCACTACGAAACGGACCCCCACAGGAGAGTTGCCCTTCAATCTCACCTATGGGTCCGAAGCTGTAATCTCGTTAGAGGTTGGTCTGCCATCTCCGCGCCTTATTGCCTATGATGAAGAGCAGAACGCCAGAGAACTCAAAGCAAATTTGGACCTGATTGATGAGCTTCGTGAAAGAGCTTCTATTCGCCAGCAAAATTATCGGAGAAGGATTGAGCAGGCCTATAACAAAAGGGTTCGTCCCACAGATCTCAAGGAAGGGGACTTGGTCCTCAGAAAGCTAGCTATCTCGTTCCCTAGTCAAAAGAGTAAGCTAGCTCCGAATTGGGAAGGACCGTACAAAGTTTCAAAAGTAGTTCGTCCCGGAGCGTATCGTCTAGAGGACCTTGAAGGCAGAGAGATACCCAGAACTTGGAATGCCGACCGTTTATTGAAGTACCACGAGAGCGCCTGAACGCCTCTCCGAGTACCTTCAAATGTCGAGCCATTCCTATCATTTTATTTGTATTTGCTTTTTTACTTTCTCATTGTAATAACGGCTTGCAACTTAGAAGCAGCCGATTAGCAGTTATCAATAAAGAACTTCTTTTCTCCCATATTTTCCTTGTGATTATTTGTATCTCTCTATTTAAGGCCTTTAATTGCTCTTACTCAAACGACGTGTTCAGAGTCCAAAACTTGGCTCGATTCTGCTTCGCAGGCTCGCTCTTAAGCGAGCTAGAAGTGGTTCGCCATTCGGAACTGCTCCCACAACCGTTGAAGCTTACAAAAATGACGTGTTCGGAGTCCAAAACTTGGCTCGATTCCACTTCGCAAGTTCGCTCTTAAGCGAGCTAGAAGTGGTTCGCCATTCGGAACTACTCCCACAACCGTTGAAATTTACTCGAACGACGTGTTCGGAGTCCAAAACTTGGCTCGATTCCGCTTCGCAGGATCGCTTTAAGCGAGCTAGAAGTGGTTCGCCATTCGGAACTGCTTCCACAACCGTTGAAATTTACTCGAACAATGTGTTCGGAGTCCAAAACTTGGCTCGATTCCGCTTCGCAGGCTCGCTCGTAAGCGAGCTAGAAGTGGTTTGCCATTCGGAACTGCTCCCACGACCGTTCAAATTTGCTCAAACGACGCGATCGGAATTCGGACCACTCGACTGGGTAACTAACGAAATTTCTACAACTATACTAGACATGGGAGAAGAATACTCGGAGTGCTTGAACGAATGCCCCATCGCTTCGCTTAGCTGGATAACTGATGAAGATATTCAGACATACATTCCCGAGCGACTGACGATCAGAGCTGCGTATTGGAGAAAAACAACTTTCTCCCCAAAATTCGGGCAAGATCTCGATCAGACAGCTCAAATCATGCCACACCCACAAAACAACAAGATAGCATTTTCTCGTGATCTGAACCTCTAACCTCGTGATCCGCACCTTGATGAACAGCTCAGATCACCCCACGTCCCTCAGAATCAAAAGCCAAGCAACTGACGATCCGAGCTGCGTATTAGAGAAAAACCACTTTCCCCCCAAAATTCGTGCAAGATCTCGATCAGACGGCTCAAATCACGCCATGCCCACAAAATGACAAGATCACATTTTCTCGTGATCTGAACCTCTAACCTCGTGATCCGCGCTATGATGAGCGGCACAGATTGGGTCACGACCACAAAACGATAAGATAGCGTTTTCTCGAGATCCACACCGTCTTTTACACCGAGATCCACACGAAACCTTCAGATAGACACCTCAGATAGGGTTGCGTCCCTCGGAGTTCAAGGTTTGGCAAGACCCCACTTCTGTCCCTCACTTGTAAGCGAGCGAGAAATGGTCCGCCCTTCAGAAACACACCTACAACCACAAAAGATCCACTGAACACGCCAGCGTAAACACAAAGGAGTGAAACAAGCTTTCACTTTTATAAAAGTTTAAAGTTCGAAGAAACTCAAGTTAAAAGTCCAGCTACTCTTATCTACGATGAGCTACAAGGTCCGAAAAGCTAAAATTACAAGACTACTTCAATGACTCTTAGGAAGAGGGATGTTCCTCTTGAGAGACAAGTGGGGGCGGTGCACACCTTGTCGTTGCGATCCCGCACTCGTTGAGGTCCCTAGGCCAGCAAGCTTAGTCGTGTCTCTCAACATTGCGTCGGCTGAGGCTTCGCTCGACGAGATAGCCACCCCACTTTGGGCATCACCAGGACTTTGCCAAGCCACAGGCGAGCGAGTCGCAAGCTCATAGGACAAAATCCCTCTCTCGCTTTCTTGCCGGGTACACGAAGTACTTCTGACGTTGACTGGTCCCAATTGGGGTTTTAGGCGAGCAACCTCCCCCTCTAACTCGACGATACGTTGCTTCAGAGAGTCGTCCTTCACGGCTACCTTGAAGCTAGGACGCCAAGCAGACCCTTCAGCGCCGGATCTGTCGACGATGATTCGACGGAGATGGGTAACTTCGATGCTCCTATCGACCGTAAACCTCTTCAACTCGTCGACCTCCGCCGTTAACTCGTCACGCTCGACCATCAACTTACCCACCATAGCTGCTAACTCATCTTCCTCCGCCAAAAGCTCCTCTTCTGCTATCTTCAAGTGGTGAACCTCAGCCAGCAGTTCGCCCTTCTCTTCAGTAACATCAAATAGCGTCTTCCTAAGTAACTCCACCTCGCCTTCAAGACGAACCTCACGAGCTCACTTCCGTAGTTGTTTCAACTCGGAGAAATACTCTCTCGACGTTGCCTTGAGATCCTCTAGTTCCAACTCGCTTTTGAGGAAACACTCTCGGCTGCGAGAGAGGGCCAGCATCGCTGCTTTCAAGTCAGCACGAAGACAAGAGGTTTTAGCTGCTGAACTCGACTCAACAACCTGAAAAGTGAAAACACATCAACACAAAGAGCAAAAGGTGTTTTCAACGCTTAGCGAAATTCTCAAAGTGTTCACAACACTTGCGTTTTCAACACGAAGAGCAAAAGGTGTTTTCAACACTTAAAGAAATTTTCAATAACAAGACGTTCACAACCCAACACTAGAAATCTCAAACACTTGGCCAAAGTCTCAAAAAGTCAGTCATTTCATTAAAATTCAAAATGTACATAAGAGCGGTGGCCAGTCCGCAGTTCTGCATTACAATAAAACAAAAGAAACAAAAACAACAAGAAAAGAGGCAACTAAGTCAAGGGGCCACCTCATGGCGCTGCTCCGAGGCATCATCGCTCGGCACATGGACAATCGCTCCTTCAACGTTCCCCTCATCCTCAGCACCCTCCTCGGCATCACCGCCCTCTGGCTCGGGCTCGAGCTCCGCCAGCGAAATCTGCTCATCGCCGTCTATGGGATCGTAGAAGTAGTACGAAGAGCTATCAAAGCCGGGGATACGGGCCGCCACATGCTGCAGCGCTCGGGCGTAAGCCTCCTCCATGTTTGCCATCATGTGGGCTTCTGCCTCATCCCGAACGACCTGCTCGGCCTCCGCTACCTTCATCGCCTGGCCATTTAGCGCCTCTTCGGACGCCTTCAAGGCCTTGGCCAGCTCCTCTTCGAGGCGAGCCCTCTCTTTCTCCAGTGCCTCAACCTTGACAGTCTCGGCTGCAGAGTTCTTCAACTCCTCGGTGAGCTTCGTCTCGAGGGTCCCCACCTCGGCCGCACGCGAAGCCGAGAGTTACTGCTCGGCCTCGAACAGCTTGACCGCTTTGGCGCGCTCCGACCTCTCCCGATCGTTTGCCAGGTTGATCTCTTTCTCTTGCTCGGCAAACTGCTCGAGCATGTGGCTGAAGTGGCAGAGGGTCTGCGAGCAAAACGAAGGGAAAGAGACGATTAGAACCAAACGAAAAAACTTGGAAATTATCATATTTAGCTCATACTCACCGACATAGTGTTCCAAGCAATCTGTAGGGCATCGTCACCCACGGTGCCGGCCTTCATCGCGGCACGGTCCTTCGGGGTCGGCAGGTGCTTCACCGCCTGCAAGCATATCCTCCCATCACTGAGGAATCCGTCCACCTTCATCACCCTCCAATCGGGGACGAAGAGACGTCTATGCTCCTCGGTAAGGATCCTCTCCGCCTCGGTAGTAAGTGGTGGCACCTCCAATGCCAGAGCCGCGCTGGCAGTGAACGCCCCGCTCGATGAACCCGGGGCATCAACCGGAGGGGCTTGAACGGGAATTTTCGAAGGGTCCTCGGTCACCGCCTCCGCGATGGCCGAAGGTGCCGAGGGAACCGAAGGTGCCGAGGGTGCCGAGTGGACCTTCGCCGTCCGACTAGAATGAGGCCCCACCGTGGTCCTCTTCCTCTTCCTCTTCCTCGTCTCTGCCTCCTTCGCCGCGCGAGTCTTGGCCATCAATGCCTTGTAGTCCATGCCGGGGCTCTCTGCATACGAAGAAGAAACCGAGCAAAAGAGTTAGAAAAAAATAACTAACAGTAAAAGACACTAAGAAAAGCGAAAAAAAAGAAGGGGAGCGTACTGGGGTCGATCGGACTGAGACCCCCACCGAACAAGACTGCCCCGGTGATAACCTTCCAACTAAGGGTCGGAATTCCAAGGATCTTCGCCACCGCCTCTTCTTCCTCCCTAATGAGCACAGGCTCCTTCTTCGCCCACTTCGGGACCCCGTCCTTCCACAACATCGGGAAGCCCCACGGCTCGGGACCACGGATGAGAAAATACTTCTCCTTCTAGTGTTTGATCGAGTCTGGATTCTCAATCAACTTCACCCCCTCCTCGGCGACAGATAATACCGATCCTCCATCTTGCTCATCCGGCAGATGCGATAGAGGCTCCGAAGCAGAACGAGCTGCGGTTGCACGCCAACCGCTTGGCACTGAAGGAAGAAGGCAATGACATGCCGCCACATGTTCGGCATATACTAAATAGGGCTCATGCCGTACCACTGTAGCACCTCGACCACAAAGGGGTGCAGTGGCAGCCGAAGACCGGCGTTCAGCACGTCGTAGGGAAAGACGCAAGTGTCAGCCAAAGTCCCCGTACACGCTCGGACACCGGGACCAGGGAGTAGCAGGATGTACTTCTTCGGGATGCAGAATCCCTTCCTGATCCGGTGCAGATCTGCCTCGGTCAAGATTGAAGGGATCTCATCTACCTCAGAAGGGTCCCTCGGGTCGTTCTCCTCATATGCCGAAGCCATCTCATGCACCACCTTCTCCAGGATGTCCTCGGGGTAACTCCTCACTCCGCCGACACTAGACAGAACGGTCGGATGCCAACCCAGCTCCCCCGTACCCTTCGGAGTCTCAACTATCGTCAACACCCCGACCGGATCTACCACTTCTTTCCCTTTCCTCGGCTTCACTACTACCGCTCGGTTGGAGTCTTGGTCCGAGGTGGAGGTCTCATCACCAGAAGATATTCTAACCATTCACAAAGATAGGGGAAAAGACTAACCTTGAAGTGACGTGTATGTAGTACCCCGATTTATTTTCTTAATATATATGAAAGGGTATTTATTTTTCTTATGATAGCCTATTATTATTACTTTTCTCCATGATAAATAGAGTGTAGTATTTCCTATAAAACATTCTTCTCAAAGCCCAAATGTGACTTGTTTATTTTCTTATGTAAAAATACATATTTTGGCCCAAATGTATTTAAACCCATAAACTTAATCTTTTTCTTACACTTGTATGTGCAGCATTTTCCCTCTTATTTTTCCGGGTATTTTGATGTACATTTTATAGTGGGATTTTGTGTGTACACGTGCACTCCATGTACACGTGCACAAGGCACAAACTTGGCCGGATTTGTGGAGAAGTGGCTAGGATCATGGGCGGTTATGTGAGGGTGTGGGTAGTTTCTCAAACTACCGATTGCATCTTGTCCTTTGATCTCCAACTCCCCAACGAATCTCAGCCCTCCATTTCGCCTATAATCTAGTATAAATACCCCCTCCTAATCCCTATCTTTTTACACTAAAAATTCCTAAGATTTCAAGAGAGTATCTGTGAGTTGTGTGAGAGCTTTTCTGTGGAGGCAAGCAGCATTGGTGAGGAGCTCGGCGTGGAACAGAGGAACAAGAAGTGCAGCGTGATATTGAAGGACTTGCGGGATTTCGTTATTTTCTTCACAAAAGGTGGGTGTTTCTCAGGACTTCTAATGTAGGAATAATGCTATATTTGTCATGAAGTGTTACCATGTGGCAAAAGTGAATTGAATGCTGTAGAAATTGCTTGAACATGCTATTATATTCGAGGCAAGACTGACGGTCCAGTCGACTGCCATATGAGCCAGTCGACTGATACGAGATATTTATTTTCATAATGTGCTGATAAAGTGTGTGTGAATAGCCATGATGGTGTGATCATAAAATGTATGTTTTTCCCTATGACACATATGATGGAGGGAAGGTAAACAAACAAAAAGAACTGAGGAGATAAACATTTGAAGTTGTCGGCTTAGTCGACTGACTTGGAGTTAAGTCGACTGATGCTCGTTCTGAAAGTGATTGTTTGATAGTTCCTCGAATAAAGATATTCTATTTTTGTGTAGACTCATGATGATGACTTGAAATTTATATTCCCATTGTCGTATGTAAGTATGAGCAATATGAATACAGGTTTAGAGTAGTAATTTCTCTAAAGAGCATGTTAATAACCGGGAAAATTGTGTTGTGAATGCTACTGAGCAAGGGGTATTATGTTTATGGAACATAAATTGGTATATACTGTTAATTGATATCATGATGCAAGTATATGTAAAGAAATGTAAGTAAATTCCCCAAATTAAAATGGATCTGTCCAGTCGACCGATGCATGTGGCAAGTCGACTGATCTGGACTTAGAAATTATGCTGTTTGAAATATCCAGGACAGACGACTGATTACTGATCAGCCGACTGTTACGAGGATAATATTGTGAATAAGAATTGGGCGGGACAGGCGACTGGTAGTGTACTCAGTCGACTAACCCGAACGTTATGATAACCCTGTATGACTGTATAAGTCGACTGGTGCTCTTCCAAGTCGACTGTACAGAGTGAACTTTGGTATACTGGAATTCATGTTATTTTGCTGTTAGTAATGGTAAATCTTGTGATTTTAAGTCAATGAACTCTGTTATGGATGCATGAATTGTGTAAATGAATCATAGATGAGGATTGAGAATCAAATGAAATTATGAAATGTGAAATCATGATGAGGAAAGTCTGTGAGACTCTAAAATGAATTATGAGCCGATGATGCTCCTTTGGATATTGTGAATGTGAAATTGAACAGAAGAGTAGCTAAGTCTCCCCGGCAGCGAATGAAATGATATTGAGAATTAGACCAGGTTGGTCAAGTGTAATGAAATGATGAGTCCGGATGATGGAGAGGCTAACTCTAGAGGTTGATTTTCATTCATGATTCTAATTAAGTTAATACATAGTGTGGAGGTGATGAAGGTGAGAGAAAAACATGAGTATGAGAGCTAGGGTACGGTGCGGGTATGTGAGCCGCAGAAAGCATGCTTGATGAGTCAAGACATGGCGCGGGCACAACTCAGTAATGATCGGACTCTAGTCACGCTTGTGGGATGTTTTGGTGACTGCAAGAGGAGTGTGTTCAGGGAGGAGGCTGAATTATCGCAGAAGGCATGCTTGACGAGTCAAGACATGGCGCGAAATTCTACTCCAGGGGCCAGGATACATGCTTGTACTCATAGATTCATCTAGGATACTCATTGGAATTACAGTAGTAGAATAAGTCATGGCGGGGGATTGAACCCTACTAAAATGAAGATCGTTTAAGAGGCTTGCACTCGAACCTATGTAGTATGGGATGCATAGAATTCGAACAAGTATGCATTAGTGTCATAATTAACTAAGTAAATTGCATTAAGGATTTAAGTGCACAATCACGACACGACATCATTAAAAGTTTCCCAATTTGCATACTTATGTTGAACTGGCTTGTGATTTGTAAGAAATGAGATTCATTATACTGTTTCTGGCATAGAGAGGATGGCCATGTATAATTATCGTCGGTTGAATAAACTGACGTACCCACAGTGTTTTATGCAGGATAATCACATGTAAAAGGAATGGATGCACAAAGAGTTCATTATATTGTTGTTCATTTATGTAAATATTGTACATTTTGCTTCCGCTGTGTAAATTCAAATGTAACATGCTGTAACTCTGATGTAAAAGTAAAGATTTTAAATTCCTTGTAAAATTGTATGTGAAGAAAGCGAAAAGATCCTGAAGAACATCTCGAATTCAGTAAATTGGGATTCGGGGCGTTACAGTGTATGGCCGGAAAAGATAGCCGGAATTCAAACTCGCCCTGCCACAAAAGCTAGTAGCGCCGCTCAAGAGCAAAAACACCGCTAGCAAAGAGTAAAAGTGAAAGTAAAAGTGAAAGTGAAAGAATGAGATAAAGGATGGGAGAGGTGAAAACTTATAGTAAAAGAATCGACTCTTGGGCTTTGTAACGTAAAGTTGTGACTCTTAGGCCCACCTCAAGACGTTAAAGAAGGCTAAACGACAAAGTAGAGAAGGGCGGCGACGGTTCATAAGAGTAATGACAATTCAGATTGGGCCACACCGCTCGGCTATGCCTCTAGCTCCGAGCTGCCGAGCCACTTTGCCGAGCTATCGAGGGATGCCTCAGATCGCCCTACGTCCCTCGGAAGCCAAATCCGAGTGACTGGCGATCCGAGCTACGTATTGGAGAAAAACAACTTTCTCCTAAACAATCGTGCAAGATCTTGATCAGGCGGCTCAGATTGGACCACGACCACAAAACGACAAGATAGCATTTTCTCGAGATCCACACCATCTTTCACATCAAGATCCGTGCCAGATCCTGTGATGAACAGCTCAGATCGCCCCACGTCCCTCGAAATTCAAATTCGAGCGACTGGCTATCCGAGCTGCGTATTGGAGAAAAACAACTTTCACCTCAACAATCGTGCAAGATCTAGATCAGACGGGTCAGATTGGACCACGACCACAAAATGACAAGATAGCTTTTTCTCGAGATCCACACCGTCTTTCACATCGAGATCCGTGCAAGAACTTCGGATGAATGGCTCAGATCGCCCCACATTCCTCGGAATCCAAATCCGAGCGACTGGCGATCTGAGCTGCGTTTTGGAGAAAAACAAGTTTCTCCTCAACAATCATGCAAGATCTCAATCAGACGGCTCAGATCACGCCACGATCACAAAACGACAAGATAGCATTTTATTGAGATCCACACCGCCTTTCACATCAAGATTCGTGCCAGATCTCGTGATGAACGGCCCAGATTGCCTCACGTCGCTCAGAATCCGAGCAACTGGCGATCCCAGCTGCTCACATGAAGAAAGTAGCTGTGAGCCATGTCGCTCGGAATCTGAGCAATTGGCAATCCGAGCTGCACATTTGAAGAAAAATACCACCGACCAACTCTAGCCGGCAGATTGTCTCAATGTTCGCACCGAAAGATGATGAGCGGCTCAGATCACGCCACCCCCACAAAATGACAAGATAGCATTTTCTCGTGATCTGAACCTTTAGCCTCGTGATGTGCACCATGATGAACGGCTCAGATCATCTCACGTCACTCGGAATCCCAATCCGAGCAACTGGCGATCCGAGCTGCTCATGTGGAGAAAATAGCGCCGAGCGACATCGGCCGTCAGATCTTCTCAAGATTCGTGCCTCGATCGGATGGATGGCTCAGATCACCCCACGTCGCTCGGAATCCCAATCCGAGCAACTGGCGATCCGAGCTACTCATGTGGAGAAAATAGCGCCGAGCGACATCGGCCGTCAGATCTTCTCAAGATTCATGCCTCGATCGGATGGACGGCTCAGATCACCCCACGTCGCTCGGAACCCCAATCCGAGCAACTGGCGATCCGAGCTGCTCATGTGGAGAAAATAGTGCCGAGCCACGTTGCTCGGAATCTGAGCGACTGGCAATCCGAGCTGTTTACGTGGAGAAAATGGTGCCGAGCGACACAGGCTGTCCGATCTCTCGGAACTACGCGCTGATGCGAAATGGGTGGTCAAGATTGCGCCACGTCATAAATCGAATAAAAATTAATTTTTTTACTTATTAAAATCGAATTATTTATTTAAAAATTTTTGAAAATTGATTAAAAATTCTAAAAAATAATTATAAATTCGGAGAAATATTTTTGAGCCTCTGGATAAATAATTATTGCTTGGAATAATTAATTGAGGCCCCCGAACGATAAATCACCACTTCGCAAAATTAAATAAATGGCCCAAAAAATAGATAAAAATTAAGAAACTCACCAAAAGTCCGGGAGAGCTCAAGAACAACCTTGAGCACGCAACTAGCTCCGAAACTCACCATAATACCTCATACAAAGATTCAACACCCTTCATTTGGACTCCGATACAACCTCGCAACTCGTTAAAATAGTAAAACTACTCCTCAAAGACTGATCAAACTCAGTCTTCGGGAGTGGGGGGCTCGTGATATGGCTCAAAATAGGGTTAAATCGGAACCATCAAAATTGGGCACGAATCTTAAAGCTCGGGGGTAAAATTGTAATTTCACCTACAGACGGGTCTGAAATGGGTACTGGGTCTTTTCTCCAAAGACCCAATAGCCCACGAACGGATCCGCCTTAGCTGGGTGCGGGTTCGAACCTGCAAAGAACCCAGCCCAGCTGGATAGAATTAGGGTTTATGATTATACTTAATCAGCGGCCCTGATTCACTCTATCTATTCACTGGGAAGTAGGGATTTGATCTTATCCCGAAACTGGTCCCTAAGGCGGCTATAAATACCCCCCATCCCCCACTATTAACAGGTAGTCAATCTTTTGCCAGTAAAAGCTTATTCATAATCTTTCTGATTACTGACTTGAGCATTGGATGGTGCGTCGCCGGGATCAACCTCGGTATTTCGCACTTTTTGCAGATCAACGGCGAGAGATAACGGTCAAACTCAGGCGAAAAGGTTTCAGGTTTGACTATTCAACATCCTAAGAATCCACAAATTTTATCTGTTTGCCCCCACACCAGATTTAGCGGTAACAGGTACCTTAATTTTATTGGCTCTATTATTTAAACTCAACTCAATCCCAAATTACATCCGATGTGGGACAAATCACATCCGACCACCACTACTCACTACACAAGCACGTGCATGCTATGTGCACA
Source organism: Hemerocallis citrina (assembly GCA_017893485.1). Lineage (NCBI taxonomy): Eukaryota > Viridiplantae > Streptophyta > Magnoliopsida > Asparagales > Asphodelaceae > Hemerocallis > Hemerocallis citrina. The sequence goes on from JACEHZ010000415.1 coordinate 549,132, forward strand.
CACACACACACTTATTCATTCTCTTCTTTCACGTGAGCAAGCACAACAACCTAGGCCCCCACATTCAAACCATGCAGCCACTTCTCACATTCATGGCCCAATAAATCGACCATACAACCAAGCCCATTTAATTAATTATTATATATATATATATATATATATAGGGTGTCACACACACCCCCGCCTTAAGAACTTAGCGTTATATATACAATATACTCTTAAGTATGGGGTGTTACACACACCCCCCTTAAGAACTCAGCATCTTCGCTGAGCCCGAGACATGCAACTTGATCCAGGATTGCCTTTCTAGCCGACGTGGAGTGGAATACCCTGATTCTGTTAGCATACTTCCTCTGGTCTCTCTACCAGCGTACTGTCCCAGTTCCATCTCAGGCATACCTCTAACTCACTTCTACCCATGATCAGTGTCGAATGTCAGCTCTGATATCATTTGTAGCGCCCCAAGACCGGCTCAGCTATGCACACGACTACACGTGCATGCATGCAAAAAATAGATCCTAACAACTGTCCACCACAAGCTTGCTTCACAAAAGGTGCTATAGCTTTTTAGGTACCTTAAATTCATTGGCTCTATTATTTAAACCCAACTCAATCCCAAATTACATTCGATGTGAAAAAAGCTTCATCAAGCAGCCCCACACCGAAGTAAGTGAATTAACCGAACGCTTTATGGTAGGTCACTTTTCAAGTTGCCATTGAATTGCTCTCTGTTCCCTTGTTAAGTCAAAGGATGAACAAGAATACGCGCTAACACTTCATGAAACAGAGACTGTTATAACTTACTCAGTCTCACATCTGACCACCACTACTCACTACATATAAGCACGTGCATGCTATGTGCACACACACTTATTCGTTCTCTTTTTTCACATGAGCAAGCACAACAACCTAGGCCCCCATATTCAAACCATGCAGCCACTACTTACATTCATGACCCAATAAATCAACCATACAACCAAGCTCATAAACTCCCTTATATGCCCACTAATTATTTTATCTATATATATCTATATATATACATATAATATACTCTTAAGTACGGGGTGTTACAGATGAACCCCAAACGGTCACTGAGAAGGAAGCCTTGTGACGAGGGTCGGGTTCCAGGAGTTTCGGAATGAGGTCCTCCAAGCCCTACGAGGCGGTGCTCGAAATGACCATCACACTGATAATCCCCGCACCGTAGGGGGGGGGGGGTGGAGCACGAAGAGTTCTATGGGTCAACCCGATCCGAGGGACGTGAAGGTGCGGTCCTTAAGCGACTGTCCTCCCTTTCGAGGTTACGGGCTGTAGGTTTCATTCTCGGAAAAGAACTTTGAAGGCGTCCCGGTTCCTCACTTTGATGCCTTGGTCATTAGCCTCGGCATGGCAAACCACGAGGTCCGTCGTATTCTTGTGGACTATGGAAGTTCGATTAATATCATGTTTCTTACCGCCTTCGAGGGGCTGAAACTCTCTCGGCAGAGGTTAAAGCTTGTGGGCTACACCCTGCACGGCTTCTCGAGCGCCCCGGTTCAGATGAAGGGTATCATCTGTAGCGCCCCCAGTTCCATATCCAGGAAACTCAAGACGAGACAGTATCTTTACTTCAAATAGTTTCACAATACAGAAAATACAGGAAATTAAAAACTTTTATTGCATTCCAGAATGTTACATTGTACAATACAATCTTACATAAAATTTTCATCATGAATTACATCAATAAAATTTACTATACAAAATTTACAATCTCCACTTGGATGCTCCACGCAGCTGAGTCTCCTGCTTCTACGATCTAGTAGTCCTACAACTAAATAGACCGTGGGCACGTCAGTTGAATGCAACTGATGCAATGCTGATAAAACCAGCGACTTCCCAAACTCAACAATCAATATTTGATGCAAAAGAAAATGTGTAGTCAAATCACAAGTGTTAGTATATGTCATGCCCTAGAGTCTAATGCATAATTCTAAATGCATGCAATGCACTTATTCTAATGAAATTAATTTGGAAACGAATGTATCCCATACTACATACTTTTTCAAATGCAACTTCAATGAAAACTTATGCATCGCATACTACATACTTTCCAAAGAGTTCGTAGTCCTCAGATCATAGGGTTCGATCCCTCGCTATGCATCCTACTCTTATTCTCATTCCATCTCCTAATAGTTAACTAGTGATTGATGAGGTTGCAGTTGTCCGGTCTAATTCCGCCACTACAGTTAATAGTGGTATCCAAGTTTTCCTCTATTCTCCGGCACCCTGACGTCACTCAAAAGTTGCTACGAACATCAAGGTAGCCCACAAGCTCACCGATTGGCATCGAGACACGTAGAACTGCAACTCTAGTTTTCTGTCCGTACTCAACAACATAGAACTTGATGGATTTTGTAGGGTCCATTCCCTACGTCCGACATGAGAACTTACCGTTAACCTCCCATTCTTATCACAGCACTTCAGGAATTAACATACAAGATTACGCAACCCGTGCTCCCAATAAGGGAGAAGGCACCACATGTGTCCCCTTGACAGACGAGTGCAACCATCCGACTAGTGCATATCCTATCAATAGATAAAGACAATTTCTAATTTACAGGATATTATTAGCTAGTGCACCCATCCTATCCAGGTTTTAGTGACAACAACTAACATTTATTATGGACACGTGTTTAGTGAAATTGAGTCAATTACTTACCAGTTAATTACCCTAGCCTTTTCATAATGTTCTCAAGTGGAACCCATCTTGACCTAACAAATCATATGACATTGACGACTCGATCTTCGTCGATCGTCATCGCCTCAAGCTTGGATCTCGACCATGTTTTTGGCTCGCGATCAACCTTCCTTGGTCAAAAAATCTGACGGCGCATGAGAAAAATGCCTCATCCACAGCATCTCGAGGTGATAAGGTTACTAATTATCGAGGGTCAAATGGATTGATAGCCCTAGGGTGATAACCATTACCCTAAACAAGCTAATGTATATAGCTATTCACACTTAAATTTAGTAGACACTAACGAGTCCAACTTAAAGCATGATCAAACATGAGTCACAAAAAAATTAAACTACTTTCTAAGTCTATGATAAAGCTCTAGTATGAGGATATCTTAACGCACTCAAAACAGTAAACTAATTCATTCAACATACCACTGGGGCAACTTGCAAAAATCATAATTAATCACCTACTTACTTAAAATCCATGATTTAAGATTCTAGTGTACTAAAAACTCTCTTAAAATCACAAACATCTCAAAATCAATTGAAATTTAGGAAACACGATCTAGACACATACAGTCAGTACTTATCCAAAATTTAGCTCAAAACTCCAAGTGTACACAAAGTTATGACAAATTGAAATAAGATGTAAATTTAAGACTGTCTATATATTGTTTCCCAACCAGAGCAGCAAATCGTAATTTAAAAAGATAACAATTTGTAATAAAAAAATTATGAAACTTGGTGGAAATATTCTATACTGACTTAGGATACTACTGTAAAATTTTCAAGTTCCAATTCCATTTTATCAAAGAGTTATGCTTTTCAAGGTAACAAGTATGTATAACAAAAACAGAGCTGAAACAATTTTATCCCAGTACAGAAACATGATTTTTATTAAATATCAAGTCAGATCTAAAAATTACAAAAATTTGTGAGATTGTTCTAGACACATATAAGAACCATGAATAAAAATTTTAGCTTAATAATCCTTATATTTTAGAATGAATGAATTTCCAAACTGAACACAAAATTATTGAGGCAGAACATGAAAATCGTTCAATGTATTTCTTCCCAGTATAAATGTAGTAATTTTTAAAAATATCAAAAATCATCCAAAAATTATGAAATTTTGGAGAATTGACATAGACATGCATTAGAACCTACATTAGAAATTTCAACTCTAAATTCATGATAACCAAGGAGATATGATTTTTGTAAGTCAAACATGTTAGATTCAAACAAAGCAGAAAATTTATCTCACACCAGCAGCATGTTAGAATTGATTAAAATATCAAAATATATTCAAAATTTATGAAATTTGGTAGAGTTCATAGGGACATAATCAAATGCTACTACAAAAATTTCAAGTCTAAATTCCATCATAATAAGAAGTAATTATTTTCTAACTTATCATGCTAAAACTTTTCAAAATCACATCTTTTATTCACCACAAGCATTCCTAGCTCTAGTATCTAACTTATGAGCATATCATGCCTACATCCATCACAATATCAATTCCATAACAGCAATTTATCCAAAAATTAATCAAACACAAGTTTAGAAGAGACACCCACAATTAAAGTTTGTTGATTTCTTCTTGCTTCTCTTACTCCTTGTTTAGCTCGTCCTCCTAGCTCCATGCTCCTTTCTTTGACTCCTCCTTGTATGCTTGCTCTCCAACTTAAGTCAAGCTTGAGGAAGAATATTTTTTGGAGTGTAGGAACTTAGAAAAGGAAAATGGAGGAATTTTGAAGCATGAAGATGATTGTAGGGTTAGAAAAATGAAGAAAGAAAGGTTTTGATGAATAATAGGGTTTTATATCGGGAGGGGGGCTAGTGGAGGCCGGCCAAGGGGGGTGAGAGGGGGTGGGTTGACCATAACCCATTGGAACTCATGAACAAGCCCATGGTTTCATTAATTGGCCCATGGTTTTATTCTTAGGGTTAGGGTTTAATTTGGGTATAGTATGAAGAATTATTCATATATACACATGCAAAAATATATATACACATACATATATTCATACATACATACACATATCAAGACAATGCATGCATAATACTCAAATAAGAAAAATGTTTGTATGTATATAAATAGTTTATTATTATAAGAACACTATGCATTTTGTCTCAATTATAGTTGAGACAAACGTACAATTTAATTGAGAAAATACCCCAACTTTGGTTCAATAAATATGCCTTGGTTGGATTCGAACATATTAAATAATGTGTTTCGATATTTACTCAATTACGATTGAGGAAATCTCATTAACACACGCAGCTCTGAATTGTGAACGAATTAATGTACAAAATAGTTATATACTATTTTGTGAGATCTTACATCAACCCTTGCATGTCACTGCCAGGAAATCCTTGACCACCCGAACCGAGGCAATGAATTTCATCGTAGTCAATGTCAAAGTTGCTTATAATGAAAATATCGGACTCCTCAGCCTCGCTTTTCTTCAGGCAGTATCCTTGGCCCACCACATGAGGATGAAGTTCCCCACTAAGTCTAGGGTCGGGGTAAGTCAAGGGCAACCAAGAGGCCGCTCGGGCTTGCTATATGGCCACAGTGGGGGGCTCAGTCCTCCCTCGCGATGCAATTGAACTCCATTTCGATTGGAGTTCAATCAGCTATGAACCAGTGGACGAGTTGGAGGAGGTCCCCTTCTCCGAGGCAGACACAGCTAAATGGTTCCAACTGAGCAAGTCCCTCCTCCCTGGCTTCAAGGAAGACATCGTCGACTACGTTCGGCGGAACCGAGACTTGTTTTCCTGGACCTCATCGGACATGTCAGGCATCTCGTAGGACTTGATAATGCATAAATTGAGCGTCCACCTGGACTCTAAGTCAGTACAGCAGAGGCATCTGAAATTCACCCCGAAAGGTTGTAAGCCGTGAAAGAGGAAGTGGAGAAGCTCCTCTCCGCCCACTTCATTCAAGAGGTAACTATCAGGAGTGGTTGGCCAACGTTGTAATGGTGAAGAAATCCAGTGGCAAGTGGAGGATTGGCATTGATTTCACGAACCTCAATACGGCATGACCAAAGGACCTATTTTCCCTCCCAAGCATCGACACCCTCATCGATGCGACGTCTGGGCATGAGCTCCTCAGCTTCATGGATGCCTTCTCAAGGTACAACCAGATTCAGATGTTCCCTCCGGACATTCCGAAGATGGCTTTTGTGACAGATCAGGGGCTCTACTGCTATTATGTCATGCCTTTCGGCCTGAAGAATGACAGCGCCACATATCAGAGACTCGTTAACCGGATCTTCAAGAAGCAAATAGGTTGAAACATGGAAGTATATGTCGATGACATGCTCGTCAAAAGCCTGAGGAGGGGAGACCATGTGAAAGATCTCGAGGAGGCCTTCGGGGTCCTAAGTGTTGGGATGGGGTGTCTACAAACACACCGGTGGCGCAGCGGAACTAACTAGAGAAATGAGGAAGTCGAAGTAGATGTGACGAATCAATTGAGTAAGCAAGCAAATAGATCCACCAATCCAATACAAACATAACGAGGATTTATCCCGGTTAGCTTTTGCTTAATTCGGGTGGGAAATATATGGATATATAATATTCAACTAGAAAAGATTACAATGAGTTAATGATTCACCAATACAAGAAATTAAACTCACTCACCAAGAACTATCTCTCTCTCATGCATCTCTTTGCAATGGAGAAAATTTCAATGAAGTGCTCATATCTCATATTAGAGAAGATTACAATATATAGAAGACAAATAGAGAGAACCATAGGTTAATCTTGATTCTTAGTCGTCTGATATAACTTGTAGAAGAAGTAACTGAATAGGAGCCGTGCGATTGACTTGGAGTTGAAGATTGGGGTGAAACGACTTAACAAATTGAGGCCCAAAAAGAACACAGCGCCATGCACGACCGACCGTCCAACAAGAACGATCGATCAGCCTCCTCTTGGCTAAAACCCTGTACAACTACGATCGACCGACCAGTCGACCACCCCTCTCTGACTGCTGGTGTTGTTTTTTTCTCTTCTACTCTCTTCGATGCTTCGACCTCCGTGTTTCATCGTATCTTCTTCTAATCTGAACCACGAGTATTCAAGACATAATCCTGACACTAAGAATGCACAACATGAGGCCCAACCCGTCAGCATCACTTTGGGAAATTTTCTCGACTTCATGGTTAGCCAACGAGGAATAGAAGCGAATCCCAAAAAAAATTCGGGCCATACTAGACATGGCCCCTCCGAAGAATGTCAAGGAGGTTTAGAGGCTCACCGCTGGACTTGCAGCCCATCAGGCATTTTCTCTCGAAATCGTGGGAAAAGCCCATCCCCTTCTTCAAGGCCCTCTGGGGGGTGATGAACTTCGAGTGGGGAGAGTCTCAGCAGCAGGCCTTCGACCAGCTGAAGAAATACCTCGCCTACCCCCCCTCCCCTCACTAAACCCGAGCCGGCAAAGTTCTGTATCTCGACCTGGCATGTCTGAGCATGCTCTCAGCGTTGTCCTCATCAGAGAAGACAATGGGGGCAGAGGCCCATATACTATGTCAGCAAAGTCCTCTACGATCTCGAGCTACGTCATGCTAAAATAGAGAAGGTGCCCTACACCCTCGTCATGGCTGCAAGAAAGCTTCTCCCTTATTTCCAGGCCCATTCCATTCAGGTCCTCACGGATCAACCTCTCAAGCAAGTCCGCAATAAGCTGGACTACTCCGGCCACTTGATCAAGTGGTCCATTGAGCTTAGTCAACATGAAATCAACTATAAGCCGAGGACCATTATCAACGGACATGCACTCGATGAATTCATAATTGAGTGCACCATCTCATAAACATCTGAAGTCCAAGAGGACGGGCCGGTATGGGAAATTTATGTAGACAGTTCGTCGTGCAAAGGAGGGAGTAGAGCTGGCGTCATACTGAGCGGCCCGGACAACTTCGTCCTTCAATAATCCATGCACCTCAACTTCCGGGTCTCTAACAACGAGGCTGGGTACAAGGCACTAATCGTCGGGCTTCTCCTAGCTCGTAGGGCAGGGGCCAGACGGGTCAAAGCATTCAGCGATTCCTAACTAGTGGTCAATCAAGTCTCGGGGAACTATGAGGCTCATGACAACTGAATGGTCAAGTACTTGGAACACATTCGCTCCTTTTGGCCAATTTCGAAGAAGCCTCTATCGTCAAGATTCCACAAGAAGAAAATAGTTGGGTAGACGCATTATCCGACTTGGCATCCTCCTCGTTCGAGGGTCTTGACCGCACAGTCTTGGTGGAAATTGATAAGTCTGTTAATGTCCACATTTTGGAGCAATAATCTGAATGCAATTAGACAATTGAACTCTCTGTCTTTGTTAATTTATTCTTCTTTTCCCTTTTCTGTAGGAAACAGCCTAAAAGCAACTAAATGAAGCAGATTCAAGATTTACTGAAGACTACCCCATCACCGTGAGGATGATACACTGGAGCGAAGAACCTTAATTTTGCACTTGTTAGAAGCTCCTGAGTACAGTCGACTGATTCCTTAACGACAGTCGACTGAACAGAGTGGGTTGAGTTTCCGAAGCTTCGCAGAATAGTCGACTGACTCATAGTCAACAGTCGACTGCTCTGACTGGTTTGAGTTTCCAAAAGTTTGCAGAACAGTCGACTGATTCTTAGCTAGTAGTCGACTGAACTAGCATTCAACGGGAATTAGAGATAAGCACAGTTGAGATACACCCTCATCCAAATCCACAAAACAAATCAGATTGAGCTATCAAAAACCAGGAAACAAATATTGTATAACTGAAAATAACAACTTCCCAAAAATCAAGAGATCTGGTCTGGTAGTTAATGAAGTGGATTTGACTTAATCCATATCATGTAGTTGAGGAGATTGAAATCTGGAGCTTGAGATTTGCAGAGGGGGAAAAAGAAGCTATAAAAAGGGGATCATCGAAGAAGAAAGGAGATCGAGAGAACGTAAGGGCAAATAAGGGATCAAGTACTGCAACTCGGCATTGAGGGAGAGGAGAACAAGTCGACTTCAGGCTAATTGGTTTCAAGCTGATCATCATACAAATCAGTGTTTCTTCTTCTCTCTTTAATCTTTGTTCTTTGCTAAATTCATGAGAGTCATGTATTCAAAACTGTTAGTCAATAAAAGTTGTATTATGTGCAACTAAATTCATTTTGGGCAGATTGAAACCTTAGTCATGTAATAAATCTTCTTTTGCATTACTCCGATCACTTATTGATTAAACTTGGTAGTTCGTGATCAAATTTATAATATGCAGCCTTTGATGCTTGACATTCTTACTATTCAAGTGTTGTTAACTCAACGTAGTTGTTGATGAACAGTCAACTGACTCTTTACGACAGTCGACTGAACTGACGTTCTGGTTAACACAACCGAAGTTGAGTTATCAAGTTTGCTTATTAAAAAATTGAATTTGTTACATGAGCAGATTTAGATGATCGAATCTAGTGCTCATGAGAAGTAACACAAGAACTCATTTGGGGTCTGGGGTTTAATCAACTTGGAGGATCTAGATTTGATACCAACTTCTAGAGCTTTGATGTTTGTTAATTTCCACAGTTTCTATGCTTTCTTCAAGTGCAACTTAGTAGATATCATGCTAAAACACTTAAGGAGAGAAAGGAATTAGAGTAGATACCATGTCTAATTTCTTAGCCCAGGAAAATCTTTAATTTAAGAAGTAGATACCATGCACTTAAATGAACACACATGAGTGATCAGAGTAGTGTAGGAGTTGGATCGAATATTCTTGGCTATAGGTGGAAATCGAGCCCAACTAATTCAATAGATATTTTTGTGACTCAATTCTCATTTCCTTTCAGGCATACATTTAGAAATGAAACTTAATAAAGGCTTTCCGATTATTGATTAGTAAGTTAATTACTACAATCTCTGTGGGATCGACCCTTGCTTTTCACTATGTTTCTGAAAACGATTCGTACACTTGCGAGGTTTTATAATTTGTGTTTAGATTATCTATTCATTTAGATAACTGAGCAGTCAACAAGTTTTTGGCGCTGTTGTCGGGAATTGTTTAGTATTTTAACTTGCAAATCAATTTCTTTTTATTTACTGAAAACTATGAATATTTTCTTTTAGGTACAGTCCAATTAAGAGTCTACAAGTTTTTGGCGTATGCACGGGAGACGATCACTTCATCCCAAGCTACTACCTATTGACCAAGAGATAGAGCACACTCTGCACAAACTAAGTCAATCCAGTCGACTGTCTTTAGGGTGTAAGTCGACTGTACAGCAAAGCATTCCAAAAGCAACAATGGGTGAGGAAGTACCAAATCGAGTACCAATGCAGGACAAATTCACTCCGAAGAATATTGAGCAACCCTCTTGCATAGCTTATCAACCGAATGTCATAGAGAATATGCACCTATCACCTCAATTACTCAGCATGGTTTCCCACTTTAGTGGCAAACTAGACGAGGATCCTCGTCTCCACTTGCAAGATTTCTTTGATTTTTGCAGAACGCAAAGCGTCCAAGGGCTTACCCCTGAACAAATCAGGTTAATTTTGTTTCCATTTTTATTAAAACTTAATGCTAAATTGTGGTATAATTCTTTGGAACCAGGATCAATTCAATCATGGGAGCAATTGGCAACAAAGTTCTTGAAAGAATTTTTCCCAGCTCAGAAAACCAAACAACTAAAAAGGGAAATTCAACTCTTCCAACAAAAATATGGCAATTTATTTTTCGAGGCAAGGAAGGACTTTAAGAACAAACTTCTCAAGTGTCCTACGCACAACATGCCTAAGGATGATCAGGTAAAAGCATTCTATGAGGGTTTAAATGACACTAACAATGCAATTGTAGATTCAGCTTGCAATGGAATCTTGATGAGGAAGAGTGGTGAGGAGGCCATCGAGCTATTCGAAGAACTCAGCGAGAACTCACAACAATTCTCAACAAGAGGAAGGGGTTTTTCGAAAAAACAGGGAGTTTACGAAATTTCTACTCGTAATAACATGCAATTAGAAATGGTAACCATGAACAAAAAAATTGATATGCTTGTTAATGCAATTTCGACGCTAGGTGGCGTAAAAAACCAAGCAAAAGAAATTTGTGCAATTTGTTCTCACTCTGATCATACAACTGATGCATGTTCCATGTTTTCTTTCACAGATCAGGAGCACGCAAACTACGTAGGACAGGGAGTGTATCCACCCAAGAACAACCCCTTCTCGAACACGTACAACCCGGGATGGAGAAACTATCTAAATTTCTCATGGAACAATAATCAAAACAATCAAGGCACTCAAATCGCACAAGGGCATGCGCGGAACTTCCAGATCGGGAATGGATTTGATCGGCCAGTTCAAGAACAGAAGAAGTTGGATTTCCAATCCACCGTTCTTCAATTACTCCAACAGCAACATCAAACAAGCAACCAATAAGGGCAGGCCATTCAAAAATTGGAGACCCAAATTGGTCAAATCGCTAAGGAGTTAAGCAAAAAAAAGGCAGGAGAACTCCAATCGCAAACCATACCTAGAGGAAAAGAACAGCTCAAATCGGTGATAACCCTAAGAAGTGGTAAGATAATCGACAGCAAAGTTGGAACAAACACGGACGAATCAGACACACAACCAGCAAAATCTTTGGGTTCCAACAAGGTAAGTGAAAAAGAAAGGATAGTATTGCCGCCATTCCCTCAAAGGTTAGTCAAGCAAAAGAAAGAACAACATTTACTTGATATCATTGAAACTCTCAGGAAGGTAGAAATCAATATTCCCCTACTTGATGCTATTAAACAAATTCCTTCTTATGCCAAATTTTTGAAAGAATGCTATACTCACAAGATAACATTTCAGGTTTGGGAGAATGTGGCTCTAACAGAGGAAGTGAGTGCGGTATTGTTGAGGAAATTACCTCTTAAGTTGAAGGATCTAGGTAGTTTTACCATTCCATACAGGGTTGGTGAGCATTTCTTTGAAAAGGCACTGTTAGACTTGGGGGCAAGCATCAATCTTCTTCCATACTCTGTTTACGAAGAACTAGGATTGGGGGAACTTAAACCAACATCAATCACCTTGCAATTGGCTGATTGCAGCATCAAGAGACCTAGAGGTATTTTGGAAGATGTCTTGGTTCAGGTAAATGATTTCATTTTGCCAGCAAATTTTGTTGTTTTAGATATGGAAAACTCTTCAATGCCATCTTCTTTACCGATCATCTTAAGTAGACCCTTTATGAGTACTGCTGATATAAAAATTTGTGTTAAAAAGGGCACTATAAGTATGAAAATAAATGGTGAAAAGATTGAGTTTAAAATGTTTGATGCACTAAAATTACCACACGATGATTATGAATGTTATAATATTGATTTGGTTCAGGAGATTGTTGACCAAACATTTCAGGCACATAGCATCGATCCACTACAGGCCACAATTACACACTCTCTAACACTATCGCGAGTTGAACAGGAATATGATAATACTGGTTGGAGGATTACAGAGACAGTACACTACCTTGAAACTCCAAAATCATATTCAGGTAAGTTTGCACCTGTTTTCGAAAATCTTGTTTCTAATAACACTTTTGTTTCTTCTGTTACCAGGACACCAGACGTGGAGCTAAAGCCGCTACCTGAACATTTGAAGTATGCATACTTGGGTAAAAACCAAACGTTACCTGTGATAGTTGCTGCAAACTTGAGTAAGCAGGAAGAAGAGAAACTGTTGAGAGTATTGCGAGAACACAAGGGTGCATTAGGGTGGACCATTGCTGACATCAAGGGAATAAGTCCATCCAAGTGCATGCATAAAATACTTCTTGAAGACAATGCAAAACCTAGCAGGGAAGCACAAAGAAGGCATAATCCACACACGAGAGGAAGATATAACTCTTCAAACTATTCAATACATTGCATAAACTCGTCAAGTCTAGCTGAAGACAAGAAACGTAGCGCTTATTGGGAGGCAACCCAATTATCAGGGAAGTTCTTACACTTTTTTTTTCTTTATTCATTTCTTCACTTTTTTCTCTCTTTACTTCCAACTGGATGGTGACACATGCCTATTTTAAGTTTTTGTTTAAAACATTGAGGACAATGTTCCATCTAAGTTTGGGGGTATTTATTCAAACATTTAGAGTCTTTTGATTATGTGTAAAAAAAATAAATAAAAAAAAATTTAAAAAAATTTAAAAAAAAAACCATTCTAACAACAATGATGAGAACATAGCTCAGTTACTATAGGTAGAGAGTGGAGAACAAGTATTAATTGTGGTCTTTATCTTTAAAAATGTTAATAACTTATCATATGGATCATGCATGAAACTTTTATTCATTTGGCCATGTCAATTCGACGAATTTTGAAAGAGAATAGCTAGTTCAACTATGAGTAAACTTAAATACACAAATTGTGAGTTTTGAGCCTAACATATATTTTTTTTGAGAGTCATACACTTGAAGATCTCAGTTGACTACATGAATCTACATTCTTGAGATGAACTAGAACTTGTTTTTGTTACTTTTCGAAACTTATTTTGGATTTTGCAAGAAAACTTGGAAGTGATTAAGGCACCTAAGAATCTATCACCAAAGACAAATAGCCTACCCAACACCAATTATTCACTAGTTGCCCCTTTGAAGCCTATAAAAGATTTCTTTTTGTAAGACACATCATCCTTAACCATGCCTAGATAAATATGTTACCTTACCTAAATCTATTGAGTCAGTAGAGCAAAAATTGTAAAAGAGATGTGGTATGTCAAGGTGAGGGGTTGAGCTATATATAAAAATGGAAAGAAAAGTTGGAGGATTTGTCATAAGAAATATGAAAAGTTGTTCATCAAATGAAAATTGCTGAGTTGTGGGTGGTTGAGAGGTATTGGTAGAAATAAAGTATAGGCCTGTGATATATGGCCTCATGATTGCATAGTAAAAATAATAATAATAATAATAATCTCTTAGAACAATACAAGTTGCTCTACTAATTCTTTAGAAATTTTGTATTCCTTTTTCCCTTCAATTGTTTAACCCCCACCCATGGCCCCACTACAACCTATACAAGACCTTTTGATCCAAGTATTGTGCAAATCAATGGAGTGAAGATGTAGTAGCAAGATCAAGCATATGGTTTCATCCAAGTAATGAATATTTGTCAAGAGATCTAATTTGAACTACCCATGTTAATGTGAGCTATTATTTTTATTGGGAGTGTATGCCATGGTGAGATTTTGGAGTTGAAATATAGTTGAACTTGCTAACCTTAATCATGATTATGTTGCATAGGCATTGGTCACCCTACTTATTGATGTTCAAGTTGTGTATTCTTGTGAATAAGTGATTAACATTTGAACTAATTTTTTAGGCCTATCTTAATGCTTGTTCTAATCTTGATACTAAAAGTAGCAAGTTCTCTGAGGTAAATGTTGGAAGGGTCAAGGTGTTCTTTCGATGCTTGTAGTGTCAGTTTTCATTTTTACTTGAGGACAAGCAAAAGCTAAGTTTGGGGGTATTTGATAAATCTATTAATGTCCACATTTTGGAGCAATAATCTGAATGCAATTAGACAATTAAACTCTCTATCTTTGGTAATTTATTCATCTTTTCCCTTTTTCCATAGGAAACAGCCTAAAAGCAACTAAATGAAGCGGATTCAAGATTTAGTGAAGACTACTCCATCACCGTGAGGATGATACAATGGAACGAAGAACCTTAATTTTGCACTTGTTAGAAGCTCCTGAGTACAGTCGACTGATTCCTTAACGACAGTCGACTGAACAGAGTGGGTTGAGTTTCCGAAGCTTCGCAGAACAGTCGACTGACTCATAGTCAACAGTCGACTGCTCTGACTGGTTTGAGTTTCCAAAAGTTCGCAGAACAGTCGACTGATTCTTAGCCAGTAGTCGACTGAACTGGCATTCAACGGGAATTAGAGATAAGCACAGTTGAGATACACCCTCATCCAAATCCACAAAACAAATCAGATTGAGCTATCAAAAACCAGGAAACAAATATTGTATAACTGAAAATAACAACTTCCCAAAAATCAAGAGATGTGGTCTGGTAGTTAATGAAGAGGATTTGACTCAATCCATATCCTGTAGTTGAGGAGATTGAAATCTGGAGCTTGAAATCTGCAGAGGGGGAAAAAGAAGCTATAAAAAGGGGATCATCGAAGAAGAGAGGAGATCGAGAGAACGTAAGGGCAAATAAGGGATCAAGTACTGCAACTCGGCATTGAGGGAGAGGAGAACAAGTCGACTTCAGAAGGGATCAAGTCAACTTCAGGCTAATTGGTTTCAAGCTGATCATCATACAAATCAGTGTTTCTTCTTCTCTCTTTAATCTTTGTTCTTTGCTAAATTCATGAGAGTCATGTATTCAAAACTGTTAGTCAATAAAAATTGGATTATGTGCAACTAAATTCATTTTGGGCATATTAAAACCTTAGTCATGTAATAAATCTTCTTTTGCATTACTCCGATCACTTATTGATTAAACTTGGTAGTTCGTGATCAAATTTATAATATGCAGCCTTTGATGCTTGACATTCTTACTATTCAAGTGTTGTTAACTCAACGTAGTTGTTGATGAACAGTCGACTGACTCTTTACGACAGTCGACTGAACTGACGTTCTGGTTAACACAACCGAAGTTGAGTTATCAAGTTTGCTTATTAAAAAATTGAATTTGTTACATGAGCAGATTTAGATGATCGAATCTAGTGCTCATGAGAAGTAACACAAGAACTCATTTGGGGTCTGGGGTTTAATCAACTTGGAGGATCTAGATTTGATACCAACTTCTAGAGCTTTGATGTTTGTTAATTTCCACAGTTTCTATGCTTTCTTCAAGTGCAACTTAGTAGATATCATGCTGAAACACTTAAGGAGAGAAAGGAATTAGAGTAGATACCATGCCTAATTTCTTAGCCCTTGGAAATCTTTAATTTAAGAAGTAGATACCATGCTCTTAAATGAACAAACATGAGAGATCAGAGTAGTGTAGGAGTTGATCGAATATTCTTGGCTATAGGTGGAAATCGAGCCCAACTAATTCAATAGATATTTTTGTGACTCAAATCTCATTTCCTTTCAGGCATACATTTAGAAATGAAACTTAATAAAGGCTTTCTGATTATTGATTAGTAAGTTAATTACTACAATCTCTGTGGGATCGACCCTTGCTTTTCACTACGCTTCTGAAAACGATTCATACACTTGCGAGGTTTTATAATTTGTGTTTAGATTATCTATTCATTTAGATAACTGAGCAGTCAACAGAAATCTTCGTTCGACCGAGCATCCACAAAGATGACCTTGAAGTCCTCTGTCTCGAACCGTCAATGCCGCAAACAACATGGATGGATCCGATCATGAACTTCTTGAGAAATGGCGAACTACTGCAGGATCGTTCCGAAGCAAGAAAGGTACGAGTCAAGGCCGACAGGTTCGTACTCGTCATTGATGTGCTCTTCAAGCGGTTATACACGAAAGTTGACGGGAGAACCTACCTCCGATGCATGACCCCAGAAGAAGCCAAGTACGCGCTCGAAGTGATGCATGTGGGAATCGAAAGTTGTCATATGGTCAGCAGGTCGCTTGCGAGAAAGATACTCAACCACGGGTACTACTGATTGACCCTCCTTCAAGATGCTCAGGATCTCGTCAGGAGATGCGGCCTATGCCAGAGGTTTTCCTCAATCAAGCATGCTCCCTAGGCTGAGCTTGTTGCTGGCCATCCCAGCCCCTTCGCCATGTGGGGAATGGATCCGGTTGGTCAATTTCCCAAAGCAACATGTCAGAGAACCTTCCTAATTGTAGCTATCGATAACTTTAAAAAGTGGGTTGAAGTAGAACCCTTGGCTACTATCACCGAACATCAGTCCCAGCAATTCATTTCGAAACATATCCATCTGCCGATTTGGGATCCCTCAGATCATCGTCACCGATAATAGTACTCAGTTCGCCGGCAGGGGTTTTCGCAAGTTCTGCAAAGACCTGGGGATTTTGCAAAGGTTCGCTTCAATTTTGCACCCCCCAATCCAATGGCCAAAACCGAGAAAACCAACTGACAGATCCTCGATGGCCTCAAGAAGCGATTGGAAAAACCCCCCAAGGGATTGTGTGTCGACGAACTGCCCAGTGTGATGTGGTCCTATCGAACAACCAAGAGAATTCCTACGGGAGAGTGGCCCTTCAACCTAACCTTCGGTACCAAAGCTGTAATTCCTTTAGAGGTCGGGTTGCCCTCGCCATGGATTATGAGATTCAACAAAAAAGAGTTAAACTCATATGGCCTCAAGGCCAACCTGGACCTCCTTGACGAAGTTTGTGAAAGGTCAGCTATCAGAAGGAATGTCTACCAACAGCGGGTAGAACGGTTCTACAACGAAATGGTCTGACTAACATTAAAGAGAGGGACCTAGTGCTAGGAAGGCTCGGCATTGCCGAGTCGAGCAAAAAAGGAAGCTGGCTCCCAATTGGGAAGGCCCGTATAGGGTCTCCAAAGTGGTGCGCCCCGGCACTTACTACTACGAGACCCAGGGGGCAGGGTAGTCAAGAGGACTTGGAATGGGCAGCACTTGATGAAGTTCCGTGAAGGCTCTTAGCAATCTGTACTTGTAATGAGCCCCTTGGGGCCAGCAAATGTAATAAGTGCTCGCCTTTCGGTGACCAACGAATAATATTTCTTTTCAAATTCAGGAGAAAATTGCAAGTCTAATGCCTCTTGTCGTGCGCCATGAAATGGCACTCCAACTTCAAGCGCATCTCAGATTTCTCCGCTATCAAGGATCAAGTCTCGGGTCTAGCACCCCGACATGGTGCTCTGACTCTGAGCTCATCGCAGATTTCTCCACGATCAAGGTTCATGTCTCGGGTTTAGCACCTCAAAATGGTGCTCCGACTCTGCGCCCATCGCAGATTTCTCCGCGATCAAGGTTCAAGTCTCAGGTCTAGCGCCTCAGAATGGTGCTCTGACTCCAAGCCCTTCGCGGATTTCTCCACGATCAAGGTTCAAGTCTCGAGTTTAGCACCTCAAAATGGTGCTCTGACTCTGAGCCCATCGTGGATTTCTCCGCGATTAAGGATCAAGTCTCAGGTCTAGCACCTCAAAATGGTGCTCCAACTCTGATCCCATTGCGGATTTCTCCGCAATCAAGGCTCAAGCCTCAGATCTAGTGCCTTGAAATGGTGCTCCGCCTTTGAAACCATCGCTGATTTCTCCTCAGTCATGGCTCACTCTTCGGATCCAATGCCTCGAACTGGCACTCCGACTCTGAGTTGATTACGGAGGTCACCACCAAGGACCAAGCCTTGGGCCTTGCCTCTCGGCATTGCCAACAGACTCCGATCCCGCCCCCATTTCCTCGCCAGGGTACGTTTTGTTCACGAAAGGTCGGACCAAGTTGCCCAGTGAGAAGTCAATTCATTAAGCAAACGAATGATCAAGGAAAGATGCTTTTTATTAAATGGAAATATAATTACAAGATGGGCGGTGGTCAGTCCGTAGTTGGCAAATCAAACACAAAACAAACAAGATAACTACGCCTAAGCACCTCCATAGTCGCTTCATATTTCAGAACGCTAGTTATCGCCAACAGCCCACTGCAGAAGAGACATCATAAGCAAACAACGACGATAAAGCGAAGGTCGGTCGACCCAAGCACGAAGATTATCAGCACGACTGGGCAGAACAATGGTCCTTGGAAAGGATAAACTCCTCAACCTTAGCTCTAGGATCTAAAGGAGAAACATCAGATCTTGGAACCCGTGATATACTTGATGAAGTTCAACAAGAGTACCCCGATCCTCTCCGGGTCCCTCTTTATCAATGTTGTCAGCACCAGAAGCCCCAGCCGAACAAAATGCAACTTAGTCCTGTTGAATGGACATGGGCAAGGAAGACCACGTTCCTCAGAACTCGGCGCAAATTTCAGATCTTGAATCCCGGGACAAAGCTAACGGAATCTCTCGCCAATATGCCAATCCCCTCCAGGTCGGATACACAGATGGCCTGTTGAGGGTCCTCCGACTTGGCTCCAAAAATTTTGTCTTTGGCTGCTCTGCCCCTCGGATCACCACTCGAGGCGCTCGGCGAAAGACCCTTCGAAAGTGCATTCATTCAGAGAAGCAAAAGAGAGATTTGTGATATATGACTGAGAATGGGGGAATTTATAAGAATTCTAATAGACACTTCACAAGCTCCATCATTTATTACATTCAACAAGTCAGCGTTCCAACTTCCAAGATCTACAGTCACATCGATTTCCATGAAGGGTGACATAAGCAAGCCGACATGATGACTCACATGATTGTTCGAAAGCAAGAGCAAAACTGATACCCCGGACTAACATCTCTGAAAGAGAGGTCCGAGGTATTCGGCCCCTAGGCTCGGAAGCCAGAGGCGAGACGTACAATCCCAGGCCAGAAGGCAAAAAGCAAAGGACTTGTAACACATTTTATTAAATAATAACCAAGTACAAGTGTGGTAGTCAGTCTGCAAGAAGGCGAAAAACGAAAACAACCTAAGTCTACTACTTGGAGGAGGACCCCTTTCCAAGAGAGGAGCGGAGGGAGCTTTTCCGACCCTAGGAGCGATGTCAACTGGCTCGTGGTTAGACAGAACCTCTCCCCCGGCAGTTTAGGTGAGCTCCTTTATCTTGGCCTCGAAAGACAAGCCCTCAAGGCTGAGGTCCGGGTACCTAGCTATGGCATGCTCAAGGGCACGGTCGTATCCCTTGTCTTGGGCCTGGAACACATGCAACACGGTGTCGTCGTATTCCTTCATCATCTCCTTCTCCTTCACCCGTCACGCAAATTTCTCCTCATCCAGCTTCTCTTTCTCCGCCAACAGCTCCCCCTAAGCCTTCTTCTCGCTCGCCGTGAACTCCTTTAATCCCTTTATTGACTGCAAAAGGTCACCGTTCCGGCGCAACAATTCCTTCTCTCTTGTCTCGGCCACCTGAGCACTCCTGAGGAGCGCATCGAGCCTCCACCTTAGTTCGCCCCCACTGATGGCCGCCTGCAAGAAAATAAGAACACTTTTTTAGCAAAGTAAAAAGGATGTGGTCAAGGAGCCGACGACGAACTGGTCCTCACCAGAACGGAAGCCTGAGCCCAGCGAGTTTAAACTGCATCCTCTGACTCGTTCGCCAGAGCCATCCTATCGCGAGGAGTGGCGAGGTGCTCGACCACCTGCAGAGCGTTGGGGCGGTCGGTCAACAGGTCAGCCTCTGTGATTGATAAGGCACCATACGTTCGCAGGAGGGGGAGGTTTTAGAGTCGCCACGGCCTCCTTCGAGGATGAGGCATTAGACCTCAAGGTCTCCTTCTTAACATCCCCGGCCACCCTGTTCCTCGGGGGATCAGCGTCTTTGGTCTTCCTCTTCCTCAAAAGTCCTTCTGAACCCGGGGAAGGGGAACGTTTATGCTCCGACACTTTAGTCTCCTTCCGCGCCTTCATCTCCGCCTCTGTCTTTGCCTTCCGCCTCAGCCTTTATAGCCGCACACCTAGCCCTAAATATTTCGTCAGAAACCATGGTTGTTTTTCGGAGGGAAACGAAACCGAGGAAGCAACAATGCAGGGGGGAGAAATGAAGAGAATCAAGTCAATGAGAAATGAAGGACAAGGGAGACCATATACAGCAGAAATGGGACATCGAACACTGCACGGGCACGTGATGTGACATGAGCACGCATGTGGAGCACACGAGCGCAATTTCTCGAGTCTTCTCGACCTAGCGCTCAGCAAACATGGCTCACGGCTGGGACACTACACCTTGAAATGACGCTTTGACTCTGAGCCCATTGCAGATTTCTCCGCAAACATAGCTCACGCCTCAGATAAAACGCCTCAAAATGGCGCTCCGACTCTGAGCACATTGCGTATTTCTCCGCAAACATGGCTCACGCCTCAGACATTACGCCTTAAAATGCTGCTCCGACTCTGAGCCCATAGAGGATTTCTCCGCAAACATGGCTTACGCCTCAGATAAAATGCCTCGAAATGGCGCTCTGACTATGAGCTCATCGTAGATTTCTCCGCAAACATGGCCCACGTCTCGAAACAGTGCTCCAACCCCGAGCTCATTGCAAATTTCTCCACAAACATGGCTCACGCCTCGGACAATATACCTCGAAATGGCACTCGACTTCAAGCCCATCGCAGATTTCTCTGCAAACATGGCTCTCGCCGGACACTACGCCTCAAAATGGCGCTCCGACTCCGTGCCCATCACGGATTTCTCTGCAATACGACTCACGCATCGGATAAAATGCCCCAAAATGGTGCTCCAACCCCAAGCTCATCGCGGATTTGACACTGCGCCTCGAAATGGCGCTCCTTCTCCTAGCCCATCGTCGATTTCTCTTCAAACATGGCTCATGCCTTGGACACTACGCCTCAAAATGGTGCTCTAACTCTGAGCTCATTGCGGATTTCTCCGCAAACACAGCTCTTGCCTCAGACGAAATGCCTCGACATAGCGCTCTGACCTCGAGGCATACGCTAGCTGTCTCCCTCCTCGGGGCTCAAACCCTTTCCTCGGCAACTCAATTTCCGAACCCCGGAAGGAGCTCAACACCATGCAGCATACGAGTCTTCATGTCAGTACATTTTTCTCTATGAATTACTTACTCCTCAAAGCCGACCTGAAACTCGGCTCCGAGAGTGGGGGGATTGTGATACGGGTAAAAATCGTGGCTAATCCCCACCATTTGATCCCAGCGCGGATCACAAAGCATACGAGGGGAAGATAAGGCCTTTCACAGGCCCACCAACCCAGCTCGGCCCATCAACGAAGGTTTAATCAGTCGTCTATGGTCAGTAATCAAATCCCCAAAATTAGGGGATTAATTGCTCCTTAATCAGCGGTATCTAATTGGGCAGCAAGGGATCTTTCCATAATAGATACGCACTGATCTATAAATACATGCTCACCTCCACTGTTACCAGGTAATCACAGTTTTACCACCTAATCTCGTTTTAATCTCGCTGGTTGCTGACATGATCGTCGGAGGGCCTGTCGCCGGGAATACTCCCAGTGTTTCAGGCTTTTTGTAGGTATTCGGTAGCCAGCATCCACCAGATCCACAACATACAACCACATATTAGCCTCTCATCAGGATCAGATTGCGGCGGAGATTTGTGCTTCCCTTTCATCCAAAGAACTCATCATCTGTTGTTCCCACACCAGAAAACAACAGCATCAATCGCCTTCAATTCAGATGACCCCGAATTGGATCCTCTATATGATCTTGAAGAGTGACATCTTGCTTCATTAAGTAACTGAATAGTTTTCTCTACCAGTACATCAGTTCTTGTAATGGCGATTCTGTATAATCAGTTATGAGTCCTACAGATTCGCCGCGCTTCTACACCTGACTTCGTTTGCCGAAAACATCCAAATTAAACCCAGTGCTTCTGAATAAATTTTCAACTGATTCTCTTGATTTATGTCGGATGGCCTCCCCTGCTTGATCTTGATTAACTCTGATTTGTCATCTTCACCAAGAAACTTGTCAGTCGAAGCTCTAATACCAGTTATTAGGAATTTAACGGCAACGGAGTTAGAGCTAGGAAAAGGAGAAGCGATAATTGTCCAATGAACAATCAAACAAGATAACAAACCAAGCACACAATGTTTGGCCCGATTTGGGTGAACCCTAATCTAGGAGTAAATATGGGAGATATTATTCAACTAGAGGATATTACAAGTTACATACTATCACCTAGAATATATTTATCCCTCAAGTCTCACTAGAAAATAATATGTTATTTACAATGAACTCTCAATGAAGTATCACCTCTCTTGGCTATTACAATATATAGCGATCTAAAAAAACTCTATTTTACAGTCTTGATACAATAACTAAACAGAAAGCCACACGATCAGAGCTATACGATCTAACTTGAAGAAAAAAATTGGGCCGAGAAATTCACAAATAATTAGCCCACAACCTTTGCAGCAGGCTATCGTCAATTCTTGTTGTGCTACTGTTGCTGCTTCCCTTCTCTCCATCTGCACTTAGATCTCGTTGGCTTCTCCATCTTCTCTTCACATCGAACCCAAATATGCAAGACATACAATCCCAACACACCACACAGCTATTAGGAAACATTTCAAGCAGCCAGATACATTCTAATTATAAGATATTATATTAGTGCAATCCATTATAATAACAATATATATGTTAAAGAAACACAACAAATTTCACAAGAACCAGACATTCTTCTCGAAAATGCTAACATAAAATGAGAACAGTAGGAGACAGATGGCTAAGTCACAGTTGATGCCCTTAAAAATGTCTGAATATCATTTCATTATTTACTGATTTAGTGGAGATGAGGATTATAAAAGCATATGGTAATGGTTCCATTTGTTCTAAATACCACATCCCCTCATTTCCTTCCTAACCCATTGCGTACTTCTGTGTCCAGGATCGGGCAGTGGACTCGTACTTTGCTCTGTCGGTCTTGTACATGTGCGCAATCTCTGGAACCAATGGATCATCGGGATTTGGGTCGGTGAGCAGGGAACAGATCGACAGAAGAACCTGGATCAAAGATTTTAAAACATTCCGCTTAATTTAGCAAACGAAGGAAGGAGATTAACCTAAATGGCCTTTTTATGAAATAATGAGGGAAAAAACACCTTGGATATAGTCAAGGCAGGGCTCCACTGTTCCTTGAGAATGTCAAGGCAAATGCTCCCATTACTGTTGATGTTTGGGTGAAATACCTTGGTGCGGAAAGAGACCTAAACAGAAAATAGAACTTTATTTAAAATTCTGCGACGTATAAATTATCTAATGAAAAGCAATGGCACAAACCAAGGATGTAATAACATCATTACATGCAAAGAGATAAAAGTGACTAGTATCCATTCATATTGCTTCGACAAATTGGTCTCAGAAATCAATGCATGTATAGATAGTTCTAAATCCAGTATATTTAGAAAATAAGTTAAACAATCGAATACATGTCAGAGCAAATAAAAATCGATAACGCCCTTTTTATACCATAGCCAGAAACCACAAGGATCAATTTAAATATTTAATGAGCTCGCTTTTTCTCCCATCTCTCCCATCAGAGGACACCTATTACAGTTTCATTGGATAACTGAAGTGACTGGATGGACCAAACACAACTGTCAGATAATAACTACAAAACCTTTATCATAAAAGATCTTCAACATGACTTTTCTTCTCAATTTATCTCTATTATAGAGGGTCGGTCATTTCCCCAATCAAATTATTTCTCTTTGCAGTGCTTAATATTTTTACTTCTCATGCTGAGATGACAGGAATTAGGAACGGGCTGTAATGTAAACAGGTAGCAAGTGATATGTAACTATTGAGAGTCGGGATATTATACATAGTGTGAACATTCAACCAAAAAGTTTAATTTCAGTTCAAAGTTCATCTGGTAAAACCTTACAGAAGATTCAGCTGGTTCGCACAAATAATTTTTAAAATAACCTGATCTTATTGTTTTAAAAATACCCCCCCCCCCCCCCCCCCCACCCCAAAAAAAAAAAAACAAAAGAAAAGAAGAAAAAAAACCCGCAGCTCAAATAATTTGCAGCTGAACATGGATACGAATTCATTCTATATTTGTTTCAATCAGAATCCAGTACTGTCTTCATTAACAGACTCGGTCTCAAGACAAAATCTTATTATTTAAGGTGCAGGTTTCGGATAGAACCAATCTAAATAAACAACCTATGAAAACCTACTAATAACAATAATACACCTAAAATCATCTACAGTAGTGCATAGACCATACAATTAATTCTTTTTCCACCATCCGTATTGTTTAAACCATCTTAATTGTTTAGCCTGAAAAACTAAAAACATGATAAACCTCTAGCACCTGTTCCAGTTTGGGCGATTAACCAGTAACTGAATATGACTAGGTAAATGACATTTGGACACCCTGATAATGGACATGGAACAAGACTCCAACAAAAAGAAAAGAAATTAAACGACACTTGAGTAGCTAGTGTTGTCTCAGATTTGCACAGTAAGATATCGTATAAGCTGCCTGCTAATGAGTTGAACAACAATACATTAAGATCATGTAAAAATGATATGACATAAACAAACTACAAGGATAAAAGAGATACCTTGGGCGGTTTGAATGGGTAATCTGGTGGGAAGTGAATTGTCACAAGAAATACACCACCAGCAAAAGGGCTGTCCGCAGGTCCCATGATAGTTGCCTGCCAGTGGAACATATCCTCCGCAACAGGGCCTAAACATATGAAACGAAAATACAAATGGAGAAGGTTATCACAAAGGTAAATTTGTCACTTTGACTATATCACTATTCACTAAAATCAAGGTTTTAGAATACATCATGCGGAATATGCTTTTTTAATGAAAGGGACAACATGATGCAGAATAAAATATGTACTATAACTTTCAATATAAGTTTGAGTAATTTTTGTATCAATTGAATATAATGCTTAGATTCATGGTATATGCTTACTATTTGGTGCACCTAACACACTTTGAAATGGTCAACATTCATCCGACTCAGGGAGTACTATGCCTAATTAAAAACCTGTGCTATAGATAATTTGAAATATATCTAACTGACGATGCAAAAGATTCATACCTAGTTGGTGAGTAGGATTGTAGTCTTATTGGTGAACAGGGTTTGATCCCAATAACTTTTTAACATTTTTTCCCCCTCACAAAGTATCTCATCACATTCCCAGAATATGAGGCCTCACAGGGGATACTCAGTGCTCCACGAAATTGAATACTGCAGTGTAACTAGATCCGCTCAAACGCGTGATCAAAAAATCATATATGCCTTCCAGAAAGTACCAACATATGGAGCATGCAAAAAAGCCATGCGGATTTAATCTCACAGATTAGAACAACATACAATAAAGAAATGAACTTCATGGAACTCAGAAGACACGGGCTTCAACCAGTGAATTATTTGCCACATACATGGAAATGTCAGAAGACAGAGAACTTAGAAGACAGTAAACCAATAGGTAAAGTAATGCAGGTACATCATGTGATTAGCCTAAAGCGAACAAGAAGAGTAACATAGGATTTTCATCCATACAAAATTAGGTTCTTTTGCATTCAATCACCATGCACAGCCGTTACCAACTAATATTAACAGAAATATTAACAGAAAAATCTCCCGAGACAAATTTGCATCCATTTTTACCAGCTTTCTACCAACAACATCAAGTTATCAATCAAGCATCACAAGGAGTCAGGTAAACCACAATGACAAAAGAATTGACCACACTTTGGGTTCCTAGGATATCCCTAGACGAAGTAAACATGAAAAGATAGTACAATATTAATGTTAGGTGCCACGACAGACCTATAAAACAATCAGATTTCTTTTAGAAAGAGTTGTCCACCTGACATCACTGCTTAGGTGTTTTGGTCCCAAATTATGATTAAGCAACTTATTAGCACCACAAAATTTCCATTTTCATTCTAATCTAAATTATATAGCAGTATAATACAATTTGACCCATCTGATTCTCCAGCTTCAATGTACAATTGACAAAACCACTAAACCTTGTGTCATGCTATTACCACTGATATCTTATGCCCCAATGGAACATTAAGATGACAAAACTCACATTACTGCAACCAGTCCTACACGCAGTAGGGCCAATTTCTTCTACGAAATTTATGACATCTTTGGGTTATGGTATATGCATACTAGATCTATTTTCTCGTGCTTTACAATATTTTTCTTTACTTCCAATACCTAAATCATGCAATACCAAAATCATGTTGGGGATTAAAGATCATAATTAAGGATAATGTATTTAGCAGATTCCCTACTTTCCATATCCACCGACCACCGGATACAGATGTAAATTATTCATTAAACTACCGGATAAAGATAGAACTACCGGATACAGATGTAAATTATTCATTAAAAAAATAAATGGGCTACAAAAGATGAAAATAAGGGAATGAAGCATGCCCCTTTCTCATTAAATAGTAATATATGTAGTATAAACCTCAAGTAACAAGTGCCCCGTGTTATGTACAAATTATATATAATGACTCTATTAGAGTACTCCTAATCTAGCACATTGTTTCTTCAGTAAAATAATGGACTTCGAATGAATAGCATACCCACCTACTCAGTATGGCCATAAAATTACTTTTTGACGTTCAGAATAAACAGAAGCTAAGTAAACCTATTGATAAACTTTTGGCATCAACTCGCAGATGGCAACCACACAGTTGTTGCAGCTAGTATAAGCATGCAAGGAAAACATAAGGAGTAATGTAAATATTATGATGGCATGACTAACATGAACAATCAAGCCCCAATTATTGTGATGCACAATAACAACTCAAATACAATACCCATGCAAGTGATGCACATGCAACTGAAACAATAGTAACATCTAGCTACGATTCTTTTTTTTACCCTTAGAAGATCTGCAATAAATTTTGACTTAGAATTCACAAGATGGTTAGTATGATGAGGGACCACACAGCACTGATTCTTCCTCTTTACATATTAAAATAGCATCTAAGACCATACATACAGGGACCGCAGAAACCACTGATTCTTCTTCTATGCAAGATCAAATATCATCTAAGACAACACCCCAATAAAATACATACACGCCACTATGATAGAAAAATCATCCCAAACAGGCTTTTGCCATAAAAATTAAAAAGTATCTCCAATTTCTACTTTTAAACTTCATAATACAAACTACAGATGACTCATTGTGCGCATACACATACACACAAGTATTTTTTTCCCTAAAATCACATTCGTACAAATATTTATGCAAAAACCAAAGTATTAACTAACATTACCTATGTAAAATAAGCTTTAGATTCACACCAACATACATGAGATTAAACTACATAACTAATTTAAGCCTATTAACAGCTGAATTCACCCACGTCACTTTCCTAATACTTTACACCTAAAACCTCTAAACTTCGCGCAAAATCCAAACTTTTCGACAAATCAATATCAACAAACCTGCGCTGCACGACGTCGGCGGATCCTTCTGCAAGTCCTTCAGTTCCTTCAAAATCCTCTTCGACGCCATCGCTAATCAACCAAATCCAAACCTGCAACCAAACAAATCAAAACTCAGCAACCAAACAAATCAAAAAACCCTAATCTAACCCCAAAACGGCCAAAAGCCAAAACCCTATATCAAACCCCCAAATCGACCTCACAAACCCTAGAAATCGAACAAAGGAGCCTACAAATCGGAAGAATTCGACCGAAATCGGGCGAATTTGGGAGAGAAATCGTACCGAATCGCGCTTCTAGGGTTTCCTCTATCTTTTCTTTCTTCGAAAATCGACGGCTTCGTTTAGAAACGGGGGTAAGGTATTTATACGATAATTGGAGTGTGATTTTTTGGGGATTTTTTTTTTTGATTTATTTTTATTTGACACGTATGATTTTTGTTGACCGTCTGATTGGAAATGGGTTGGGTTTTAGGTATGGGCCCACTTATCAGTGAAAGGGTTCTTTGGTGGGGGGGGGGGGGGGGCGAAAGTGGTGATCAGGAATTTTTTGTGTGTGTGGTGACAGCGATGGGTGAGCGGCTTTATTCCGGTTCGCGTGAGGAGTACGCCGAAAAGACACGGGCAATGCTCTATTTTTTCTATAAATTTTTTCCTACCAATAATCCGAGTTTTATTTGTTCTCCTGATACTTGAAATGTGTGCATCCTTGGAACTAACTACTGGTAACATACACGCGCGATGCACTATTATTCTTTTGCTAAATGAAATAAGAATTCAGATTTACAAAAGTCGGAGTTAAACGTAAGTAGGTAAATTGACAATTTCAACGCTTTCATTATAATAGTTATTATATCTCTAACATTATAACTAGTATATCCTCTGTGCAAATTGTACAGACTTTACTAAAAGATAAATTAAAACATAAATAACATTTTTTTAAAAATTCGGCAGAACCTTCTCATATTTACAACTTTTTTCCAGTATAATTATAATCCAACATATTAATATTCAACAATTATGTAGTAAAGCTTTTCACATAAAATACAATATTCAAACGCAAATATTTAATGATAATAAAGCCACTACAACACACGATGGATTTACCGGCGTATATTCCCCGGTGTTTTACCAGAAACGCCGGGGTAGGAAGAGACCAGGAATGGGGCGTCAAACAGGATGGTTATACACCAGTGGCCTCTATAAAATGCCGGGAAATTATGGTATTCACCGGCGTTTTTTATTAAAACGCAAAAACGCCGGTGAAGTCCATATTCACCGGCGTTTTAATAAAACACGCCGGTGAAAGTACACAGATAATGTGTACCAAAAAATCTTATCCCATTCACCGGCGTTTTTAGTTAAAACGCCGGTATATGGTTGTGATAGGGTAAAAATGGCCTGGGGCCCAGCCAAGGCCCAGGATGGCTCACTCGAAAAGGACAATAAAAATCAATCCGGCTCGGCTCCGGACCACTACAGCCTCGGCACCGAGCCGTAAATTCACCCCCACATACCTGGTCTCCTCGTATCCGACGAGCCTCGATGGCCCTTGGCCTCCGATCCGCGACAGCCCCACGGGCCGTCCTCCCAGCCTAGCGAGGAATGAGGATGACCTGGCACAACCTAGGCCATCTGATTCTCCCAGAGGCACAGGAGCCCCATGATCAGCCATGTCAGCTCCAAATACCACCTAAGGCTTTGCCACGTCAGCCCTATACCACTCTTGGCACTGCCACGTCCGCCCTAAACCCCCTGGGCCTCCTGCCACGTCAGGCCCATGGGCTTTCGGGTCCAGACCCGGCCCCCAAGAGGATCCAAACCCGGTTGGAATTCCCTATAAATACCAGACCCTCACCCACCTTTTCAGGTAATCAATCTTTGCCACCTAAATTCCCCTAGTTACTGCTACTCTCTCACAGAGACTGACTAGATCGTCGGAGGGTCCGCCACCGGGATAAACCCCGGTGTTTCAGGACCGTCTGCAGGTACTCGAGGCGAGGCCATCCGAGCCGATCCTCAAGCGCCGAAGCGAGCCCCTCGCTCACCGTCCGGTACCGTACTCTTCCCTCATTACAAATTGAGTCCGAACTCACACCTGGTGCATCCACACTGCGACAAAAAACAAACCGCATCAGGTTGGCGCCGTCTGTGGGAAACCTTTATTCGGTACGGACGACAGTCCGAGCCTCGCCACCGACGCTCTCCCTCGACCCAATCTCCCATGGCTCCCCGAGCCCGAAGATCGGCCCGTTCCGCCCGACCAGACGGGCCTCCTCCCGAAGGGGCCCTCGACGGAGGGCAAGCATCTAATAATCCGGGTGGAAACCCCGGACCCCATCGAAGCGCTTCACACGTCGCCGAACCCGACCTTCGTCGGGTCATTCTGAACAGAAGGGCTAGCCAGGCTAGGGGAGGGACCGCTTCCAACTCGGCCCCGAACCATTTCAGGCCTGCGCAAGGGGACAGGCCGTCGGCACTCAGCCGCATCGGCCGAATTCCTACGCCCCGACCCGACCCTTCCGACCATGGCGCGGTCACCAGGGGCGAGTTCAGAAGCTTCAGAGATGAAATCATGGAGGCCCTCCATGGAGCGCCAAGGTCCGCGACCTATGGCCGACCTCCTCAAATGAGCGAAGGGAGAAGTCACACTCGTGCGCCGATTCCCCCTCCTGAGCGCACAGACGAGGTACTCCGACGCCTCCTAGAGATGGAGAATCGCCTCGAGCGTATCGGCGACGGGAATCCCAACCTAGTCCAAGGACGTGGGCCCTCTCGACCTCCATTTTCCGTCAACATCATAGAAGCGGAGATCCCCCCGAACTTCCGGCCTCCGCAGTTCGAGACTTACAACGGCGAGGGTGATCCAGCTGATCACATGGAGGGCTTCAAAACCCTCATGATGATTCACAGCGCTTCGGATCCCCTGTTGTGCCGAGCCTTCCCGGCCACCCTCCGGGGTCCGATCAGGGATTGGTTCTCCAAACTCTCCCCTGGCTCGATCTTCTCGTTCGACCAGCTGGAAGCCAGCTTCCTGGCTCACTTCATCACTAGCCGAAAGGCCGAAAGGACGAGCGCTTCCCTGCTCGACCTCAGTCAGAGGAAGGGGGAGTCGCTCCGTAACTTCGTCAAGAGGTTCACAACCGAGGCCAGATACGTCTCTGCCCTCGACGCAGGGGTCAACTCAGCAGCTTTCCGACACAATGTCCGGCACAACTAGCTAAAGGTCTCCTTAGCAAAGAGGCCACCTCTGGACTTCCCTGGCATTCTCAACCGGGTCGAGAAGTACATACGAGCTGAAGAAGCTCTTAACCCAGAGGGCAGCAAAGAAGTCGTGGGGAAGGGCAAGCGCAGGGTCGATGAGGCTGAACCTACCAAGAAAACAGCAATGGAAGGGGTCGGCGCGAAGAGGGCACCTCCGGTCCCTCGCTTCGAAAGGTACACTCCCTTGACACATAACGTGTCCGCCATCCTCTTAGAAATCGAAGACAAAGGCATTGTCCGACTACCTCCCCGACCAAGTAACAACAGGAAGCGAGATCAGCGCTTCTACTGCCGTTTCCACAGAGATCATGAGCACGAAACCGACCAATGTCGGGCCCTTAAAGACGAGATTGAGGAGCTCATCTCACGAGGGTACCTCCGAGAATTCACCAGAGAAGGCCCACGGGATCGGCGAGATGCTAGGAACCGGAGGCCTTCGCCTCCGAACCCTACTCCGAACCGCATCCAGGATCGGGACCCCGAACCCGAGGGAGCCACAGGTACGCCGGCCATTCTGCATTGTGTCCATGGAGGACCAATGGGGGGAGAGTCAAATACTTCCCGAAAAGCCTTCATCCGAGAGGTGAATGCTCTCCAAGACAACCCCTCGCCCAGGTTGCAACCGGTGCCTGTCTCCTTCTCCGGAGAGGACCTCGAAGGTGTTCGCCTACCTCATTGCGACGCCCTCGTCATTGGCCTCCACATGGCTAATTGTGAGGTTCGCCGAATCCTCGTCGACAACGGCAGCTCGGTAAATATTCTCTTCCTCGAAGCCTTCGAGAACCTCAAGCTGCCCAGAGGCAAACTCAAGCCAGCCGGATACACCTTGCATGGATTCTCCGGCGTCCCTATCGTAATAAAAGGGATTGTTACTCTCGACGTTACCGCAGGATCGGCTCCTGTCAAGAGGACCGAGTCCATGGACTTCATGGTGGTAAACGTCAAAGCGGCTTACAACGCCATACTCGGCCGACCCGGACTGTGCTCCCTTCAAGCGGTACCTTCGGCTTACCATCTGAAACTTAAATTTCCCACCCCGCAAGGGGTCGGCATCGTCCAAGGTAGCCAAGAAGCAGCGCGGTCGTGCTACATGACCGCCATCGGAGGGGGTGTGTTCCCCCTCGACGCCGTTGAGCTCGAACCCGAGAGGGACAGCCCCGCTCCCGAGCCTATCGACGAGCTGGAGGAGGTCCCGTTCGGCACCGAGGATGAATCGAAATGGTTCCGAGTGAGCCGCTCGCTCCCCGAGGACTTGAAGCCAGGCATAATCGCCTGCATCCGCCGCAACGTTGATCTCTTCGCCTGGAAGCCCTCCGACATGCCCGGGATCTCCGAAGACTTGATTATGCATCGGCTGAGCGTCATCCCAGACTCTAAGCCGGTCGTCCAGAAGAGGCGCAAAGTCGCCCCGGAGAGGCAACAAATTGTGAAGACAGAGGTCGACAAACTCTTGTCTGCTCGATTTATTCAGGAAGTCAGCTACCCCGAGTGGTTGGCTAATGTCGTCATGGTGAAGAAGGCAACCGGGGGCTGGCGGATCTGTATCGACTTCACGGATCTAAATAAAGCATGTCCGAAAGATCCTTTCCCCCTCCCCCGCATCGACGCCTTAATCGACGCAACCTCGGGGCATGAGCTACTGTCCCTCATGGACGCATTCTCGGGGTACAATCAGATCCGGATGTTTCCACCGGACATCTCCAAGATCTCGTTCGTCACCGACCAGGGTCTTTTCTGCTACCGCGTTATGCCCTTCGGGCTAAAAAACGCCGGAGCCATATACCAACGGCTCATCAACAGAATCTTCAAAGACCTGATCGGCCGCAACGTGGAAGTCTATGTCGACGACATGCTCGTCAAGAGCCGGGCCAGGCCGGACCACGTCACCGACCTCGAGGAAGCCTTCGGAGTCCTCCGACATCACAACATGAGGCTCAACCCGGCTAAATGCGCCTTCGGCGTCTCCACTGGGAAATTCCTGGGGTTCATCGTCAGCCAGCGCGGCATCGAGGCGAACCCCGAGAAAATCCAAGCTATTATTGACATGGCCCCGCCCCGGAATGTCAAGGAGGTTCAGAGGCTTACAGGCCGGTTGGCTGCAATCGGCCGTTTCCTCTCCAAGTCAGGGAGAAGTCTCTCCCCTTCTTCAAGGCTCTACGCGGAAAAGGGGGCTTCGAGTGGGGTACCCATCAACAAGAAGCCTTCGAATAGCTGAAGCAATACCTCACCAACCCTCCTCTCCTCAGCAAGCCCGAGCCGGGCGAACCACTATGGCTCTACCTGTCCGCCTCGGATAGCGCCCTCAGCGCCGTCCTCGTCCGAGAAGAAGATGGAGTTCAGAGACCATTGTATTATGTAAGCAAAGTCCTGCTCCCCGCCGAGACGAGGTACGCAAAGATAGAGAAGGTGGCCTATGCTTTGGTCATGGCAGCCCGGAAACTCCGTCCTTACTTCCAAGCCCACTCCGTCCAAGTACTGACCGACCAGCCACTGAAGGCTGTCCTTCACAAGCCCGAAAACTCCGGCCGCTTAGTCAAGTGGTCAATTGAGCTGAGTCAGTTCGACATCAGCTACCAGCCGAGGACGGCCATCAAAGGGCAGGCCCTCGCCGAGTTCATAACTGAGTGCACCGTCTCCGAGCAGCCCAGCACCGAGGCCTCGGATCTGACCTGGGAGGTCTTTGTCGATGGATCATCATGCGAAACGGGGAGTGGGGCTGGCATCATCCTTCGTGGCCCCGACCAATTCTTACTTCAATACTCCCTTCGCCTCAACTTTCCGGCCTCCAACAACGAGGCAGAATACGAGGCCATGATCGCCAGATTGACCCTAGCACATCGAGCCGGAGCCAAGCAAATCCGGGCCTTCAGTGATTCTTAGCTCGTGGTCAATCAGATCACCGGAGAATACGAAGCCCGCGATGATCGCATGGTGAGGTATTTGGCAGTGGTCCGACGTCTCCTAGCGTCCTTCTGCCACTCCACAGTCATTCGAGTCCCTAGGGAGCAGAACGCTCAAGCAGACGCATTGTCAAAACTTGCCTCTTCCTCCTTCGAGGGTCTCGACCAAACGGTACTCATCGAAATCCTATTGAAGCCGAGTATCAACGATCAAGACCAGGAGGCAATGTGTGTCCAAGACGGTACCAGTCCAGACGACTGGACCACTCCCATCCGAAAATTCTTAGTCAATGCCGAGCTCCCTGAAGACCAGGCCGAAGCTAGACGAGTCAGGGTCCGAGCTGAAAGGTTTGTCATGATTGATGACATCGTCTTCAAACGCTCATACACCTTGGCCGACGGCAAGCCGTACCTCCGCTGTCCCACCAGCGACGAGGCTAGCTACGCGCTGAAAGATCTCCATGAGGGGATCGGCGGATGCCACATGGGGAGTAGGATGCTCGCTCGGAAGGCCCTGAATCAAGGGTACTATTGGCCGACCATGCTCCAAGACTCGCAAGACCTAGTCAAGAGGTGCGGCCCGTGCCAAAGGTTCTCCCCTATCAAGAGGCTTCCTCAAGCCAATCTCCGATCCCTGGCTAGTCCTACGCCATTCGCCATGTGGGGCATGGACCTCGTGAGCCCCTTCCCCGTAGCGGTAGGGCAAAAGAAATTCTTGATAGTTGCCATCGACTACTTCACCAAGTGGCTCGAAGCCGAGCCTCTGTCCAGCATCACCGAGCCCTAAGTGCAACAATTCTTTTGGAAAAACATCATTTGCCGGTTCGGAATCCCTCGGGTCCTCGTCACGGACAACGGAACCCAATTCCAAGGTCAGAACTTCCAAGCTTTCTGCACAGACATCGGCATCCAGCAGCGTTTCTCCGCTATTTGCCACCCTCAGTCCAACGGCCAGGCGGAGAACGCGAACAGGCAAATCCTCGACGGTCTTAAAAAGCGCCTCGACAGTTCTCCCAAAGGACTGTGGGTCGAAGAACTGCCTAGCGTGCTATGGGCACACCGAACCACCAAGAGGATCCCCACGGGGG
Source organism: Hemerocallis citrina (assembly GCA_017893485.1). NCBI lineage: Eukaryota > Viridiplantae > Streptophyta > Magnoliopsida > Asparagales > Asphodelaceae > Hemerocallis > Hemerocallis citrina. The sequence continues at coordinate 584,084 of JACEHZ010000415.1, forward strand.
AGACGCCGTTCAATCTGACCTATGGGACAGAGGCAGTTATCCCCGTCAAGGTCGGCCTGAGCTCTCCCCGTATCATGGCCTTCGACGAAGCTGACAATTCATCCGGCTTGAGGGCCAACCTGGACCTCGTCGCCGAGGTCAGAGAGAAGTCTTCGATCCGAAGAAGCATCTACCAACAACGGATCGAGAAGTTTTACAACAAGAAGGTCCGCCCCACAAACATCAAGGCAGGGGACCTCGTGTTATGAAAACTGTCCGTCTCCGACCCAACCAAGAAGAGGAAATTGGCTCCCAACTGGGAAGGCCCATACCGTGTAGTTGAGGCTGTACACCCTGGTACATACCGACTGGCAGATATGGACAGCCGGCTGATCAGCCGACCCTGGAACGCCGAGCACCTAATGAAGTTCCTGGAAGAGCGAACATAGGTTCTAGCTTGGCTATTGTAAATAATATTTTTTGTAAGCTTTCATGTGTAAAGGGCCGCTCTAGCGACCCTCCCTATCATATATGAAAGAAATCCCTTTTTGTCAAACTCCAAACGCCTCGGCAGTCCCGACCTAACACCGAACAATGGGATCGGCACCCGAGTCCTTACTTCGGTATCATCCCCAACGTCTCGGTAGGTCCGACTCGGCTTCCGGCCAGGGAGTCATCCTAATGCCCAGCGCCGATCCCTCACGGATCGACGGGGCCGAACCTCAGCTCCGCCATCATTCACTACACTATTGACCAGAGCAAAGAATGAAAAGAATTCTTTATTCATACTCCCTTATTAGTTCTGAGAAAACAAACAAAGACCGTTACATGACCACTCCACTCATCTCAAACTGAAGGAAGCCACCATCTTAGGGCCCCTCGGGTCCGACGAATGGCGGGACCACTCCGATCGAACGACTAGGAGCCCTCTCCTCGTCATGGTGGTCCTTAGGCTCAGCCACGGTCGACACACCAGCCACGGAGCTTTGGACATCAACTGGTCGCACGCGCTCCAGCAGCCGCAACGCAGAGGGAACCCCCTCCGCTCGCCGACCTCCCGAGGAGGATGCCGAGACACCTAGCATCGTCTTGTAACGGTGTATCTCCATCTCCTTCTCCACAATGACATCACGAAGTAGCCTCTCAGAGGAGGGCCTCTGCACCGATGCACTCGACATGGTATATCCAAGACCGACACTCCCGAGGTCCCGATCCACCATCGCCCTCCTCAGTCGGCTCGCCTCCTCACTCAGGGCTTCAGACTTGTTCCGAAATAGTTAAAGGCCGCATCATTGTCACGAGCCCCCTTTCGGTAGCGAACCAACGTGGCCTCCAGGGCCTCAACCTTGCTCCGGAGCCACGCCACGTCGGAACGACGGGGGTCCACCTCGGGAAGGGGAGCCGTAACCTACAAGAGAACCAGCCCACTCAAAATACATAAGTAAGAGGTTCGGAAATATCCGAGGTCAAAACACTTGGCCAGTCAAAAATCCTCTTTTATAAATGAAATTACTTCATACAAAAAATGCGGTGGCCAGTCCGTTGTAGGCAAATACAATGAAAAGAAAAAAGAAAGACAAAACTATACAACTTGTTTTCCCACCTCAGCATCGGCCGGGTTCACAGGGGGGTCGGCAGCCGGGTCATCAATGGGCCCTTCTTCGTTAGGGGTCTTCGGTGTCCCCTCGATCTCCATGTCATAATCGAAGTTGGACAGGTCGATGGTCGGGTAGAAGTGCCTCACATGACTGAGGGCCTTTGCATAGCACTCGTCCTGGGCCTTGATCACTATGGTCTGACCCGCCTCAGTCAACTCCTCCTTCTCCTTGGCGAACTTCTTCTTCTGAGCCGCCATCTTCTTCGCCCATTCCGCCTCCTTGGCGTCGAACTCGGTCTTCATCTCCTGCTCCCTCTTATGAGAGCCTTCGAGCTCTATCTTCATCTCCTTCATCTCCTGCAAGGCCTTGTCAGCCCGGTCTCGCTCCCGCTTCAAGGCCGCCTCATAAAGGCCCCTCACGTGGGCCCCCTGCACGGTCGCCTGCAGCAACCAAGCCTTACTGAGAAAACCTCATTTACAAACATTTCACAAGGCAAGTGGGGTCGGCAGACTTACCAGCACATTAGCCTGCGCGAGGCGCGTGTATGCATCCTCCAGACCCTCGGCATTCATCTCCGCGCGGTCCCGAGGGGTCGCCAGCTTAGCCGCCACCTCGACAGCCTGGCGCCCTCGGGTTAAGCAGTCACCCTCGCGGATCGACCAAGCCGGCACCCACAGTCGCCGCAACCTCTCCTCTACCTCTGCCTCCACCAGGGGACCCTTCTCCTTATCAAGATCGGCTGCCTTGCCCTGGTCTGAGCTCCCCTGAACCGCCACGTCCTTGCCCATCTCCGAGCGAGTCCTTTTGCCCCTCGGCTGAACTGGGGCCTCGGAGACCACCTGGGACGACCCCCTCGTCCTCATCGCGTCCCCCTTCACCTCGGTCTTCTGCTTCTTCATGGCGAGCCTCTTTGCCTTGATCGATTCTGGATCCATATCTGCAAAAAAACCCATTAAGAACAATGAGCGCAAAAGAACAATAAGATCGAGAGAAAAGAAATAACTACATACAAAGCACGGCCAGGCTCAGTCCGACGCTCGCCAGGGGACCCTCCGTCACCTTCGGCCAACTGATACTGTGCGACAGACGGAGGCGCTCAACAAACCCCCACTCCTCGGCCGTCAGGTCCCTCGGCCTCGGCACTTTGAAGCTCGGATTAGAATGGTTCCATCGACTAGGGATGTTCCAAGGCTCCTCGCTCCAGATCACCAAATATTTCTTCTTCCACTCCTTGATGGAGTCCGGGTGACCGTGGACGACCTTCCCCTTACTCCGAGGCGAGATATAATAAACTCCCTCTGACTCCCCTGACAAGCTGATCATCAACATCGCTCGGAACACATTCAGCCGGAGGGGTACCTTCTGCTCCTCGCATAAAAGCACGAAGCAGATGATCTGCTTCCAAGAGTTCGACCCATACTGCATCGGCGCCAGGGACGCCCAATTCAAGACCTCTCGAACAAACGGATGGACCGGCAGCCTCAGTCCAGAGATGAAGGCGTCCACAGGGAAGACGCAGTACCAAGCAGGCAGTGGGTCGGTCGGTCGCAGGGTAGAGTTCGGCAACATGAGCTCGTAGCCGGACCCTATGTGGTATGCCAACTGCAAAGCCTCCAAGTCACCAGCCTCCAAGACGGTCGGAAGCGTGTCCATCTTCACCCTCTTCCGGCTCGGTGAAGACGGCTGGACCCCAAAAAGCTCCTTATCGGAAAGGTCATCGGGGTACCGACAGAACGGCTTCGGTTGAACGGGCGACCCTGTCATTAAGTTGCGGTAAACGGGCGCCTGGCTCGAGCCACCGGTCCTCGATCCCTTCTTCCTCGGAACCCTCTTCTTCTTGGCTCTTTCCGGCGAGGGGGTAGATAATCGCCCCAGACCGGTCGGCGTGGAGCTCGAACCCACACCCTGACCTGTGGATCTCCCCCTCCCCCCCCCCCCCGCACTCCTATCCGAGCCCCTTCGGCTTTACCCTCTTCTGGGCCACCCTCCTCTTCGGAAGCCGACTCTAGAATCTGGACTTCGTCCGAACTATCGCTTGTCTCCTCAAATTCGCTACTCTCCACCACGAAAGGTTTCCGGGAGCGTAACAGCCTCACATTGTACACCGGCTCCCCCTCGCCTACCGGCTCCTCCCACGAAGTCGAATCGGAAGGCTTCTCATCATGTACTAACTCCTCCTCGAGCACTGGCTCCTCCCACGAAGTCGATTTTGAGGTAGGGTTCCCTTCCCCCCTCGACGTCGACGCTGACGAGCTAGACTGAGCCCTAGACATTTGTGCCTAACAAAAGAAACTTACAAACTAACCTTTGGATTGCCTCGGACTGACGAGCCGGTGCTGCTAAACAGTCAAGCCGAGCGCTGAAGTGTTTGATTTCTTTTTAAGAAGACAGCAGCAGGGAAATAAACAGAATAGGGAAGAGGGGGGGAGGATATTTATAGAGGGAAAGGTGACGCCTCGATTTTTGCGTTACTGTTCCTCGAATAGCGCGCGACTGCCACCAATAGAATCGCGCCACATCATCCTCGAAACTGGCACCGCTGATGTCACCTAGTGCCGGTTGGAGACCACACAGAGGTCGGTTCGGATGAAGTGATCGGCGGAGAAAAAGTTTTGCTTAAAGATTTAAGGCGCCGTCCTTAGACAGACGCCCTGGGCTCCAGGGCTCGGTCGGCTCCCCTCTCACCTGCGAGCAGCTCGGGGCTTACGGCCTCGGCAGCCGAAACCCCGAACTGTTCGAGGGTGGGAGAAAAGCCACCATCGCCTGG